>OV651814.1:101959969-102322469 GCA_927349885.1 Psylliodes chrysocephalus | reverse complement strand
GTACTCGTTACATTAGTAATTTAATTCTAGAACATTAACGTACGATTTTTGAATAATAATTTAAGGTGACAAAAATAATGCCTTGATAATTATGCACATTTGTTATACATAAAATTAAAAACACTTTCAAATAAGCTGCCACTAGACCAGTCTTGTGATTTTAAATTTTCAGCGAAGTGATATTTTTTATAACAAAAATATTGTTATGGAACGACAGAAATAGCACGTACAAAGGTAATTAATAAATAATCTCTCACATTTTTCATTGAACATTATACTATTGACTGAATGACCTACTTCAAATAATTATTTAAGGCAGCGTTTCTCAAAGTGTCCTCCGCGGAGCCCTGGGGCTCCGCAAAGCCTCTGTGGGAGCTCCGCGAAAATAATAGTCATACTATTCCCGGCAGCTTTAGCTGAAGGCGGTTTATGTTTTTAGAAGTTCGTAACAAAAGGGAGGACCTGGTTTGAGGAACCTTTTTTTTTTTTTTTTTTTATTTAGATATCACTAAGAAAGGATCTGATTTTGCCTGAGGACCTTTTTTCAGGAAAGGATCTGATTTTGCTTGCCCCGGGGTTACAAAGTAAAATAAAACCTATGTAAACCAATGTAAACTTTAAAAATCTGTTTTTATTTTTAAATATAAAAGACAAAAGACAATATAAATTTAAAACTGATAATTTAAAATAGTATATTACATTACGAGTGTGGAAAGTGACATTTTTCACACGAGTGGGAAATATTGTCGCACGAGGCACAAGCCGAGTGCGACTATCACACAAGTGTGGAAAATCACTTTTCACACAAGTGATGTACAATATTTTTCCTACGACCACAAAATATTTTCATCAAAAAATGTAAAACCAGGTTATTATAATAATTAAAATGTATTTAAAAAAATAATCAACAATAATCGTATTTATTCAATTTTCTAATTTTCTTAACAAAAAAAAATAAAAAAAAACAAAAAAAAATTCTGCCCCGCCAGGATTCGAACGCGGTCGAAAAATGGCAAAGTTGATAAGTTCGACGTCCTAACCACCTGAGCTAATAGCCCTTGTGTCAACTGAATGATCTATTTGGTTATGTATTTAACCAGAATAAAGAGCAAACATTATTTTAAAATTATTTTAATAATAATTGTTAAAGATAAATATCTAGGATCTAATTTACAACGATTTCAATAATTTAACAATCATATCGATTTTAGTATTAATATGGACATTACATAGATCAAAATAGAAATTAGGTGTTTGACATTTTGTGACAACTACTGCGGAAAGTAACATATTCTCACTCGGGTGGAAAGTAAATTCTTATTCATACGCGTGTAATATAGGGCACTTTCCATAGGACTATATAGTGTGATATGTGTCACTTTCCTAAGTGGTCGTAGGAAAAATATTTTTCCTAATCTTTCTTATAAAAAACAAATAATTGTAATTAGCTAAGGGAGAGTGATAATTATTCAAAGATAGAGACAATTTTTACAGATGACGTAAATGTTATGTTAATTTCGAATAAAACTATTTGAAGTTTTCTTTTCGCCCCTAAATATTCAAAAAATTAAAGTATTTAATAAAATACAGGGGATTTCATTTGAACATTTAGATTAAATCATGATTTTCTGTTATTTCTGATAAAACTGGAAGTAAACTGATTAATTAATTGATATTATAGAAAGTATTTCAAATAATTAAAATTTTTACACACATTTTAAAATATCTTACTCAATTGGTACTTACCACCAATTCCTCGTAACTGGGCCAACAGATTGGCATTTTCAGAAGAGGTTTTTAATGTTGCCAATTGCATATCCTGGGAATTGCAGAATTTCATTGCATCGTCGAAATTTACCTACAAATACAAAAATAACGTATGAACTAAGCAAAACTTTTCGATACTATAAGTTTTTGTACAAAAGATTTCTAGGTTTATTTCTATGATATAATATAAGGTAGCAATATATTTTTTTGACAATGAATTTGTGCGATTTGTATTTTATTCATTGTAGTTCTGGAGAAAGTGTAGTGTGTTAAATAAATGATTTTGTTGCACAATATACTTCTTTTTTAAACATCACTTAACTTTTTAACTAAAGTATGTATGTTAAACATTAGAATTTTTTTAATTAGTCTGTTTTATTTGAAATTTTTACTCTGTATCATTCTAATAAAACTAAAAATATTATTGATTATAAGCTGATTTAGGATATATTCTTAAAAATGAAAAGTACAAGAAGGGTGGAGGGGTTGCTATGTATGCTAGGCAATGTTTTAATTGTAGATATATTTTGAACCTAGAAAAAGCTGAGTCGGAACAGCTGTGGGTTTCAATAAAAACTAATAACAAAAATTTCGCTTTTTGTTCCATTTATAGACCCTCAGATTTTCCATTTCAACAATTTATAGAGAAAATTTGATGTATGTTTAAACAAAATAGCATCCAAATTTGATTACATTATTGCCGGAGGAGATTTCAATATCAATTATTCTGATCCGGAGAATGTACCTTGTAAATTATTACAATCTGTTCAAGGCTCTTATAAACTACTTCAGGTAATTGATCTGCCTACAAGAGGCGTAAAATTGCTTGATCTTATTTTGGGCTCAGATAATCTTAAAACTGGAAACATAAAAGTACGCGACTGTTCCATTTTAACAGATCACTCAATTCCTTCGTGTACTATTAGATGTCAAATTATTTAGCCTGAACCATTTATGTACACATTCCGGGACTTCAAACAGTTTGATGCCACTGACTTTGTCCAGGATCTGCTCAACGCCGATTGTAATAGAATATTATTAGCGGACAATATTGTTTTAAAAATTAAATAATATAATTTTAAACTTGTTTAAAAAGACATGCCCCCAAAAGAAAAATCAAAATAACCAAAAACAAATCACCCTGGCTTACTGATACTCTAAGAATTATGATGAAATTGTGGGATAAAGCCCTACAAAGATTTAACAAAACTAAAAAGCCACATCATTGGGACTATTATAAGACATTACGTAACGAGGTCAATTAAGCAATTAAACGAAAAAAAAAGAGCTTATCTAGAATTCAGGTTGCAAAGTAAGGATTTGGAAAGAATTAAAACATCTAGACATATTTCACAATAATAAAAAATCGTCAAACAACTGACTGACTAACATGTCAATGACTTTCTTTAAACCAGAATTTTGTTAGTAATCATCTAAAAAGTAATACCACAGTTTATAGCTTAAGAATCAGTTCGCTCACTCTGCGTCGGCACTTTTGATCTTATTGTTCCAGTTTACACATTGCGCAACTCGGATTTGTATCCCTGGCACATACAGAATCAAATCATAATAGCTCAAGAGCCCTCTGCAAATTTTTACCGCCATCTGATATTAAAATAAAATATACCCCAAAAGCTTCTAAAAACATTGTATTTTACCAAATGGCAACTGTGCCAATCGCAATCTTGAGCAAATTGGTTGAAAAAAAATATTTTATATTAAAAAAATCATATAAGGCAAGACAGCGCTAATTTTGTTTGCCCTTAAAGTTTTCCAGATAATAATATATTCAAAAATATCTTGACATATATCGTTAACGGAAAATATTTTCTTCCTCTTAACATCGCACAAAAACATCTACACACGATTAGTAAAAATATGAATCCATTTTTGCTGATTTAAAAATTTATTTGTATGCCTGTTGTTGTGATTTATTTTTAAAGGTTGCCATAGAAACGACAAAAAAGCTACTAGAATTATTTAGAATCAAACATGGCAATTTCTCAAAGGGAATAGCAAAAGCGGCAATCTCCATCTTTCCTTATATATTATTATTAGAACTGTCTAACAAGAGTTTATAAATAATACTGACTATATCTGCAAATGATTTATACAATGCCATACTTTTTCCTTTCACACATACACATGCTTTAAAAGATAGGTAGAAATATTAATAATTCAGGTTTAAAAGCTAGGTTCACAATGAATTGGGATTGTAATTTTCAGGGAAAACACAATTATCGCTGTCATGTCTTATAGAATTTTTTGAACATAAAAAAAAATTTTAAACACTTTGCTTAGGATAGATTGGCACAGGTGAAATTTGGTAAAATACAATGTTGTTACATGTCTTTGGAGCATATTTCATTTTGTTATCAGATGGCGGCCGTAATTTGCAGTGAGCTCTCTTACTATAACCAATTAGACATTCCAACGATCTGTCAAAGAATAGCTGCCAGTGAGAAGGTCTGGTATATCTAAGGGGGTAGCGACATAATCTTGAATCTTGACCGCTTTTTTTATTTGAAATAATAGTCACCAAGCCTGCTTATTTATGAAAAAATGTATAAGCGGTTTCTTATTTTGATTATTATTTTTATTGTGTTTGACATAAAATATTTAAATGTAATCCATTATTCATGATTTTACGTATTGTAAACAGAATACATCGTATGTCGCAACCCTTGGATATATCAAATACTCCCACTGGCAGTTCATTTGTTTGAAATGCCTAATACAATATATGACAACCGCCTATATTAAAACAGCAGTCTTCTGCGCATCCTGCATTTGTATCCCTGGAGTGAATGTTATTTTGGAACATCCAATTGGCCCGAGTGAGCTAACTGATTCTTAAGCTATAATTTGTGGTAATACTTTTTAATAGGTAAACAGCCATTTTTATTATTTTCGAAAATTCATATCTACAAAACTAGACATAGAAACTGATTTAAATTTGCACATTTAACTTGTATTATAATTTTCTAAATCATTATCAAAATTAACTGAGAGCTATTTTCATACGTATTTGGGCGAGGTTCTTTCATTAAAACATGTTTCATAATAAAAAGGTTAAAAGAAAATTATTTGTTTTATTTAAGCAAAAAACTCTCAAATATCGCAAATTTGGTTATATCATTTTATTTTCTTAATAAACTCTTCCTAACAAGTGGGCAAGAGTTGTGCATTGAGGTGATTACAGCACCCCCTCATAATTTTCGGACAAGGATATCTCAAAAAGTAATTTTTTAAAAAAATTAAAGTTTTGACAAAGTAAATTAGGCAATAATATCTAGAATATGCATATATTTTAGAGTTTTAATTCCTTCCTGTTTCCGAAAAAAAAATCTAAGGACTTTAAATTTTGAAATATGATAAAAATAAATGCATTCCTTAACAGAAATATTCTTAATGTATTCCATAAATTTAAGCTCTTAACGTCTTAATAATGATTTTTTAAAATTCGCCAAAATTAGTGTTTAAAACGCCTCGTTAAGTGCTATCTTCTGGTGTAAACTGGTGTAAATCATTTTAGAAAACGAATTTTGACTGAGAATATACGATACGATAGTTACAAACGCGTTCCATTAAGAGCTCAAATTTTGGGATTGTATTAAGAATAGTGCTGTTGAGGAATGCATTTATTTTCAATATGATATTTTAAAATTTAAAGCCCTTTGATTTTTTTTTCGCGGAAACTATAAGGATTTAAAACTTTAAAGTATATGTGTATTCTAGATAATATTGCCTTATATATTTTGTCAACATTTTAGTTTTTTAAAAAAATGAGATATGCTTGTCCGAAAACTAAAAGGGGGTGCTGTAATCACCTTAAATGTTTTTTTTTTATTATTAGTGGGTGTTGTCCATTTTTCTTTGCCAAGCTGCTAAAAGAATCTCTTTAAAATTACCAAACTTTTTTTAGCCTAAATATTAAAAATGATATATTTTTCACCTTTTTTGTTTAAAGCAAAACGGATATTTTGCAAATGTCGCTCTGCGTTTTTTTTTTTTTTTGTTTGTTTACTGGTTTGTCATCTCGTGTGGAATTAATTTTCGCAAAAATTCGTATGCCTCTGCTCTCAAAATGCTGCCGATTTTCTTCTCTTAGTCTAAGATCCGAAGTAAGGTGTCGACCTTCACCCATCTATTTAATGGATGAAAGTTTCTTTTTATTAAAAAAAATATGTTTATAAATATACCGCAAAAGGGTTGCCTAAGAAAATACCGTCCAGACTATGTATTTTCTTAAAATGAAAAAATTGACCATGTATTTCAACATTAAAATTTGATTTTTCTTGGAAACGGTCAACTTTAGAGCATATGACCAAGAGTACCTTTTTTGTGTAGAAAATATTGGCGGTTCAAATGGGCGTCTCAAAACCGTACTTTTTCCAGTGGCGTAGAATTTTTTTTTTCAATTCTCGAAAATGGTGCATTTTAGAGGGTAAGTTAATGGACACGTTTTTTCATATTTTTAGACGAGCTATCACGTCCTGAAGTCCTGCGCATATATTATGAAACACCCTGTATATTCAAACTTTTGTAAGGCTTAAAACATAAACTGAATGTCTTACTTCCACAGCCATACTCAGAGCTATTGGATTCATACATTTTAGATAGATTCTTTAGAGTAAAACAAGATGAAGCATACTCTGAATTAAATGAAATTAAAGCAGGAGTACCACAGGGAAGCCTCCTGGGACCCACTCTGTATTTTTTATACACATGTGACATACCTCAACTAGAACAAGACATAATAGTTACATTTGCAGATGATACTGCCATCCTAGCGATAGGCAAAGATTATGAAGAAGCTGCAAATAAACTGCAAACATTAGTTAATGAAATAAATAATTGGACCAAAAGATGACGTATTAAACTAAAGGAAACCAAATCTGTTAATATTAATTTTACTAACAAAAATGGTCAAAGAATACCAATTAACATAAATAATGCTCAGGTCCCTTATGTTAACTCAGCAAAATATCTAGGTATTATATTGGATGCAAGACTTCGCTGAAAGGTCCATGTTAAAAAAAAGACAAGAGTTAGATACAAAATTTAAGAAAATGTGCTGGTTACTTGGCAGGCATTCCAGTCTACCTACATATAACAAAATTCTATTATATAAGCAAGTTTTTAAACCAATTTGGACCTATGGCATTTAGTTCTGGGGTTGTGCCAGCTACAGTAATATTCTAATGATCCAGATATTCCAGTACAAAATATTGAGGAACATTGTCGATGCTCCTTGGTACAGTGGAAACAGCGACCTTCATCGAGACCTTCAGATGGACACTGTTGACCAGACTAACACCAGATTCGCTAGGAGTCACGAACAACGGCTCCACCAACGTGTGAACGTTGAGGCGACCCAGCTTGTTGACAACACGAACCTGACAAGAATACTCAAGAGAGTGAAACCTTTTGAGTTAGCCAAGTGATTGTGTTAATAACAAAGCAAAGCATTGTACGGTTTAGTGTTACACGTTAATTTAGTGTAATTAAGTTATCTGACCCTAAGGTATACTAGAGAGTAGAACTTTAGTTTTTAAGATTGCAACCCTAGTAGGTTATAACAAAATTACTCATTGATCAACTCTTGATTAGATTGTAATATTAAAAAACGCCCCTTATGGAGTGTTTTTTACAAAAAAATATCACAGCAAAAAGTATATTCTTTCAATTTGTGGACAAATGTCAATTGCTTGTCTTTAATTTCTTTAATTCTACTATTAACTTCCTCATTTACACTCAAATCTACTATATCATAAATATTTATATTTATATAGTTTATTATTCTTCACACAAACGTAATAGAACCACTTTAATGTATAAACGCACTCTCACCAAAATTAATCTGAAATAGTCTATATAACACGTCTGAACTCTCATAGAATTTGCTAGTTAAGCAATTGCTTTTGCTAAAAAGAAATTATTAAGTAACTGCTTTATTTTTATCATGAAAAGGTACCTGATACTAATAAAAATGTACATTGAATCAACAATCAAAAACAATAATTTGAAGGGTAACATTAAGTCGTATTTAATTTTCTTGTACATCAAGTTGTGAAGGAGTACGATCAGTGAATAATGGGCATAGATCTATGTTTGTTGGTTATTTCTTATCAAACATTATAGATTAGTTTATGGCGTTTTACATTAAATAATTAATGAACAATTTGCATGGTACTATGATCGCCGATTATTAATATTACGAGCGATATACATTAATTTATAATGGTTATACCTTAAATCAGTGAACGTAAACGATGACTATTGATCTATGATCGCCGGTTAATAATATTACAAACGATAGGTATTAATTCAAGATTTTTGTACGTTAAATCAATCATGGAACAATATACAAAATATTAACTTAAATCTGTATCACTAAACAGTAGTCCATAATTATGTAATTCTTGATTTTTCATCCATCACGGCAGCCGTTCTTATGGCCTATCGGTACATATTAGTCCGCTTAGTCGTGATTAATTTACGTGTTGCCACCTTGCCTTCTGTTTCAAGCACTACGACATACGAGCAAGCAAGATCCTTTTTTATGTTAGCTGTTCCTGGATCTATGACTTACATTTATTGATTTAAAGATGAATAACGATAGATTACTAATAGTCAAACATTGAGGCAATTAATTTTTACTTAACATTAATAAAAAATATGATGAATTTTTGGTGTTTTGCGTTTATTGTTTAATGTTATTTCAACGCACGATTTATTAACTTATGAATAAAAATTATTGCAACAATCACTGATTCATGATATTATTCTTCAAAATATTGATGATAATAATAAAAGGACTTTATTTGTACTAAAAGAAAAAAAAGTACAAGTACTGCGCCAGATTTAGCCTAAGGCTATTCTTACACCTAACCCAAAAAATATGTGTATAAAATAATATAAATTATTTAAAACAAATTACCAAAAAGTAATATTATATACATGATTTTTAGAATAGAGCGAAACAAACATTTTATAAATAGTTTACATATATAATAGATAATTGCAAGATAAAGAGAGTAAAATTTTAAATATTATTTTGTAACCGTAAGAACTATCGTTTTAGAGCATTTTTTTAAAAATTTAAGTGAATGTAATTGCTTGAGATTGTTATTAAAATTATTGTACAAAAATACGAAAAGCTTCTTGTAAAAAATGTAGTGGAGTAGCGAGGCATATTCAAAACAAAATTGTTATGGATGTTAACATTATGCATTGCTCTTTTAAAAATTAATTTGTTGCAGAGATAAGCTGGTGTAGAGGTAAGTAATATTTTGAAAGGCATCGAAAGGAATAAATATTTGAAGAGATTATTTACATTTAGCCATCTTGTTTGAATAAAAGCATGAGAGATATGATCAAACTTTCTAAGACCATTGACGAATCTATAGCATGTGTTTTATATAACCGATGACGATTTATTGCAGTTAAACACGAGTAGTAAATAATGATACCGTAAGTAAATTTAGATATGACTAAGTTTGACAAAGTTTCGCTTTCAACGATTTATTTCGAAGAATGAATCTGTTAGAGTAAAGTAATCTTAATGCACCATATTATTTTTGTAGGACTGAATTGACATGTTCATCAAATCATAGGGGTTCATCAAAGTAAAGGCCTAGGTTTTTTTGCTTCGGTTACATATGGAATAGTTTCCCCAGATATTCTCAAAACTGCCTTGGATATTATTTGAAATTTAAATTTTTTTATGACAAAAATCATTCATTTAGACTTAGTTGAGTATTCATTTAGACTTAGTTGAGTTTATGTCAGAGTTTCTGACACGAACCCTAACCAACACGTTTGAAAAAAACTGTCCTTTAAAAATTAGGAAAGAAGATCGAGACGCTGTATGATGGAATCGAGACCTTTCCAAAAAAAGAGCAGAAGTTCCTAAACTCTTCAACCTGTCCAAAAGGTCGGGGAACTGAGAAGCCTATAAGGTGTACCGAGAGAATATGGCTATGCTATTAGGGAAGCCAAAGAAAATTCCTGGAAGAAATTCTGTGACGGCATTGAAAGCCTTCCAGAATGTGCCAGACTCAGGAAAACTCTACAGAGAGATAAGCAAGGATGCATGTGATCTCTGAAAAATCAACAAGGAGAACTCACAAAAACAGAGGAGGAGACCTTAGATTTACTACTAAAGTCACACTTTCCTGGATGTGAGATTATTCTTGACCAAGAGAACAGGAGTAATGAGGCACTAATTTCTGAATTCCTTTCAACCATACAAAACAGCTGGACCTGATGGTATAATCCCAGCACTTCTACAAAAGGGCCAGGAAGTACTGGAGGGGCCACTGTGTAAACTATTCCGAGCTAGCATAGCCCTCGGATATGTGCCACAAAGCTGGAGGTGTGCAAGAGGGGTCTTCATTCCCAAACCCGGGAAAGTGTCGTACGAGGAGACCAAATCTTTCAGACCAATCAGCCTAACATCATTTCTCCGATGTTCTACTGGATAAATCGATACATCGATACCAGTTTACCTACCAATCTGGAAAGTCTTGCGATGCAGTCATACATAGGCTAACTCAACAGGCTGAACAAGCATTGGAAAGCAAAGAAAGAGCACTAGGAGTCTTCCTCGATATAGAAGGAGCCTTTGACTCGGCTTCATACAATTCAATACTGGGATCTATGCAAAGCCGTGGAGTAGCCCACTGCATTACGAGGTGGGTAGAGTTCATGTTTAATCATAGAACCATTACCAGTAATCTCCTTAACACAACAAGAATGGTCTTAGTTAACAAGGGATGCCCACAGGGAGGAGTGTTATCTCCTCTTATGTGGACGATGGTGGTTGATGACCTCTTATGGGAGTTACAGAGAGAAAACTTATACACGCAAGCATTTACAGACGACATAAGCATCGTAGTAAACGGTAAATTTGGGAGTGTTGTATCCGAAAAAATGCAGCGAGCACTAAATATCGTCGAAAGATGGTGGCTAAAAGAAGGATTGTCCACAAATCCGACAAAAACCTCTGTTGTTGCATTCACAAGAAAAAGGAACCTTCAAGGCACGAAGGAGCTTTATATGTGGAGACAACATCTAAAAATGGCAAAAGAGGTTAAATATCTTGTCATCACTCTGCAGCCATATAGAAAAAACAACAG
Organism: Psylliodes chrysocephalus; assembly: GCA_927349885.1. Classification (NCBI taxonomy): domain Eukaryota; kingdom Metazoa; phylum Arthropoda; class Insecta; order Coleoptera; family Chrysomelidae; genus Psylliodes; species Psylliodes chrysocephalus. The sequence continues at coordinate 102,311,559 of OV651814.1, read as the reverse complement.
AAAAAGCTGTAAGAATACTATGGGCCTGTAGACGGATGGTAGGGAACGCATGGGGGCTTAAACCAAGTATGATGCACTGACTTTACACTATGGTTGTAGTACCTGTTATAACTTACTCATCAGTCATATGGTGTCACAAGACTAAAATCATAACAGCTAACAGAAAATTAGACAAGGTACAAAGACTAGCCTATCTAATAATAACAGGGGCATTTAGAACTACGCCCACAGCAGCAATGGAGCTACTGCTAGGTCTTCCTCCTCTACACCTTGTGGTAGAGAAGAAGGCTATGGCGGCGGCATACAGGTTGTTTACTAATGGATTTGGATGGGAACTTTCGAGAAACGGACACCACACAATGATATTAGAGAAATTAAAACAAAATCCGGTACTAAGAATGCCATCGGATAGAACGCCCATTATTCACGACTTCAGGAAACCTTTTAATATTCAAATACCAGAAAGGGCCAAAAGCCGGGAAAATAGGGAAAAACAAAACGAATCAATCTGGTATACAGACGGTTCCAAAATGAAAAACAGCACAGGAGCTAGGATCTACCATGTGAACTCAGGGAGGACAATTAGTTTGAACCTGCGGTCACTGACAACAGTCTTCCAGGCTGAAGTTACAGCAATAAATTCCTGCGCCAAAGTCATGCTAAATGACTCTCTTAGAGATAAGAGGATCGTTATCATGATAGACAGTCAGGCAGCCCTTAAAGCACTGAAAAGGATAGAAGTACAATTTAAATCAATATTTGATTGCCAACAGTCCCTCCAGGCTCTGGCAGAACATAACAAGGTCACCCTTGAATGGGTGCCAGGACATGGGGGAGTATTTTGAAACGAGAAAGCAGACCTCCTAGCAAAGAAGGGAGCAGAAAAACTCTTATTGGCCCAGAACCCACATGTGGTATCTCATACCAACATGTTAAATGGGTGTTAAAGGAACAAATAAAAAGAGAACACCATAGGCTCTGGATGGAACTTGCTGGACTTAGACAGTCCAAAAGATTCATAGAGGGGTCATCCACGAGCAGACATCTACTGCTAAACCTTAGCAGAAGCGAACTCAAGGCCGTAATAGGACTCCTTACGGGACACTGCGGCCTTAGGAGACATCTAAATCTCTTAGGGATATCTGATGACTCCTTATGTAGAATATGTGAAGAGGAAGACGAAACTCTTATTCACATACTATGCCAATGCCGGAACCGTAAATGGGAACGGGAATGGTACTTCGGGGTACAATATCCGGAACCTGAAGAAATCGCGAAAGCGCCCATCATACATATTCTTGAATTCATCAAAAAAATCAATCTGATGGGATAGAAACTGTGAGGGGTACGATAAGCCTAGAGCTTCAGTATAAGTGGGCTTTGAACCACGCCCTAATTCAGATAGATAGATGCGTTAATATGCAAGTTATGATCTAAGGAATACTCATTTATTTCATTTAGGTCCTGAATTATACATTCATGGTAATATCACATTCAAGAAAATACAAATTTTGAAAAATCTGAGTGTCATCAGCAAAAAAATGGATGGCGCAATTATTAACCTGTTTGTATAAGCCAGATGACTATATTAGAAACAAAAGTGGGCCCAAGACAGAGCTTTGAGGTACATTAGATTCAATATGGATCAAAGAAGATATTTGACCATCCACTAGCACTAACTAAGCGCGTTTTTATAAAATTAAGAGACGTATTATCAAATCCACAGTAGGAGCACTTAGCTGCCAGAAATTTGTGATTTAGCGTATCGAATGCCTTACTAAAGTCCAAAAGAATCAGGATAAATATCAGATAAATTAGCAAGGGCAGTTGAAGTGCTGAAACCTTTATGGGAACCTGACTGACGCATTGAAATTATGCCGTTTTGATAAAGGTACTCATATATTTGAAAATAATGATACCGTTCATTGATTTTACGTATAAATTTTTTTTCTGCGAAACATTAAGACCTTTGTATTGTAATATTATTCACTCTTATTTTTATTGATTTTTATAATTTCAGTGTATTTTTATTTTCCTGTCTATATACAGAAGGAAATTATAGGAATCATGATTTTTATTTTTGCACTGACTAGCATGATAAAATTTTTGTACCTCTCTTTAAATATTTTAAATTGGTAAATAAGTTTTATTTATTTATTTTATTTACTCCATAATTCCAGTTCTTAGAATCAACAAAAATCTTTTTTTAAATAAAGATGTTTTTATTTAGTGTTCCTATATCTATTAATTCATACATAATCGTACAGACTAAAATAGAAAAACATACTCGCAAATAGAAAATCAATTAAATATTATGAAGGCCTATCAAAACAAAACAACATAATGCTCGATAACTTCTTAATGATTGATTTTTGATGATACACATTTCGCAGACATACCAAACTTATTAATGCTTTACTAAAATTGCAAAGGTTACTAATTTTACAGTTATTATTTAAATTTATAAATAGAACTTAAAACTACGCTTATACTTACTTTTTCTATATCTATGAAAAACGACTTTTCGCCAACTTTAAATGTGTGTGACCAAAGTTTTGTATCTGCAAAAATAATATATATAATATTTTTAAACATCAGTTGCTATTTAGTTAACTTACCATTTTTTGGATATGCAATAGTTGTTGCAAAACAAATAAAAGCGCACCAGACTGCTAAGAAAGAATGCATTTTGATAAATGAAATTTTAATTAATTGATCAATTTATATATGTTAACAATCAATTACTTTTTTCATTATCAAGCGAAAAATCATAAGTACGTTGTTGTAACATAGAAAACAATGTACTTATAAAAGATATAATTTGCACGAGGCATGATATTTAATTTTTATAGATAATTAGGTACTTATAAACGATACATCAAATTAACTTTTCCTACGATCACTTAGGAAAGTGACACATATCACACTATATAGTCCTATGGAAAGTGCCCTATATCACACGCGTATGAATAAGAATTTACTTTCCACCCGAGTGTTTTTTAATGAATCTATTTAGCCTATCATTTAAAGATGATTCAAAAATCTTAGTTAGACAGGTTATTAAGGAAATTGGCCTATAATTGCATACCTTTTTCCGATCTCCTTTTTTATAAATTGGTATTACTATTGACTGCTTAAAGTGGGAGGGGCATATGCCCGTTTGAAAGATTTTGTTAATTAGAAATGTTAGGGGTAGTTTTATCTCATCGGCAATGTGCTTTATGGTATCAATCTTAATATTATCTGAACCTGGTGCCTTATGAGGTCTCAGTGAATTTATTATATTTTTAATTTCTATTTCGTCTACGGGTTCTAGGAAAAAGTTGTAAGGATTAAAAACGGGACGTGGATTTGATATGTTTTGTTTTACAATGCGTTTTGCGTATATCTCGCCGACATTTGCAAAATAACTGTTAAATATATTTGCCACATTTTTTTTATCTTTTTCTATACCATGTTCATCATTAGATATTTCTTCAATCTCTAATGTTTTATTGTTTTTATTGATTTGTTTGATTGTATCCCACAAACCCTTTGAATTATTTTTATGTTTACTTATTTCTTTTTGGTAATATTTTTTTTTTCGCTTCTGTTATCAGTTTCGTTAATTTATTTCTATATTTTACAAAAGTACTTTTTATTTGCATTTTATTAATATTTTGTTTATAGGCACTATATAATTCATTTTTACTTTTAATTGAATTAATAATCTCTTGAGTTATCCATACATTTCTTTTAATTTCATTTCTTTTTGGTTTTATTAACTTAGTATTTTTATTTATTAAATTTTTTAGATCACTCGTGAAAGTTTCTGTGACATATTCTACATCCACGGAGTTGTTCATATAGCTCCAATCATAAGTTTGTAATTTGGCTTTAATTTTTTTGTTATTTATTTGCGATATCATGCGTTCAGGTGGGTTTTTAACTCTTTTAGCTGGGAGAGTAATAAATATAGCTTTATGATAGTTACATTCAGATCTAGTACTGCTGATATACAATTTGTTTCGGGATCAAGGATACCTTTGACGAATATATGATCTATACAACTCTTTGTTTCACCCTGAATACGAGTACTTTTATTGATGAGAGAGATAAAGTCATTTTCACTAAGGGAGTCCAAATATTCTGATGATATTTCGTTTTCCACCTCAATGTTTATATTAATGTCCCCTGCGAGAATGTGATATTTTTCTTGGACATTTTTAGTTTCTGCTAAGTAATTTTTCAATCCTTCAATGAATACGGCTTCATTCGTCGATGGGGATCTATATACGACAATTACCAATGTGGAGTTGTTATATTCATCAATAATTTCAATTTGTAGTGCTTTAAATATGTTGATTGGAACAAATTTCCATGAGTACTTCAGCGTTTTCTTGATATATACAACTCCATCATTCCTATTTACATCTCCCTCATTGTATAATATATCATATCCGGGTAGAGTAAACAGCGAAGTTGTTGGAATTCGCAATGTTTCAGTCAGACATATACAATCTACGTTAAAAGAAATTTGGTTTAAATGTATACTTAATTCGTCTAAATTTTTACTTATACTCCTAATGTTCTGATGAAAAAGACTGAAATTAAACTTTTTTTTATTTTCATGTTGGCTCACAATTGCATTTAATTCATCGATGTCATTCATTTCTATTGTATTTATAGGAGTGTAATTTATATCTCGAATATATGGATTAATTTTTATGTACCTGGTAATATTACTTATCAAATAAAATAAGAAACAAAAAAAATAAACAAATTTTAACAAATATCTAATACAATTTTAATAGCACGACAAGCAGAAATGGGCAACTGCACCAGATTTTTAAAGTATAACCACAAAACTTAGAATATATTGAAATGATAATATAAATAAATGTGTAATTAGTTTTGTTGGGAATTTTGGCTGGCTAATCTAGTAACCCTTTTAATTGGAGCTTCAACCGTATTTGGTGCTTCTTGAATTTTTGGTTTTGTAGATGTTTTAGCTATTTCAGTAGCAAAGACATCCTCGGTGAGATTTCTTAGTCCTTCTGTCGTAAATTGTTTGTTGTTGACATAGAATTGATTCTTCTTTATGTGTGCCTCTTGGTGGTTGGGTCTTGCTAGTTTTAAATATTTGTGTAATAATTTGCGATCTTGGTAATCTTCTGGGGTGTAGTCTTTTGATATGGAAATTCCTGACGATTTTAAATATGCCTGGTTTTCTAGGATGTTTTGCAATAATTTGTAATGAATGAATTCAACAAGTAGCGGTCTCGGATTTTTTAAATTTTGGTTTGAGTTTCCTATTCTATATAAATCCCTAATGTCATGGAACTTACAATCAATATCGAGTTTGGTATTTATTAATTCAAGGATAGTATTAATATCTTCTAATTCATCGCTACCATTATTTTCTTTTATTCCATATACAATTACATTATATTTTTTTGATTTTCTTTCATTTTTCAATGTTCTTATTTTTATATTATTTAGTTCTGTTTTTAAGTAACTATTTTCGCTTTTCAAATTATCAATTTCTTTGTTATATTCTTTCTTTAAATTAAGAATTTCATTTTTTATCTGGCTATTTTGTTTTTTTATTTCTTCGTTACTAGATATCAAATTATTTAAAAGTTTGAGTAGATCAGCATTAGTAATAGTTTGTTCATTTTCATCGACCATTTGTAAATTTGTATAGAAAGATTAAGATTTATGTTTGGGCCAGTTGAACTACTATCTTGGGTTTATAAAAAGTGGTTTTGTGAACTTTCGCTTTAGAGGATTACTTATTTCTTGAATTGGCGTCAGCTGCTGGGCAATTTTGTTAATTTCGTACATAATTTCGAAATTAATTTTAGTTATATTGGTAGCCATTTCGTATTTCCATAACTTTTCCTGTGAAATTTGGAAGTATTAAAGGTTTTCGTTGTTGAACATGTCGACTATTAGTGAATTTAATTTCATTGATTGAGACTTCACATCCATCTGGGATTCATAGTATGTAACGGTTAAATCCGTTTTCGTTATTTGACCCAGACCCGTTCACGTTATTTTGAAACTAACATCTCTACACAAACGTCAATTGTCGTTTATGCCTTGTGTCAAAACTCGGTTGTCATTTTCGATTTACTTCTGTCTCGAGCAGGTTGAATTATTAATCTTTAATTATCTATTATCTATGTTCTAATTACCTTAAATTATTTTAATGGCCATCTGATTATAAAAAGATAAGTTTTCTACCGATATTTTCTTGAAAATATATATTTAGTACAAGAATTTCTTTATTAAAATGTCAAATTTGAAACATAACCTCAAAACCTCAACACATTGGATAACACTTGATAAAACGTTTTGTATGGTTTTGATATTATTTTGTTTGAAATAGATAATATGCTTTACTATATTTATATATGTTAAATAAGACTTTTTCTTTACCTATTAAATTTGGTCTCTGTGGAGCTTTTCATTTAATAATTTAAATTATGCTTTTGATAGTAAAGACATCCTATCTGTTCTCCCTAATTTCTTTATTTATATTTTTACCTATTTCCTTGTAGCCTTGCTGTATATAGATGGTCTGGAAATCTGAAAATTTTAAAGAAATCTGAAATCTGAAGTCTGAAGTCTGAAATCTGAAATCTGAAATCTGAAGTCTGAAGTCTGAAGTCTGAAGTCTGAAACCTGAATATCTGAATATCCGAAAATCTTAAAGAAGTCTGGAATTCTTAAAGAAGTCTGAAAATCTTAAAAGATATCTGAAAATCTTATGTCTTAAGAAGTCTTAAAGAAGTTTAGTTCAAAAGAAGGCCTCTACAAGTCACTCCTAATTCACTACCTCCTGTCTTTCAGATAAGTCTCAATAAATCATTTAAATTTAAATAATTAAAGTCTCTGTGAATTAGAATTTGTCGCTACCTTATTTAATTATATATCATAAAGATCATTGATTTTCTATATTTTCATCAATGATCGATTGTCAAGTTTAGAAAGTTTTAAATATAGTGGCGTCCAATATTCTCTTTCAAAGTCATATGAGTTGTTTAATAACCTGACCCACTTCCCTAAAACGTAGAGCTTAAATCACTATGAACATTACACATTACAAGTAGCGCAGGAGTTTTGATTTCCAAATATTGGTCCGTTTGACATTTTGACAGCATTTTTTGTGAGTGGGAGGGTAATATAACTATTTCGTTTGTGGTTATTTGCTGAATGACAGATTCTTAAATATTAACTTTGGTTGTGTAACAATTTTGCGGATTTTCAGATGTGTGGCCGTTGAGAAGGTGTAGGGTACAGTTGTCCTTCAGGATAAAATTTTCTTGGCAAAAGTATGTATTTTCTAGAACTGAACATTCTTCTTTTAGTTACTGCGATCCATAGAAATAATATAGAAGACCAATATAAACATAACATTTAAGCAGAAATTGAAACCTACTGTGCATAAAAACGCGTCTCTGCGCCTGACATCGCAAAATAGTGTGTCTAGAAGCTTGCGCAATATGCATGACTTGTCCCTGTAGTGTTGCCAAATATATTAAACATACCTAACAGAAAAGAATTTTAAATTAATTAATTTTTAAATTATATGATTTAAACAGTTTATATCTACGAAATATCGCCACAAAATAACTTATAAACATTTAAATAATCAACTAATAATATTTATGTGTAATTACATTCCCAAAAATATATACAAATACCGTATTAATGTCATTAATACCGTATTTTTATTGTTCAATAAGCGATTCACCTACAAATTCAATATTGACCTGGCAAAAGCTCTAAAATCCGGTGTTTCAAGGCTATATGACGCTGCCCTTACAGGACCGTTTGTAGTTTATTATTTATGCCGCGTTTGAGAATCCACATCGGATGCATCTGAGATGTAGTAAGTAGTAAATCTTTGATCACGTGATTCAGTATACCTAAATGTAATGGGACAGATGTGTCCAATGTGGATAAAAAACGCTCGAGATGTAAAAAATGCATCCGATGTGGATTCTCAAACGCGGCATTAATTACACGATGAAAGTGGCATTTTATTTTTAGTTTTGTTTAGTGTTTAGTCAAATCCTAGGTACAATAAGAGACATTTTTACATTGGCTAATGAAAATGTAATCAATGTATTAGGCAGCTGTTATATTTATTACAAGATTTATGTCTGCAAATCTAAACCTACCTAAGAATTATAATTATGTAAATAGAGATCTGTATATTTATATACAGGCTGCCCAGCGACGGGGAGACATTATCGATATCGGTTTTAAGGCATTTTAAAACATAAACCCGATCTCAACAATCTTAGGAACTCTTCTGTCACTCGATATTTTAATCGGTACTTCCTCTTCGCTTTTTGGCTGGCACAACAATTATTTACATTTCTTCATTCCTTACCGCGTTCGAACCAGTAAGGTTTAAAGAAATTTAAAAAAAAAACCTACTTTAAAAATAAAGATGTTAATGATTTTCTTATGGATCCCATCTTCAGATCTTGACTTAATGTATATAAAACTGTTTCCTTTTCTAACAAACATAATCCTAGAAATCGGGCAACGTGGTAAAGAATTATCGCTCAACATACATAAAAAAATATTTCAACGAATTGAGAATATCCTACCATTTTGAAGTATGTTAAAAAAAAATTGTTAATAAAGTGAAAAGTAGGGCATGAACATATATTATAAAGTATATAAAATGATAGATAAATCCAGTTTAGAAGGTATTATAAATAAACTGTGGAAATATCGAGAATCTCGATTTTGAATCGGAAAAATATTCTACGCAATTTAGTATAAAAGCTGATCAAAATGAAACACATGAACGACAAACTGTTATTGACAACTTTCTTCAAACGTTTTCTATTTTTCCGAAAACTAACTAGATAGTTCGAAAATCATTTCCTTCGTTAAAACGCCTCTTGTTCCAAAAAAGGTACACGCCTGCCAACATTCATCGTTCATTAAAAAAGTGGTAGATACAAAACGTTTCGTATTGTAAGGCCAAAATATATTTAGAAATCGAAATAGTTATATAAACAAAAAAATCATATGAGTGAGATAACTACCAAATTAATGATTTACAAGTTTATTCCTATTATTTATAAAATAGGTTTGCAATGTGCTGGTGTGGAATGTTATCATCGACTAAAAACTTTAAATCTATGTATTAAATTGATCGAAAACAAACTATAAATTGGTTTAGGCTATATAGAATGTTTCTAGTAAGCAGCAACTAATTTTTATTATGGAACCGAAAGACCCTTTTAAAAAGGTTCAAAATTAAAATAAAATATGTACCAAGTAAAGGTAGTAGTATTTTTTAATTTTTTAATTTATATTGAAAATGGTAACATGAAAGGTTTTCTGTCTAACGACTCATAGTCTCGGCTGACAAAATTTAAAAAAATATCGAACATAATATTCCTGGGCCCTATTTTGCATTCCCCAGATTAAATTTAGTTGTAGCAAATGATATTATCAAATAAGATGTCAAATCACAAGCAAAATCTCGTGACTACAGTACTAATGATTGCCTGTTTGGAAAAGTATCTTTGTTTGTAAATATTTATATGCATAGTTATATTTAAATGCGCGAGTGTAATGTTAAGTATAAACAAAATCCGCCCATTATGTATATACGTTTAATTACGACCCTAGTAGATAGGCAATTTGTTATTGTTTTAAGTTTTATCGTAGGGAGAGAGAAAATCAAAATTAGGATAAATGGTCCAGCTCCTTTCTGGTTACGTAGGTACCTAAAAAGTATTTTAGTTTTTGGTTAAATAATTAATTATTGTAACAGTGATTTTCTTGTGATAGTACCTAATTTAGATTGTGGATTAAAGTTTTTGTATATAATTTCGCTGTTTAATAATAAACGTAGTCAAAACCGGAGCACGTGGTTTTTCTGGAAAGTATTTTTAAAATCACAAGCAAAATCTCATGACTACTGTACTAATGATTGCCGAAAATTAACTAATTCATATTTTATGCCATATCTTTCTTAATAAGGACTGTCAGAACCATATTTACCTTAACTTGAAATTTTTTTAATCGTTTTTTGTATAGAATCATCTCTAAAAATGTATGATTGAAATATCGTGCGAACTATTTGTTCGATCAATAAAAAACTTGCCCCGGTCCTGTTCGCGCCAGCACCGTTATACGCATGAGCTCCGACACACTATTTTCTCCTTATGGTTTCATTTTTGATATATGGAATCGGCTTTCTATACTATTTCTATGCTGCGATCCCCTTTTTGTTCGTGCCAAGTAGGGATAGGTTGGCGTGAACATTTTATGATTTTGAATAATTGAATATATATGATAAAATTATAGGGGTTTTGATTTCAGGATAGGTATATGTATGGCAAAGATCAATTTCGAATAGGAAATGGATATTTGGATTCCTAAGAATTGATAGTATGATAAAATATTATCGAATATCGGAATTTCATGTTTATTATAAATTTTTTGTAGATATAGACCAGAGCATACTGGCGCATTCGTTTGCAAAATTGTTTTAATTCGTAATTTTTTTTTTAAATGTTCGAAAGGCTTTCCTGATTATAAAAGTGTAAGATGACACTCGATATCTGTTGATGTTATTGTTTAAACAACGAAAAATTGTTTGAAAAAGTTGTTTGCTATGAGAAAATAAGTAACGATAAAGGGCGGAAAATAGCACAGTTGGAGGCACCAAAGTCAAGATTTCGCTGCCTAGAATGCTCCAAATTTTACTGCTTATCATGTTTCTTTGATATTCATAAATGTCAGAAATAGTTAATAATACTTACATACTTTTATATTTTTCTGTACCTATTTGATGTAGTAATAAAGTCATTTTTTTTATAACATTTCTATTTTGTATCCTATTCACAACACCGAACTAAATGTTACAGACTCAAATTTTTTTTAGGACCGTCAGTCCCTAGATTTTGATATCCCATAGGCATCAACGCAATACGTGACCCGTACAGCGGTTCACAGAGCCTAAAGCTATTGCAAGTAGCGAAGCCCATATGTTAGGTCACATGACCCCAGTTGCCATTTAAGTTGAGAACCAAATGTCGGGTCACATGGCGATTTACTGTAATTTTAGATTAATTATCTATATGCCTTTTGTTAAACTGTTTTCTTTCAAATGTACTCCTGTTCTGTAATTGGGTTTAACCTGTTGAACAATGTATAAATAAATAAATAAATAAATAAATAAATAAATAAATAAATAAATAAATAAATAAATAAATAAATAAATAAATAAATAAATAAATAAATAAATAAATAAATAAATAAATAAATAAATAAATAAATAAATAAATAAATAAATAAATAAATAAATAAATAAATAAATAAATAAATAAATAAATAAATAAATAAATAAATAAATAAATAAATAAATAAATAAATAAATAAATAAATAAATAAATAAATAAATAAATAAATAAATAAATAAATAAATAAATAAATAAATAAATAAATAAATAAATAAATAAATAAATAAATAAATAAATAAATAAATAAATAAATAAATAAATAAATAAATAAATAAATAAATAAATAAATAAATAAATAAATAAATAAATAAATAAATAAATAAATAAATAAATAAATTAACGTGTTAAACAATCGTACTTTCAACCGGCTGTTAGTATTGTTACTATTGAATAAGGGTATATAATTATTTTTAACGATTTATTTGGAACTGAGAAAACTATATTTAATACATTAAACTGCATTCCTGCATTTACCAGGGTTGGCTTTGATTTTAATTTATTATATGTAATTGAAACATTATTTTTATTCTTTATTTTGTACTATATGTTTAAATTAGGTAATGCAAGCTACATATTAAAAAATGAAATATATTGTTGTTCTTATGTGTACTATGTATTTTTTATACGGGGTGTATCATGAAGAGAGTAATTGAAAATTGAAGCATGTGGTAAAAAATGCTTGTCATTTTTTAACAAATCTTATTTTTGGCCGAAGTTGAACATTGATATTTGACATCTGTAACCTTCATATAATATTCAGAGTTATTGATTTTAATTTTTGTTGTTTTAAACTGATATAAGATTACAGTAAAATTCACAAAACGTACTTAAATTGTGTCTTATCTCTGATCTCTAATATAAGATTAATTCCTAAATAAATGAAATTTATGTAATTTATTAAAAATCATCCTTACTCATGAAAAATGTATCATTTATAATACCTAATTGTCTATAAAAATTATATCTCATGCTTCATGCAAAATATATCTTTTATAAGTACATAATTATCTATGTCAGAACTACGTAGGTACTTATGATTTTTCGTTTGATAATTAAAAAAGTAATTGATTGTTAACCTATATAAATCGATCAATAAACAAAAATTTTATTTATCAAAATGCATTCTTTCTTTGTAGTCTGGTGCGTTTCTATTTGTTTTGCAACAACTATTGCATATCCGAAAAATGGTAAGTTAACTAAATAGGCAACTGATGTTTGAAAATATTGTATATACTATTTTATTTTTGCAGACACATTTAAAGTGGGCGAAACTAGGTATTTTATGGGTACGGCAAAAGTAAGTTTAGTTTTAATTTCTATTTATAAATTTAAATAATTACTGTAAAATTGGTAACTTTCCAGTTTTTCTAGAGCACTAATAAGTTTGCTATATCTATAAATAAATGTGTATCATCAAAAAACAGTTACCATTTAGAAGTTATCGGGCATATGTTGTTTTATATTCATGAGCATTTATATTATTGACTTTCTATTTGCGAGTATAGTTTTAGTTTTTAGCTTGTAAGATTATATGCTAATTATTAGATATAGGAACACTGAAGAAAAAGCTCTTTATTTCAAAAATTAATTTTGTTCTTTCTAATAAATGAATTTACAGACTAAATAAAATAAATAAATGAATAAAATGTATTCACCAATTCAAAATATTTGTACGTATAGGTACATAAATTTCACCAGGCTAGTCAGTGCAAGAATAAAAATCATGATACCTATACTTTCCTTCTGTGTACAGACAAGAAAATGAAAATATAAAAAATTAGAAGCAAACGTTGATTTTCTTAAGACGAACATAATACCTTATTAACGTAAAAACCAGAATGGCTCAAAATTGGATAAATTGGACGTTTTAATTTACAGTGATTGAGCGTATACACGCAGTCAAAAAGAGTCTCACTAAATTTCAACATTGGACGAAAATATATACAGTCTTATATTGCGGACGTAAAATTAAATATTATCAAAACATTTATAAAAATAAGAGTTGAAATTCATCGGAGTAGTTAACCTTTTTATTAGTGCAGGCTGGATGTATGGGTTTTGAAAACACCTTATTATTAATTATAGTAAAATAAGACTATGGAAATAGTATTAAAAATAAAGTGTTTTATAACCCATAGACCCAGCCCTCACAAATAAAAGGGTAAACAGCTCTGCTGAATTTCAGTTCTTAATTTCTATTCGTTTAGTTGTAGGAATTTTCTAAAAAAATATTTAATTTTACATCTTCTATAAATTTTCAGCCAATGTTAAAATGTGGTAAGACTCTTTTTGACTGAAGGACAGGAAATCTTTTCGGCGCCTCACGGTATGTTGTTTTTAACTATTTAAAACATCGGATAATTATTAAACGTTATTATAATTTCGCTGCTCTTGGATTGCAGAATTTCTGTAGGAAGTCATAATTCAAGGCGATATAGAGTATATTCTTCTGTTCTTTTTTAGGAATGTTGTGTATATCCAAATTATTTGAAAGTTCTGCTATTGTGCGCAGAATCTAGCCATCGGCAGTTTACACTTGTAAATATTTCTAGTACATTACAAGTTGCCTGCACATTAATACTGGGATATCTTTTCCGGTTTATATACTCAGCTCCGAATTCTTGAAGCTTTGGTATCCGGACGTGTGTACAGTCCACACCGATGGCATTTGGAAAACAATATCTCTCTAACCACAACAATTTAGCTTTCACCACAGCTTCAGTATTTTTAGGAAATTTAATAAAAATATTGTTTTTTTATTATTTTTTCCAAAACTACATCCATTACGGAAGTGAATGTCTTAGAGACAGTAAAAGCAATTGCTATACTAGAAAAATCTGATGTAACCAATACATGACTTTCCAGTTTAGTTATTACAGTTTTTCCGGTTATTTTGTACAACCTATTGTATCATGTCTGTAGATTTTTAGAGAATGAACTAAATACATACATTCTCCACATACTTTTTCTCAAATTTTTCCATTACTATCCATTTTAGAGAAATCATGTATGAAACAAAAATTATAAAAAATTATATTGCAACCAACTTTTATTCAAACAATTTTCCTAAAAATTTGAATTTTTTACTTTTTCTTAAATTTTAGGAAAATTATGTATAGGACAAAATAATAGAGAATAATATAACAGGCAATTTTTATTTAAGATAACAGATATATTCCAAAAAATAAAAAAACGACCTTCCATAAAGTATCCCCTAGATATTCCGAATATGCCCAAAATTCTATCAGCTCTCCGCAGGATGGATTAAAGCAAGTTTGGAATTTGGTGTTTTTCTCTGTATCCGTTTACGAGTTATCGAGTATACAGACACATACAGACACACAGACATCATCGCCAAAATATTCAAAACAGATTCAGGGAAACCCAAAACGTAAAAATCCGTGCGAAAATTTGAGGTCGACAAAAATCATGATTCCTATTCTTTCCTTATCTGTATACAGACAGGAAAGTAAAAATAATGAATATAAAGATGTGATTAATTACAAAAATTTTAGAAATAATTTAATAGATTTTAAATTGTATTGTATAATTAATCAAATAACAGATCTTTTAAAAACATATACAATTCGATTGAAGATGAACAAAAAAAACAAACAAGAAAAAAGTTGGAAAACTTGAAATAATAACTTACATACATTACATACAGATAAACTCCACAAAACGTATCAATTAAATAAAGATGAACAATCAAAACAAATTTTTTCTTGTAGTTCTTGGGTTTTAGGTGTTTGCTGAGGAAATGAAACTCGTGGTAAAGTAAAGCTTTCGGCCCTGCTCAGGGCCTTCTTCAGTAGTTTTTTTAATTTTTAAAAATATTTGTACATTATTGACAGTTGTTCTTTAGTACATTTTATGGGGTGTGTAATTAATTTTTAAATGTTTTAGATCCTTTTTTTATTATTCTGTAATTGAATTTTTGTCATTTTCGTGTCCGGTATTTGATGCTGTGGTATTCGTTATTAGTTATAAATATAAATATAAATAATATTTTTAAATTAAACAGTGACAATACTCCTCCCATAAAAGTAGAGCTAACCACCTATATCAGGAAAAGAGAAATTCTCCAAAACTGTACCAAGCTAAAAGGCAAAACATATACATAAACAACGATCTGTGAAAGGAAGACAGAGAAGACCAAAGAATTCTTATAAAGCACCTCAAGGCTGCAAGGGCTAACGAGTATTCTGCTTATATTAAAGGTAAAGTGCTAATAGTTAGTGGAGTAGAATACACTCTTGCTACACTCAAAGAATTTAAAGATAGCGGTGACTTTCCCATAACGAATACATGAACTATCACTAGTCAAAACGTTTCAAAATCGCCTGAGAAATCTCACACAACTTCTGTCTCAGAAAATAATAACCTAAATAATTCGTCTCAAGTCATTTCTGGAAAAAGAGGGAACTCCTCACCGGCTGATTCCACATTAAAAAAAGAAAAAATCAAACTTTATAGATCGAACTCCAGTTCCAGCTCCAAAAAGGACAATTCTAGTAGATCAACAAGAAGTAACGTAAAGAAATAATATTATCGTCCAATTCTAGCAAAAATTTATGTTCCTTCCAATTTAATTCCTATATTTTTGTAGCTATTGATTTTATTTGTAATTATTAAATAGCTGTTCAATTATGTTTAAACCATTTTCAGTTTGCCATGTTAATGCTAGATCTGTTTTGTCAAATTTTACCGAATTTAAAATGCTGTACATAATCACTTCGACATAATCACAGTATCAGAATCATGGTTTAACAATTTAATTAGGAATGAATCAGCCGGGATACAGACTTTTTAGACGAGATAGAATCAACAAGAGGGGTGAAAGGGTTGCTATGTATGCTAGGCAATGTTTTAATTGTAGATATATTTTGTACCTAGAAAAAATTGAGTCTGAAAAGCTGTGGGTTTCCATTTTTCCTTTTTCCATTTCAACAATTTATAGAGGAATTTGATGTATGTTTAAACGAAATAGCATCCAAATTTGATTACATCATTGCCGGAGGAGATTTCAATATCAATTATTTTGATCAGGAGAGTGTACCTTGTAAATTATTACAATTTCTTCCAGACTCTTAAAAACTAATTCAGGTAATTGATCAACCTACGAGAGGCGTAAAATTGCTTAATCTTATTTTGTGCTCGGATAATCTTAAAATTGGAAATATAAAAGTACGCGACTGTTCCATTTTAACAGATCACTCAATTTCTTCGTGTACTATTGAATGTCAAATTATTAAACCTGAATCATTTATGTACACATTCCGGGACTTTAAACACTTTGATGCCACTGAATTTCTCCAGGATATGCTTAAATCACCCTGGATTACTGATACTTTAAGAATTATGATGAAATTGCGGGATAAAGCCCTACAAAGATTCAACAAAACTAAAAACATCATTGGGACTATTATAAGACATTACGTAACGAGGTCAATTACGCAATTAAACGAAAAAAAAAGAGCTTATCTAAAATTCAGGTTGCAAAGTAAAAATAACATTTGGAAAGAATTAAAACATCTACACATAATTCACAATAATAAAATGTCGTCATTAAATATTCCTCGCCACTTGCAAAATCCTGACACCATAAATAATTATTTTATTAATGGAATTGAAGGTAGTGATTCCCCAGATCCAATCATCCTGGAAATTTATCGCACATCGACTATCGATTATGTTGATACATTTAATTTTAAAACTGTACAATAACTAAAAGTCTATGAAAAACTGCTTTTAATAAAATCAAATGCCAGCGGTCCAGACGAATTAAATATTACTATGCCATTCCACTGCTGTCCATTTATTCTACAGTCATAACCCATATTTTTAACTACTGTCTTAGTAACTCTATCTTTCCTTTACTGTGGAAAAAATCTAGAGTAATACCACCCCAAAAACAGATAATTATTTTATTAATGGAATTGAAGGTAGTGATTCCCCAGATCCAATCATCCTGGAAATTTATCGCACATCGACTATCGATTATGTTGATACATTTAATTTTAAAACTGTACAATAACTAAAAGTCTATGAAAAACTGCTTTTAATAAAATCAAATGCCAGCGGTCCAGACGAGTTAAATATTACTATGCCATTCCACTGCTGTCCATTTATTCTACAGTCATAACCCATATTTTTAACTACTGTCTTAGTAACTCTATCTTTCCTTTACTGTGAAAAAAATCTAGAGTAATACCACCCCAAAAACAGATAATCCGTTGGAATATAGTCAACTAAGACCTATAAGCATTCTTTGTACACTGTTCAAAGTATTAGAAAAAATAATGGCAAAACAAATAAAACTTCACATCTCCCGATTTGATATATTACCTATAAATCAGTCAGGCTTTCCTCCAAATCACAGCTGTACTACTGCACTGCTTAAGGGTTTACATGACATTTATCATGCAATTGATCTTAACCAGCTTTGTATATTAGTACTGTTAGACTATTCTAAAGCATTTCACAAAATCAATCACAGTCTGCTTAGATCTATTTGTCATTATATAGGATTTGACATTTTTTCTTTAAATCTGCTTCAATCATATTCAGACCAAAGGACACAAAAGGTAGTTTTAGGTGAAAAAAGTTCAAACGATATTCTAATCACTCGCGGCGTACCTCAAGGGTCTATTCTAGAACCTCTCTTATTCTCATTATATACTTCTCAATTTCATAGACACCTTTATTATATGAAATCACATTTTTATGCAGATGATACACAACTGTATCTTGATTTTAAAGAATCTGAAATTGAAAAAGCTTCCTCTAATATAAATGATGACTTGAGAACATTATCAGAATTTGCGGAATAAGACGTCGCAGGATCTTACATGCCTCTTTACTTTATAAAAAAATTATACTTACTAAAAAACCTACTTGCCTATATGAAAAAATTAAAAAAAGATCTGAGGTACACAACATAAATATTAGATTTAAGGACAACATATCAATTCCGAAACATAATACAACGCTGTTCCGATCCAGTTTCTCTTACAATATACCAAAAATTTATAATCTCATCCCAACCGAATTTAAAATACTACCTATTTCTAATTATAAAAGAAAAGAATTCTTATTGAACAGAAGTATTCAATTTAAACTTTTATGGGATTACTGGCTAACAAAAGCAGATCTATCTCATTCTCCAAACTGACTATATTCAAGTAAAGCTTAAGTTTAAAAGGACCCCGCACTTTTCTTATGCAAAGTGGCGACTCGTCAAATTTTCTGGAACTTTGGTATGTTGTTGTAGTCAATCTAGTAACCAAAAGTGTCAATGGGTCCAACTTAATCCTATAACTAGTGTTCGATATACGGGGTGTTAAAGTTGAAAATTGCCCAGTTTTTGGGAATTTTTATTTATAAACTTACGAGTTAGATTGAATTTCTGATGCATACATACATTTACTATGAGTTTTAGTAACACATTAGTACATACGTACAACTAAAAATAGGTATAATTAGAGGGTGATTCACAAATGTATGACGGTAATTTTTTGTAAAATCACACTAATTCTACTGTGCGGTCAGAGAAGCATATTTTCAAAAAGTACTACTCAATATGGTATTTTGACAACAAAATATTGCACAGTATACATTTCTTATATAGGGTGTTTTATAGAGAAAACCACAACATAAAATTATTTTTTTTAACGATTAATTCAAAACCTTGTACTTTTTTTTTTTTTTTTTTTTTTATGGCTGTTGGGAACCTTGTACTTATGAGTTGAATTTTACGAAAGGTAATATCACTAAATTATATCTACCTTTAAGCTTCAATATATACAAGGTGATTTATTTGTTGAAAGGTATTTTATATAAAGAAAAATACAAAAACCACGAACACCTTGTATTCTAAAATTTTCCCCATCAAATGTAACCATTTTCTCAATATATAATAATTTTAATGTCTCTTTACGAAGTATGAATTTTAAATCCGATACTATGACTAGTGTTCGAGATACAGGGCGTTAAAGTGGAGAATTGCTGATTTTAGTTATTTTTTCTTCAAACTGAAAAGATAGTGTGACTTGACAAACCGGGCCCTAACCTAGTTTTTCAAATACCCTTAACCTTGGCCTAAATTTCGTCTAGTGGGTCCCCACGAAGTGATGTTAAAAAACCCCCAGAATTACGTTTAGAGTTCAATGTAGCTGTAATGGAGGAAGAACAAAGGAAACACCGAGATTAATTTTGCATACTGTTTATTTAACATCTATTCTTTAGTACAGCCGGACATTTAGATTATGTGCCATTTTTAGGCTTAACATTATATTTATGTAGGCTTTCTAATGTGTCATTTCTAACCTCAGAGCTTTTAGTTCCCATAAAAGGGTAAAATAAAAGTCGGAAGTACTTTGGTATATTTGTTTATCTCCTAATATCCAATTACACGTTTCCACGGAACTACTGAATTACGCATTGTCTAATAAAAGAGAGTACAGCGGTAGCACGAGGAGTGTTGTGAGATATAAAATATTGCGTCGAATCGAGAACCTCCTCCTTTTTTGCAGTCGGTTAAAAATAATATTTTTAATATGTGTAAAACCCTCACCGTGCGTGACGCCTTTCTCTAATATTCCAACGCCGTAATTTACCGACATACTCAGTCCTGTATGGACAACACTAAAGGGTCGATCGGAGAACAACTGATATAAAGGGGGATGCCCGTCAGGCCCACTTTTGGGGTATCTCAATAGAGATCCATCCAAGCCTCTATCAGGCTTTAATTTACATAGCCGCAAGGGAAATACCATTTTTAGGCCCTTACTATTGAGGTCCCTGGCGGTCTATGGTGGCCTAAGGCGTCTTTTTTGGCACGATGCTCTTTTGCTCTGTCGATTGACAAATCAGTGTTATTAATTACAGTTCTGAGGATACGTTAGCTAATCCACAAACACAATTTCACCTATTTATTCTAAATAAATAACAAAAAGGTGGTCATCCTAAGGATAACTTGATATATATGTAGAAGCCGTCGTTTATAGAAACTAATTTCTCTACTCCGTCGATATCTTTTATTTCCGTTGTCAAAATATAACAAAAGCGCGGCCACCATAAGGGTAGCGATATCTCTTTTTAATTATATTTGAAGAATATAAAGAAAAATCTGATGTGTCCAACACATGACTTTCCTATCTAGTTATTACATGCTTTTTCCGGTTATTTTGTACAACCTATTGCAGCACCTCCATAAATGTTTAGAGGATAAAATAAATTTATACATTTTCCAAATACATCCACCTCGAAACATTTTTCTATACATATTCATTGAAAATGAAAATACTGAAAAATTTAAATTTAGCACTTTTCCTACAATTTTTCCATTACGGTCCATTTTCGAAAAATAATGTATAAACAAAAATTATAGAGATCGATATCGCAAACAACTTTTATTTCAACAATTTTCATAAAAATCAGAATTTTGCACATTTTGTCAAATTTCTCGAATACGGACCATTTCAGGAAATATTGACATAAAGCAAAAATTATAGATAATAATATTAGAAATAACTTTTATTTGAACAATTTTTTTCTCCAAACATAAATAACAGATATATTCCATAAAATATAAAAACGGCCCCCATAAAGTACCCCCCCCCCCAGATGTTCCGACTTTGTCCAAAATCTAATCTTTTCACATCAGGCCGAAATAAAACTTAAGTTTAAAATTTAATGTTTTTTTCTTTATCGGTTTTTGAGTTTTCTTCAAATTTTGAAATTTACACATTTTCTCAAATATCTCGAATACGGTCCATTTTAGAGAAATTATGTAAAGAATAAAAATTATAGAGAATTATATTACAAACAACTTTTGAACAATTTTTATAAAAAAATATTTTTTACATTTTGTCAAATTTCTCGAATACGGACCATTTTAGGAAAATGTTGTACAAAACAAAAATTTTAGATAATATAAGAAGTAACTTTTATTTGAAGAATTTTCTTCCCCAAACGTAAATAACAGATATATTCCATAAAATATAAAAATGACCACCTATAAAGTACCCCCCCAGATATTCCGACACTGCCCAAAAACTAATCAGCACATTGGACGCTGGAACAAAGCTTAAGTTTAAAATTTGGTGTTTTTCTGTGTATCGGTTCATGAGTTATGCGACATACACACACACACACACACACACACACACACACACACACACACACACACACACACACACACACACACACACACACACACACACACACACACGCACGCACGCACACACACACACACACACACACACACACACACACACACGCACGCACGCACACACACACACACACACACACACAGACATCATCGCGAAAATAGTCAAAACGGATTCAGGGGACCTCAAAACGTAAAAATCCGTCGAAAACTCGAGGTCGAAAAAAATCATGATTCCTATACTTTCCCTATCTGTATACAGATAGGAAAGTAAAAAGAAGTCACCGTGGTGGTAACGTGGATATTTGCGTTTTTTGTTAACTCGACTCGGCGAAGAAGAAAAAGCTAATGTCCCCCCAGCCCACAAAAACCCGGGTATTTATACCTTAATTTCCCATATAAGCAAATGTATCAGACAGAGACCGACTGTGGCTTTGGTGTATAAAGACTATAAAGCCCTGTATTAATTCCTGAATATAGCCCTTACGTTCACATCTGGTTCTTTAGCTAGCGTCCGTGAGAATCGCAACATAGACTGCTTTTCCCAGAAGTAATTTAAACGGCGCTTACGAGGCGGGATACGCTGGGATGTTGTTTGAATTCGAAATAAAAAATGAATATAATACTCGTATGTAATATATATGAATTATTTAAATTAATTATCAACCCCCGGTTGTCGGATTTCAATAGATTGACTTAATGTATATAAAAGTTTAATATAATTTTTAGTCAGATGTTCATAAAAAACGACATTTTAAAATAGTTACTGTTACAGGATGATTCACGAATAAATAACAATATATTTTTGCAAACATTCAATAATTTTACAGTTGCGCCGCAGATAAAATATTTCATTATCTTAATCTCTACCCGTTAACAATTTTGATGTCAAAAGATTACGCTATTTGTACTTTTTATACAGGGTGAGCCATGCAGCCAACCACCAAAAATAATTATGTTTTCAAATTATTAAAACGAGACCTTGCATTTCTTTAAGTTTAAGTACATGTTCATTGTTCAAACGATTCCACTGACCATTCTGGCGTAGATTCTCGTTTGGAAAACGAATTTGGACCCTACTATTTTCTTGCAATTTCTCCAGCATTTCAATAGCTATTTCAGGTGTTCCTTTTATTTCAATTAAATGATGATACCTATTTATTAAAGCACCAGCAATTAAATAATATTCTTTTAAATGAGCCGCATGCGACGTAGATATTTTTCCAGAAAAAAACTTAAAAGTCGTCTTGAAGTGATAATTTCCAGATTTTACTACCCTTCTAGTACTTGTAATTATTCTGTTTTTGTTAGCCTCAAGAGTAGAAAATTGATTTTGGTGCGGTTGAAGAAAAGAAGGCATATCATATTGAATTCCGAGATTCTCAAATGTGGCTATACAATCTCTATAGCCTCTATCGACTATCACGATGTCGCCGTTTTGAAACCAGTTCCTTATTCCATTTAAATCATGATCTACAGCATGATCCAAGTACTTTTAATATGTAACCGTCGGGAGCTACCATTATTTCTGATTTTACGTGGTATTCTTTTTTGTGGTAACAATAAGATTGGCGTAATACTATAAAGTTACTACTTTTATCAATTTTATTGTAAGTACAATCTATGTATACTATTGCCTTTGGCAGATTGGGTGTTGAATCGCACAAGTGATTGATATATGGAGATATATGACTAGGTATAAAATTTTCTCTAGTAATGGTGAAAACCAATATTATTCGGCACAAACCGCCTGAGAAGTGATAACCGAATATTTGAAGTTGTTAGGCTTACAGCTTGTCTGGAAGAATAGTTAACAATAATTTTTAAAAATTCAATACTTACCCCATGTCTTAGTTTTATTAAAAATGTTAACAAATGCTTTTTATCAATCTTTCGCGCATTGCCATATTGATCTACGTCATCACAAAATGTATATAACTCATCAAAGTGATTTTTGGAAATAGACGTTAAAGTTTTAAATTCGTCTTCGGCGAAACTTTTTGTCCTTTCTCAATTTTTAATCACGCTGTTAGCATTTGCTTGCATCCTTAAGCAAGATATAAAGCGTTGAAGGTTTAGTACAATATATGGTTGGTTAACCAACCGTAAACCTCGTATTACATCTGATATCACAAAACCCTTATTATTTAGATGATGTTTGCATATTCTTAAAAACTCTAGTATATACATGTTATATACAACAAACCCATTAACTCTATATTACATATATATTTTCTGTAGGTTTTGTTGAGCATTACATATTATGCAAGAATGCCTTGGAACTGGAAAAAGAACATTAAAACGTAGACAGTTCGGATCAATTTGTATTTAATTAAGTTCGTCCCTTACAGAATTAAAACAATTTAAAAAAATTCTTGTATTATCACTGATATCCATTTCGGAAAATCCAGCAACGAGCCTTCTAAAAGATGCAACTTGCAAAACATGAATATTTCTTCTTGGTCTCTGCTAATTAACAGTCTAGGTTGAAACGGTCTTTCACATACGTAACAAGTTAACCTATTTGCAAACGCCATTTTGTAACAACAAAACAAACACATAAAAAACAAAAAAAAAAAACTTAACAAAATATTAGGAACTTGACGAAAATAACTATGAAAACCACAATTGTTAAAAATATACAAGACAACTCTCGCACAATGTGACACTTTGTAATATTTCTTATGACATAAGCCCACTTTAATATTGACCAAAAATTATTAAATCCAACTTAATGCCGTAAAAATAATTGTTAAATATCGATTTTAAGGAATTCGTCTAATATACATCACTATATATGCATAACGATAAGCTGTGAAGTATACAGGTTGATTGATTTATCTTAAAAAAATATGCTGGACAACCTGCAAGAAAGTAATGAGGTTCAAATACATTTTTGGGCGAAATTATCAGTAGAATCATTTTTAAATTGACTCTTTCGCAAAGCTGACGAATCGTGACTATATTTATTTAGCGGTATCTCACATACTAGACACTGTTCAAAAACGTAATTGTTGTGTGGAAATGAGGTAACGGTAAAGTTAATTTTTTTAGAAGTTGTTGAAATATACGTTTTTACCTGAGGTATCATTGTTGCCTGTATAGAGTATCCTGGATTAACACAATCTTCTACTAAAAATAGTTCATTTATTTAATAATAAGCGAGTAATAATTATAAGTTTAACAATTTTTAATTTATTATATAACTCGCTCTACACGTATAAGTACTGTGAAGTACCTGCCCACACCAAATAGGTATCCAGTATTTAAATTACACCTACATAATAAAATGGATAATTATCAACATTACTTCTCACTTATATCGGAAAATGATGTGGTATACCGATATATTTGCTAGGTAATTATAAAACAGTTAGATTATCCTGTACTTATATTTTAAAATCTTATGGTTACATGCCTAATGTAACTTAATCGAAAATCTCTAAAGAAATGGAAGGTCTTGCTTTAATAATTTCAAAATATAATTATTTTTGTTGGTTGGCTGCATGGCTCACCCTGTATAAAAACTAAAAATAGCGAAATCTTTTATCCTCAAAATTGTTAAAGGGTAGATATTAAGATAATGAAATAATTTATTTGTTGCGCAACTGTAGAATTATAGAGTGTTTCCAAAAATATATTGTGATTTATTCGTGAATCACTCTGTAACAGTAAATATTTTAAAATGTCCTTTTTTATGAACATCTGACCAAAAATTATATTAAACTTTTGTATACATTAAGTAAATATATCTGTTCAGTTTGAAGAAAAAATAACTAAAATCAGCAATTCTCCACTTTAACGCCCTGTATCTCAAAAACTAGTCATAGTATCGGATTTAAAATTCATACTTCCTAAAAAGACATTAAAATTATTATATATTGAGAAAATGGTTACATTTGACGGTGAAAATTTTAGAATACAGGGTGTTCGTGGATTTTGTACTTTTCTTGTTATAGAATACATTCCAACAAATAAATCACCTTGTATATTTTAAAGCTTAGAGGTAGATATATTTTAGTGATATTACCTTTCCCAAAATTCAACTCATAAGTACAGGGGTTTGAATTAATCGTTAAAAAAAATAATTTTATGTAGTGGTTCTCTCTATAAAACACCCTGTATAAGAAATGTGTACTGTGCAATATTTTGTCGTCAAAATACCATATTGAGTAGTACTTTTTGAAAATATGCTTCTCTGACCGCACAGTAGAATTAGTGTGATTTTACAAAAAATTACCGTCATACATTTGTGAATCACCCTCTAATTATACCTATTTTTAGTTGTACGTATGTACTAATGTGTTACTAAAACTCATAGTAAATGTATGTATGCATCAGAAATTCAATCTAACTTGTAAGTTTATAAATAAAAGTTTCCAAAAACTGGGCAATTTTCAACTTTAACACCCCGTATATCGAAAACTAGTTATAGGATTGAGTTGGGCCCATTGGTTACTAGGTTGACTACAACAACATACCAGAGTTTCAAAAATTTGATGGGCCCGCCACTTTGCATAAGAGAAGTGCGAGGTCCTTTAATGTTTTTTCTTTATCCGTTTTTGAGTTTTCAAGTTTCAAAATTTACACCTTTTCTCAAATATCTCGAATACGGTCCATTTTAGCGAAATTATGTATTAAACAAGAGTTTTCTATTATATAACAAACAACTTTTATATAAATAATTTTCTTAAAGAATTGATTTTTTACATTTTGTAAAATTTCTTGAATACGGACCATTTTAGGAAAATTTTGGATAGAACAAAAATTATAGAGAATAATATAGGAAGTAACTTTTGTTTAAACAATTTTCTTCTCCAAACATAAATAACAGATATATTCCATAAAATATAAAAACGACCTAAGAGTACCCCCCAGATGTTCCGACTCTGTCCAAAATCTAATTCATTCAACTCAGGCTGGAATAAAACTTAAGTCTGAAATTTTATGTTTTTTCATTTTTGAGTTTTCTTCCAAATTTGAAATTTACACTTTTTCTAAAATATCTCGAATACGGTTCATTTTAGAGAAATTCTGTGTGGAATAAAAATTATAAAGAAATATATTACAAATAACTTTTATTTAAACAATTTTTATAAAAATTTGATTTTTTTACATTTTGTCAAATTTTTCGAAAACGGACCATTTTAGGAAAATTTTGTATGGAACAATTATAGATAATATTATAAATAACTTTTATTTGAAGAATTTTCTTCTCCAAACGATAATACAGATAGGAAAGTAAAAAATCGAGGGGTTTCAGGATATTTCCCGAAAATTAGTGGTTTACGAAATAATGAATGTATTCCTTTTAGTAAACATAATTGACCTGTCCGAACATTTTTTCGAAAAACCAACGACTTTCATTGTAATGAATGTATTTCTTTCATTTGTATATGCGAGAAATGATAATAAATATGATGTTAAAATTTAAACATATATGGGATATTTAGTACCGATTAAAAATATATCAGAAAAGTCATATAAAAAAACGTTAGACAAAAAGACTGATAATGTTTTATGTTTAGTGGGTGTATACTCATTTTTTTTTATTCTACTATTCACAGGGTACCGTTTCCAATTTATTAATTATTATTTTTAATGTATGGATTAAATTAAAAAAAAAGTATTTGGCATAATTTACAAAGAATTCAATGATGGTTTATAAAAAAATCTTTTAAATCTTTTATTATGAAACATATTTTAACGAAATTTTGTATCAAATCATTTTAAGAACATGCGAATCTAGTGGTGTAGTTTTTTATAAAAAAGTCTCTAATATAATCTTGCTATTTTTGACAGAGAAAAATAATCAAAGCATGCCTTAAGAATGAAACTTAATTGTTAAAGATTTGTAAGCCTCTATGGTCCTAATAAAATGGTTCCAAATGTCAGTTAAATACGGATTCTACATGGGTGCTTCCATCTTAAAAGGGTCAAATAGTATGTATCATAAATAATAGTGTCTGATGCTAATTAATCAATTTAAATTCTAATATCCGGAAAATTATAAAACAAAAACTGATTTGGGTTCGATGTTGGTGCAAGTTACGCCAGCAGTGCAGCGATACTATGAGAGAGCAAATTTGTAAATTTCCTATTTTCATTTTTATACTATAAATCTAATTAGAATTTTTTGTTGTATTAACTCCAAAATAAAATTAAAATGTAGATAAATGAAATTTTAAATCAAAACCACATAAAATCTGAATTTATATATTAATTTGGAGTTTCATTTATTTCATAAAAGTTGACTGCATTTAAGAGGTTGGGTTCCCTTCTTCAATTAAAATTATTTTTTCTTGAATTTGTTTTTTAAAACTTATTAAGTTCACTAATTCTGCTTATTCTCTTTATTAAATTTTCTCAATTTCAAAATATATCCTTATAATCAAAAATATTTTCAGTTTTATTAAAATGATAAAGAGTAATATCTCAAATAAAACAGACTAATTAAAAATATTGTTTTAGCATACCTACATATCTTACTTAAAAAGTTTAGTGGTGCTTTAAAAAAAGTATATTGTGCAACAAAAACATACCAGAAGTACACATGAAGTAAATGATTCTATATTAAATATGGGATCAGATCACATGACACCCCTCCTAACCTTTAACATACTCTTCCAGGTCAACTGTATTTGGAACTAGGTAAATAAGGAGATAGATAAATACTTGCTTAGCGATCTCGTATGGTATACGGATGAATCTAAAACTAACGAGGGAACAGGCTCTGGCGTACATGGAGTTAAACCCAAATGCGACATCACCGTCTCACTGGGAAAACATGCCACTGTATTTCAGGCTGAAATACATGCAATCGAATTGTGTGTACGAGAGAATTTAAGAAGGAAGTACAAAAAAAAAACATCATAATTCTCTCAGATAGCCAAGCAGCCTTAAAGGCTCTTGATTCAAACAGAATCTAGTCAAAGCTTGTCTGCCTTGGAATACTAAATGATCCAGCAACCCACAACAAGGTAAAACTAGCGTGGGTACCAGTGCACAAAGGTATCCAAGGAAATGAAAAGGCTGATGAACTCGCCAAAGAGGGATCAGATCTACCATTCACAGGACCCGAACCTGTAGTTAGGATAATCAAAACCTCTACTCGACAGGCAGTGAACAGGTAGATAACCACAAAATACCAAATTTACTGGCACAGAATCAGTAAGCATGGGATTACTAATCGGTCACTGCTTGCTAAAATACCTTCATGTGATGGGATTACACAGTGATGTCACTACGTGTAGACTATGCATGGAAGAGGAGGAAACCTCATATCATGTGATCTTCGAATGCGAAGCTCTTACTAGGCGACGTTTCTTCCTTTTCGGCCTAGAACCGGAAAGAACGAAAACACTTGATAGGGAATCTATTAAAACTAAGTACAGATACAGAACTATTCCAAAGATAGTACCTGAATACGGGGAAAGCAGGGGAATACAATAGACCGAAGAGACCGCAGTGTTCTGGACCTTACCCTACCTGCCTACAACCAATAAAGATAAATACCAAAAGCATTTATTAAACACACTACACTTTTTCTACGGCTACAATGAATAAAATACAAATCGCACAATTTTCTTAAATTTCAAATTCATCGTTGTCCAAAAGAAGTCTTTTGTACAAAAACGAATAGCATCAAAAAGTTTTGCTTTTAGCTCATACGTTATGTTTGTATTTGTAGATGAATTTCGACGACTCAATAGATTTCTGCAAATCCCATAATATGCAATTGATATCTGCAAGAAACTCTTCTGAATATAAAATAATGTTACACACAATATTTGAGATGGTTGGTAAGTACCTATTTAGTAACATATTTTAAAATGTGTGTAAAAACTGACTTAAGTTATTTGAAATATTTTCTCAAAAATGAATGAATTAATCAGTTTACTTCTAGTTTTACCAGAAATAACAGAAAATCACGATTTACTCTAAACGTTTTTATTATTTTCTGCTCGAAAAGCGCTTTAGAAGATTCAGTTTTGTTAGTTTTATCTACACATTTTAACACTATTTTTATTGGCACACTTTTATTTTTAAACATTAACTTCAGGAATCATTGTTTTTTTTAACAATCCCAATTTACCAATTTAATACATACGCGATTGGTCTTGACCTAGATTCCGAGCAGTCGTTCAAATATTCAATTGGCAATTAGGCAATAATTAATTTCTTCCAATTTCCAAAAAAAAAAAAACAAAGGGCTATAAATTTTGAAATATCATAATGAAAATAAATGCATTTCTCAACAGCACTATTCTTAATATAATCCCCTAATTTAAGCCTGTCTTGTTAATGATTTTTTAAAATTCGCTAAAATTAAAGACTAAAACGCTTCGTTAAGATCTTCTGTTGTAACGTCCCTGTAACTATCGTATTGTACACTCCCAGCCATCATTCGTTTCTTGCAAAGATTTACACTAGTTTACACCAGAAGATATCATCTACCATTCACTGTTGGGTTCTAATTAACAGTGTTGTTCCTAAAATAGCGCTGGAAACAGTAAAAAAGCCTACATAGAACACGAGGCTAATGCCCTTAGTAGTCGATGCCGATGACACCAAATTAAAAAATTATAATAATAATAATAATGCAAAAGTCAGTTTTACTAGAAACTTGTCGTATTGTAAGAAAAACTCTGAACTTACCTGCCGAGGAGTAAAAGTCTCACAACTCACATTGAAAAAGTTTAAAGCCTGATCAATTGACTGATTTCGTAAGAATCCCAATTCATCAACAACCCTGAAAAGGAGAAAATAATAATAATAATAATAGTAATAATAATTATATTGATTTATAGTTTTTGGAACTGAAACTGTAGTCTGGACATCAGGAACAAAATTAGCTAAATCGAACGACTGGATATGGTTATCCAACGAAATGGACTATATTACGTTCTTCGACTGGGGTCGTGGAGAACCAAACAACCGTTCCGGAAACGAGTTTTGTATAGCCTTACATCCTGGCGCTCTTGCTCATTATTGGACTGATGAGAGTTGCACAGAATTATTCTTACCTATTTGTGAACTAAAATAAAATTAAAAAAATATATTTTATATACCAACCTATTGAAATGTTTAAAATAAATAATTATATTGAATATAACCAGTTCTTTATTTTCGTATTTAAATTATATACATCCCCCGTAAGAAGAGCGTAGTCGAATGAATAAACGAACAAGGTATCAGAATATTATATTTTAAATTGGTGATATTTTTAAAAATAAAAGTACTATCTACTAAAGTGTTATACTTTAAATTAAAATAAAAATAAGATCGCGTAGGTTATTTAACTGCTAAAATGTGGCCACCTCACAGATCTCAGAAACCCTAGATACTGCATCGCAAACAGATATTGACATCTTATAAGCTGGGCGCCATGATAACTGAGTTTTAAGGTGGCACTACTGACAAGACAGGATCGGCGCAAGGTTATAGCGGAAGACATACGGAAGCAGTAACGTTTAATTTGAAACTGTTCAAAAATATTTGCCTTGTTAAGAAATATTTTTTATGGTCTACCGTCATACCGGCATACCGTCCAAAACAGTTTCGGAATTAAGAGTTGATAGCTCTAGAGAGACCAATGATAATTGTTTGAAATCATTATCGAAAATATCAGAGTCGTGCCAGCAATATTCGATATTCAATATTCCTCGTTAAGTCAACTAGGAAAAACTCAAAAAACATTGGCCCTCTGAGGCATTTTAAAATTAATCTGTCTTTATAATAATGAAATTTAGTTTATAAAATAATATTCACACGCAATTTCATTTATAAATAGTTAGGAAAATACTAAGCGCCTAATTAAATAAATCGATTGTCAATGTAATGCCATGCATTCGCGGTTTACTTCGTTTCGTATATTTTTATTATTTATATTTTATAAATTATTATTTACGATTTTTATTTTATAGTTTTCTTTGTTTCAAGAAATATTATACAAACTTCATTCGCACAACTATAAAGACTAGAGATAAGGAGGCGAATTGGCATACTCTAAATACGGTCCCAAAAAACGAACGCTAATTGAGCTTTTTTAATTCACCGCAAGGGCGCTGGTGCTAGTAACGCTATTCAAAATACATGGTTTCTTATGGGAATGTTACATAATTTTGTCAAAATAATAAAAATAAACTTGTTTATTGCCAAATAAAGCACAGAATATACTGTTGTATTCATTTCTAAATAAGTCTCGCATGTTTTAATTGATAAATTATTTAATTGTATCTATGAAAAATACAATTTAGGTAGGTATGACCATACCTACCTACAGTTAGTCCAAAAAGTCTCCGTACACTACCTGCTTTACATCGAACTTTTTTGTTGTATTCAATTAATTAATCAAAACTCTATGAGAACATATTTTTATTGATAATTGAAACATACTTTTAACGATTATTAGTAATAATTGCAAAAACGAATCCTTATTTAAAAATTACATCAATAATATAAACATCTATACAAAAATAATGCCAAAAAAGTCTCCGTACACTTAACAGTTTCTAATAATAATTTAACAGATAGGAAACAAATGTAAAAACTAATATTTAGTTGGACCGCCCTTGGCCTTGATAATCGCTTGTAACCTTCTTGTCATACTTGAAACCAACTTTCTAGTAAGTTCTGCTGGAATGTTCTCCCATTCGTGCAATACTCTGTTTTTTAACTCTTCCTTACTTGAAACGTTATGTTTGCGAACGCGCCGTTTAAGTTTCTCCCATAAATGTTCAATGGGGTTAACATCAGGTGATTGCGGGGGTGTGTGAAGTTGCTGTCGCACGTTATGGATCATCCATTCTCGCACCAAGTTTGCAGTATGCTTTGGATCATTGTCCTGTTGGAAAATGTATCTTCCTTCGAGCGCTAATTTCTGCACACTTTCTGCTAAATTGTCTCGCAAAATGTTCATATAGACATGCTGATCCATGATCCCATTAATGAAATGTAAATTTTCAACACTTCCAGCGGACATGCATCCCCATAGCAGAACTCTGCCACCCCCGTGTCTTACCGTGGAACAGAGGTTTTTGATATCAAAGGCGGTATTCTTCTTTCTCCAAACTTTAGCTCTACCATCAGATCCAAAAAGGTTAATTTTAGTTTCGTCACTAAATATTACAGATTCCCAAAATTCAGGAGGCTTATTAACGTATTCTGTAGCAAAAGCTAAACGTTTTTTTCGATTAACTTCCGAAATTAACGGCTTCTTTCTGGCAGTACACCCCTTATAGCCTGCTCTGTGTATACAATTTCTCACCGTTTGTGGGCAAACATTTTTTGAAAATAGCTCTCGTATTTTTTCGTTTAGTTTTGGTGCACTTTTTTTGGGATTTATAATTACTTGCCTAACAATACTATCTTTTTCACGCGGAGTCAGTTTCTTGGGACGACCAGAACGTGGTCGAATCTTGTAGGAATCCGTTAATTTATACTGGTTTATAATGTACTGAACGGTAGTATACGGCTTCTTAACAATTTTTTCAATATTTCCAAGGGATTTTTTTCTTTCCATAAATCAACTATCAACTTTCGAAGTGGAATTGCAATTTCACGATTTCTTTCGCTCATTTTGAATGCTAATTTGAAACTTCACTGCAAATCTACCAACAACAAATGACAGATAATAAATTATGGCCGATAATTATTTATTTGTTTTTAGGCTGGCGAGCCATAGGTGCCTTGATGAAATGCAGCTAATTATAATGTGCTTTTTTCAATGAAAATTATGAGTGTACGGAGACTTTTTTGACATAAATTTTGCATAGATTTTTATAATGCCGATGTTTCTTTTAAATAAAAATGTCCAATTATTGTAATTATAACTTATAATCGTTACTTATGCTTCAGTTATTGAAAAGAGCGTATTCTCTCGTAGTTTCAATTAATAAATTAAATGCAACAGAAAAATTCTATATAAAGCAGGTAGTGTACGGAGACTTTTTGGACTAACTGTATATGACCAAATTCGAAGATTTGTTAAATGGTGAAATTTGGTAAGTACAATTTTGTGACAAATTTTTTTTGAATTATACCTAAATATAGTAGTTAAGAGCAAAATTAAACACAGTTAACAGATTTTTTTATTGTTATAATACAAGCATAAAGGGAGATTTGGGAATGGACATGATATTGCAATATCCTTTAATTTCGTCTTTCCCCTTTTTATTTTGTTAACAGTACCATCAGTAGAAAGAGTCTTATAATATTTGGAAATATCTTCTAAAATGTGTAGAACAGCATCAGCTCTAGAAAGTGCTTTATCGGCCCTAGGAACGATATATATGCTGATACTGTTCTAAGCATTTAGGGTCCTATAAAAAACATTAACAATGACAAAATTGGGGTTTAACAAAAAAATAACAGTAGCAACTCTTTATCTAAAACTAAAACTCTCTAAAAAGCAAATTTTCTTTTCTAGTAAGTTTAATTTAGTGTTGTTTGTAAGTCAGGATCTATGACTTAAATTTTATTTTATAGAAACTTGTAATAAAATAAACTACAGTCCGTGTTGTGACTAGTTTACAATAAATATTATATTTAGACAAGAATACATTATTTTACTTACATTAGAAGCTTTAAAGAGACATTGAGTTTTACATGTGATTTATATCCTGTTTTATAATCGGGAACGAAGTAAATTTTGCTATGTTTTCTGTCACTCATTTTACTTTTTTTTTTCACATTATATTGATTCTTTTCACAATTTTTTTTTAAAAATCAGTCAACTTTACATTTACTTATATAGAAGACGAACGTCAGTGACATTCGACCTACCGACTGCAGTCAATTTAGCGAACTTTATAAAAAGAGCCAGAAATTTTGAAATTTGACCATTGCCGATTCGCCTGCTTCTATCTAGTCTTCATAAGCACAACATAAAGTATTCGCTTCTTCGTCGCTTATGCTTGGTTCGTAAATGCCTGGGTGGCACAAAATTGATCGAATACATTTGATCGAAACATTTGATCGAAAAAACATTTTATCGAATAACAACTGATCGGAAAAAAAAAATGATCGAACAGAAAAATGATCGAAAAGAATAATGATCGAAAATAGATTTGATAGAAAAAGCAACTGATCGAAAAACCAAATATTCATAAAACTATAGAATAATAAGAAAAATGAAAACAAAATTTTAACTAATTTACCTAACCTGTGTGGCCTAGAATCATCGCTGGCTTCTTCGCAAAAACAAAATTGAAAAATAAAATAAACTTAAGTAACGTACCTAACCATCCTAACTTGTGCGAGAGCAATCAGTTAAATTTGAATAATACAGGTTAGGTAAATTAATTTTTTTTTATTTTTATAATTTTTTTGCGGGCAAACCGCGACATTTTCAGACTGGAGCAATTTAACTGACTGATCTGATACAGGTTAGGTAAGTTAGTTAAGTTTTATAAAAATAAAGAAAACTTAACTAATTTACCTAACCTGTGCGACCTGGGGAAATTGAACTGATTGTTCTGACAGATCGTAGGTAAGTTAGTTAGGTTTTTTAAAAACTTAACTAACTTACCTAAAACTTAACTAACTTACCTAACCTGTGTCAGAGCCAGGGCCGGACTGGCATATCGGGCGATCGGGCGATCGCCCGAAAGGCCGGAGGTGTATTTGGGCCGGTCCAGCTCTGTTGAATGATCAGCCTGCAAATTGTGTGTAAGCGCTCCGTCTCAATTCTCAATCGCGAACATTCGAAAATACGAAACAGGAGAGTAGAGAAGTCGGCATCAATTTTTTTTCTATGTAGGGACGGACATATAACATTTAGCCGCCGATGAGTCTTGTCTAGTCGTCTTGGAATTAAAAATTTATCAAAAGAGTGTGTAGTGTGTGATATTTGCAGCCCTATAACGTTTAGTTAAAAGTATGTGGCAAGTATATTACATTTTTTGTTCTTTCTTTATGTGATGTACTTAGTGGTCGAAATTTAAAATATCCTGTTGCCAAATGGAGAGTAAAGAAAGTATCTATCTATAAACTATTAACTAAGTTGAATTTATTAGCTAACCTATAAAAATTGCATAATGGACCTGTTCGCTTTCACGTTTGAACTTGTATTAATCATAGATTTATAAACACTTTTATCCAAGGCCGTAGCCAGAAAAATGTTTTGGGGAAGATTTGTGGGTTATAAAATTATTTTTACTTGAAATTATGATATGATAAAAGTTGTTTTTCTTAATAAATATCAATATGTTTCGGGGTTCGGGGGGGGGGGGTGGCTGGAATTAAAATGTTATAGAGCCAGGGAAATTCCCATTAAATTCTTTCAGTGACTCGTATGTTGAAAATCACACTTCATTTCTGAAAAATTGTATGTTAGTATTTTCAGATTCAGCCTGTGAGCTTTTTAAATTATAGTAAACTATAATATAATTAATAACAATAATAATAATTAATATTTTTTTTTCTGTTTCGTCGGCATCAACTCTCGTGTTCTGTGTAGGCTTTGTAACTGTTTCCCAGCGCCACTTCAAAAACATCACTGTTAATTAGAACCCAACAGTGAACCTACCTAGACATTAGAATTAATTTTTAAAATGAATTAAAAATTCTGACGGTTATTTTGTTTACATGTGATTATTTTTTTATCAAAAATGAGAGTGAACGGGCCAGTTGAACTGTAATGAAGGTATTATGGTAAAAAAAATAATACTTTTTCAATTCCAATTGGGTCGAAGGTGTGATAAAAAATTTTGTTGATTGACCTGTGATTTTATAGCCCGGGGAGCCAGCGTTGTATTTTTAAAAGTCATTTCAGGTCGCTTGATTTTGTGTGTAATCGATAGCTTAGATATGGCTTATAATCGAAACAAGCATCAGCTGTTAAAATCTTGGTGGACCTGGTTCGGAAACCCTATATTCTAATAAATGGACCAGGTCCACTAAGATTGTAACAGCTGACGCTTATTTCGATTTTTAGCAATATCTAGGCTATCGATTATACACAAAATCAAGCGACCTGAAATGACTTTCCAAAATACAACGCTGTCTCCCGTGCTATTATATTTGCAATATATTCTCAATTGACTTTTGAATTGTTTCCTTACAGTTAATAATTATTAAAATGAAAAAACAGAAAGGTGGGGCAGAGAAAGAAAGGGAGAGAAAGAGAAAATTCCTTGAACGAAGTGCTGAGAGCTGCCATAAAATTTCCGATTTATTTGGTGGCAAGAGGAACAAGTTAAATGACAATAATTCAACAAGTTCAAATCAATTTGTTTCAGAAAACTCAGATATCCCCAATGACAATAATACAACAAGTTCAAATCAATGTGTTTCAGAAAACTCAGATATACCCCATGACAATAATGATATCATAAACTCTGAGATTGGCAGTGACAAAGCTACAACAAACCATAATAAAGATTCTGATGTGAGTTCTGAAACTTCTGACACGTGTGGAGAAAATGTTGAAATACACTTGTCATCATCAGATAAACAAATTATCATTGAGAATATTGATTTTTTTTTCACCAGGCCATCAAATCGAGAACTAGATTTATTTTTGAAAGGTCATCCCCGTCAACCTCTTATATCAAGTTGTAACAATGATCTGATTTATAATAAAAAAACAGGTGGAAAACGAAATTGGTTGAGTTACAATGAATCAAAACAAATGTTTTATTGTTGGATTTGTCTAGGATTGTGTAAAGATGACCAACTTCCATCTCTCGCTACAGGTATCAGTATCAAAATATCTGTCAAACATATTTATACAAGATTAGAGGAACATGAGATGAATAGAACTCATATTAATAGTTCTGAGGCTTACCTTTTACATAAAAACAAGGGAGACATTCATTCTCTGTTATTTTCAAGTGCTGCAGCAGAACACAGAATGAAAATTGAAAATAACAGACAAATAATAATTAGAATAATTGAAACTATTAAAATGATAGGAAAACGGGGTTTGAGCTATCGAGGCGGTAGTGAAAATGAAGCTGCCTATACACTACTCAACGATAATATTGATCATGGCAATTTCTTAGAAATAATTTTATTGATAGCTAAATTCGACCCAATACTTCATAATCATATTCAAAAAGTTGCAGAACAAAGTAAAAAAAATCGGTTACGTAACTTGAATCGCCGAAGTCTTCATCCAATTCAACCAAGTACTCCTACTAATGGAAATTTCCAAGAATCAGAAGAATGCGGACAACGTCGAGGAAGAGGCGCTTTCATATCACTATTATCCAAGACGACTGTAAACGAAATATTGTCAGGCATATCAAACTTAATTAAGAAAAAAATTTCAGATGACGTCAAGAGGGCTGAAATATTTTCTATCCAAATCGATACTACCCAAGATATTAACGTAGTTGATCAATGTTCTGTTATCATTAGATTTGTAACGGATAGGGTAGTGCATGAAAGGTTAATTCGACTGATAAATTGTAATTCCAGTAAAGGAAAAGACATGTATGAAATGATAGCACAATGTTTGAAGGACTTAGATTTAGATATTAGAAGATGCGTAGGAAACTCCACTGATGGAGCCAGTAATATGCAAGGCCAATATAAAGGTTTCACTACATGGTTGTCGAAAGATTCCCCTGGACAGATCCACGTGTGGTGCTATGCTCACGTCTTGAATTTAGTAGTGGCCGATGTAACTAATCAAACCATACCTGCTGTTTCTTTATTTGGATTGATAAATAAAACTGCAGTTTTTGTTAGAGAATCTTACCTTCGCATGAATGTATGGAAAAATGCATTGGATACCGATTCGAATTCTCGTTTTATTAATATTATAGGCGAAACGAGGTGGTGGGCAAAGGAAAAAGCACTTACGAAAATATTCGATACGAAAAACGGTTTTTTCGTTATATTATGTGAAACTCTTCACACCATGACTCTTTCTAATAATTTCAACGCTGAAGTAAAATTCAAGGCGAAGTGTTTTCTGGATGGTTTTCTTAAATATGAAACCATTATCATGTCCGTGATATTTAAAAAAATATTTTTTCATATATCTCCTCTTTCGAAATATTTACAAACCTCTGGAATGGACCTTCTGCAGTCCTACCGTATGGTCGAGGAGACATTGCAAGCTTTGAAAAATATGTCTAGAGACTTTGAAAGTATTATACAGGAAACAGACAAGTTCATAAATATGGTTAATATCAGTTTTTTAGATAAAAATTTTCCTGGTGAAATTCAAACCGAATTCCCACTTCAAAGAACGATTAGAAAAACTAAGTTCCATGATGAGACATGTGGTGACAATAATTCAAGTAGTCCAATAGATGATTTTAAAATCAAAGTATTTTTCGTGACAATGGATCAGGTTATAAATTCTATTGAATCCCGCTTCGTCAAACACAAACAATTATACACAGACTTTGAATGTTTTCATCCTAGTAGTTTTGAATCACTGTCAAAGTTGCCCGAACATGCTTTGAAAAATGTCACAGCTAAACTACAAATATTCTTTCCATCCATAGATCATGATAATTTAAAAACACAATTAATTGATCTAGCTTCAAAATGGCATCGATTGTCCAAATCGCTACCTGATGAGTTTACTGGAGCTGAAATACATCAAACGAATGATATTGAAGGCGATGGATTAAAAAATAAATGTAACACGTGTCGAAACTGCATTTTGTGCTGCTATAGACTATTGCTAAAATATAATTTATATGCAGAAGTATATCCTGATTTGGAAATAGCTTATAAGTATATTTTAACTTTATCAATTACACAAGTGAGCTGTGAGCGGTCATTTTCAAAACTTAATTATATACTAAATAAAGTACGGAACAGTCTTACTCAGGAAAATGTGGAGACTTTCATGTTGATGGCCATTGAAAAGGATGTACTTTATTCATTAAATAATAATGAAATAATCGATCATTTAACAAAAAAGAGTGCGGCAATGACAAAGTTCCTCACCATATAAATATAATTGACGATGCTGTTGTTTTTCTTGTTTTATTTGTTAAAAGAATTTATTTTGTTTTTTTTTTTAATTTTTTTTTATTTGTTAAAAGAATTGATTTTATTTTTTTATTTATTTTTATTTTTGAGAAGAAATTATATATATATTTTTTATTTTCAATACTTAAAGTTATTTTTTCTTAGGTTGTTTTTTTGCCTGAGCCCTATTAACCCTGAATCTGAATATTAATTCAAACATCCGAAGAGATAAAAACCTCAATAATTCTTATTCTCACAAGAAACCAAATATTATTTCAAAATCATGTGTCCCATATTTTGCATTTTTACCTATTATTCTGAAAGCCACATAGAAATGGGCCGTTTTGGTAAATAATCGCCCGGGCCGGTTTTTGATGCCAGTCCGGCCCTGGTCAGAGCAATCATTTAAATTGCTCCAGACCGTACAGGTTAGGTAAATAGGTTAGGTTTTCTTTATTTTTCCCTTTTTTGTATAATTTTTTTTGTAAAGCCACCCTCGAGGGCTCCAGGCCGCACATGTTAAAGTTTCTGTTTTCAGTTTTCTTATTTTTCTATATTTTTTTTTGCAAGGACAACCGCGTAGGATTCACGCCGCACAGGTTAGGAAAATTAATTAAATTTTTTTATAATAAAAAAACTAAACTAATTTACCTAACATACGCGAGAGCAATCAGTTGAATTTAAATAGCGCAGATTAGGTAAATTAGGTAAGTTTTTATTTTTCTCTTTTTTGTATAATTTTTTTTTTTTTTCGAAGCAACCCTCGAGGGTTCTAGACCGCACAAGTTAGGTAAATTAGTTAAAATTTTTGTTTGAAGTTTTCTTATTTTTTATATTTCTTTGCGAGGCATACCGCGACGGCTCCAGGTCGCACTGGTTAGGTAAATTAATTAATTTTTTTATATAAAAAATTTAAATAATTTACCTAAAATGTCCCATCGAAAGAAAACTCGACCTTATTGAAATATATATTTTGTGAGAATTAATCACGGTGGACTATAAGGTGCATCTCCTATTTAAAAACAAATGAAAACGGCGATAAAACCAATCGTACTTCCTAGCCAAAAACCGCTAGGTTCGCTAGTGTCTATCCGGCGAGAAAGTAAATAAAAATAAAAGATAAAAGTAGGAGCTGTAATTTGAAAAATGTTGACAGATAAATATTTTTTAAAATCTTAAAATATATAAATCATGGTGAATCGTTGTGCTGTTTTTAATTGTGATTATGGAAGAGAGTCTTCAACATATTAATAGCAGTTTTATAATGCCAAAAAATAGTTATACAGAATATGGTGCAAATTATTTATTGGTGGTATGAAAATAAACATTAAACCCAAAAGTTCCATTTGTGAAAAACATTTTAATGCAAATTGTTATCCGTGAAAAAGTGCTAAGAAATCTTCTAGGAAACGTTATTTTCCAAGTAAATATGTTTAATGTCTACGTTTTAAATGATTGTAGGTTATGTAAATAGGTTATTCAACTTTGTCTTTTCTGTAATAAAAATAATTATTAGTATAAAGTTTTATTATATAAATATTTCGTATTATTTATCCTGTCTCCTTGGTACTAATAATGTTATGACCTGGACTCTATTATAATGTGTTCATGATATAAATTTCATATACATACATAGGTATTTCTTTTGATATTTTTCTGACCCTGCGAATAAATAAAATCTTTGACTTATTCCTTTTAGCCTAATTATAATGCTAGAAAGTTGTATCTGATTATATGAATCAAATAGATACTATGATAAATTTATTTTACTTGTAGCCTTTTTATTTTTAAGTGTTTAAATATACATTTGTTTAATAATAATCATCCCCGAATGTGTTTTGTTCCAGTTCTTTAAATGTATTTACTAGGTTTTTATAGAAGTACTGATTTTAAATTAATAATGTTGGTAATTTGTGTATTGAATAATTTGTACATACACTGGTTAATAATTTAAAGAATGTTTTTTCTGATGTACCTTATAATTATTTAAGGTTATCTTGTAATTGACGAGTCTAGAAATCCGCATATTCACACCATTCCACACTGAAGTCTAGAATTTGACACAAATTTGAAGTTAAAAATAACGATCGTATTACTTGAAAATCTACAGATTTTTTTTTATTTTTAATCGATGTAAAAATTGGTAAATACAAGATAAAAAGTAAAAATTATTTCAATATGCTTATTCCCTGGTTCCAAATAATTAAATATAACCTTGCAACTATATGTTACGATTCCAACTATCAGAACTAGCTGGAACAAGAATGGTTCAGACCCTTCAATTATAAGATTACCATTATTTAATGTGCAGCGCAAATATAAAAAAAAACTACCTAAAAAATGCTGTTCCTGCTTTTATTACTTATGATGGGACTACTTCTCAAAGGAGACAAGAATGTGGAAAGTATTGCTGATACAGTTACCGAAGTTATCCACTGCGGGTAAGGTGTTAATCTTTTAGGAATATAGGAAATATTTTTTTATACCTAACAACTTAATATTTATTTATTGATAAGTTATAGATACTATGTATTTGAAATTCGAAGTAATCATTATGACAGTAGCGTTCTTCTTATTGTATTCGGATTCTAACACAAATAAAACATCTCATTAAATTTTTGTTAAAATTATTAATTTATTAATTTTACATTAGAAAGAAAATTAACAATACACACAAAATTATTTAAAATTAGAAATAAATACAATTTACACATTTCCCATTATTACACTTTTACTTTCTTAATTTATTCATTTCTTATATTAACAATTTAAATTAATAATATAGTTCATTATTTAATTGGAACTCATTTCATAATTTTACTAATTATTTTTTTATATTTATTTGTGGAAAATGATATATTAAATAAAAGCATAGGAATTGTTCTATTAGATAATAGCAGTAATGAAAAAAATAAGTAGGAACATTTCAAATGTATAGTTTCCAGATTTATTACGAGTTTTTCATATTAATGTACTCAATAAGTAAGTTTATTATGTTCGCTTGTACACATCACAGTTAGCAGCAGACAGTAACAAACCTGACAACACTTCCGATTTCAGAAAGACAGTACAACAATTTGTTTTACATTATATATTTCAATAATGTAATATAATAATCATTTATATTTAATTAATGACAAGGTTTACTTTTTAAATAAAACTATATGAGCCCTGTCCCGTTTCAATTAGCACACTTCTCAAATTTATAGTGACTGTCACTACAAGAACAAATCATACATAAATCTAATAAATTCTTTTATTTTTTTAACCCTTTCACTTCCACTTTTATTAAAAAAAATACCATTGTAGTAGATTGTATGTTTTCTTTGTTTATTTTAAGTAAATTAAAATATTTTCATAGTATTTTTTATTACTCCATGACATAACGTCCCTGTTCAGGGACATAACAAAAACAAAAATTTACTATGAAAATATTTTTTTATAACATTAATCCTTAAAAGTAATGCAAATAAAGTAAATAAACCAAAAAGAAAAAAATTCTACCAAAATTAACAGATGTATACTTCAGGGTTAATTAAGACAGTGTCCCTCTGGAGGGACAAATACACTGAAAGGGTTAAATATTTGCAAATTTTCATGAGTGTTTCATCACCTTTAACTTTGATAACGGCAATAATTCATTAAAACATTGTATTTACAAGTTCTTGAAAATCTTGTGCAGGGAACCTTTCTAGATTACCCATTTGCTTTAATTTTGGCAGTGATCTTGTGGGTGCTGCACGCCTCTGCTTAAAAATTATCACCCCATATACAAAAAAGCATCTTTATTAAATGAACAAGAAACTAAAAAAAAAAAATAAGAATTATTAAAAACTACAAAAAGTGCATTATTTGAAAATCCATATTCAAGCTCCAGATTTGTAAAATTAAAAAAATTCCAAATACACATTTAACTTGTTCGATTATTTATTGAATAAATGGTCTGTTCCAACAACGATCAGAAACAAATCACTGGGTAGTACACAATTTTGCAGTCTCAATAAACTACTGTGCAGAATCCTGATGTCAGTAACTCATTTCTGAGCATTGTTGAAACAAACCTAAAGTAAATCGAAACCACTTAAAAACAAGCACCACATTTATACTCGAGCATAATTTTTAATTCCTATCAAAATTTTTAATTACTGAATGTTTTGTTCTAGTTATATTAAAATTTAAAAGTTCTTACTCTTCATTATAATATTTTTTATTTTCCCTATATACCTACATATTATCTAACATTTTACAAATTTGATGCCTAATTAAAGATTTCATCTAGCATTGCAGAACGTGAAACGTTTTTCACATTTGTATAAATCTTCTACATCTGTCATATTAGGATAACAAGATTGTATCTAGACAGGCACTCTAATTCAAGAGAAAATCCTATGTGATAAAAAATGCAGAAAGAACGCGACCTACATTTTTTAGAATATTTGATAAAGCGTAGTAGTAACTGCCAGTTAAAACTTTGTTTCTAGTATTTAGTTTAGGTAATAGAGACAACGCTTGAAACAGAAAATACTCAGTATTTTTACATGTTGTTTTATAATATAAATCTTTCTAGGTATCCTATATCATTTTTTTTATAATTTTCAATCAAAACTGTTTAAAAACAGAAAGTTTAATAAAAAAATATCCATTATATTTAATACGTTTTATGCTCTAAAACTCACTGTTCTTTTAATGGCAGATTTTTTAACCTCTGAGTAAAGTTACGCGTAAGTATAATCTATAGCCTAATCTGAAGTAGTTACTTTCAACTTTATTCAGAGGTAAAAAACCTGCCCTTTAATCTTAATATAATTGTGGAGGATAGAGACTACATTTGCTAGGTATTAGGGAATAACGAAGATCAAACTACTATAATGACACTTGCTAAAAACTGTATAAGTTCTATGTACATGCAGATAGAACCATGTGAATAACTTTAGTGCTTTGATAACACAACATTGATAATTAACAGATGGACATATTGGTCACAAAAACAAATTAATTAATATATTCTACCAATCTCATTTTTTCCAAAAAGTACAGTTACAACCTTGTTATTCTTTGAGATGTATTTATTACTGATACTTATTAATAAAAATAATAATGATTGATATAGGTACTTACTGATCTTTGGAAACATATATACTCCAGTCCAGTGAGACTTCATTATTCTGGTATAATGCTATTTCACAGAAATGTTTGTAATTCCAATCACTATGTATGGATTTGATTATAGTAGGTAATAAACTAAATGTTTATTGAATATCTTTAATCTGGGCAATGAAAATCACAAAACTCACTTTAAAAATAATAAGCTTCAATCTGAGTACCATAGTTAAGGTCCACTTCTTCATTTTATAATCAATAACCTGTATTGCTGTTTTTGCCAAAGCCAAAGGTAATATTTGAACACAAAACAAAATCAGCTGTTTTTTATAAACACCCCCATTTCACTTATTTAGTAGCAAGTCTCTGGCAGCAACTTGTAACTTAATTGGAGCATATTTATTAAATCTTGAACGAACACTTTTTTG
Organism: Psylliodes chrysocephalus; assembly: GCA_927349885.1. Taxonomy (NCBI): domain Eukaryota; kingdom Metazoa; phylum Arthropoda; class Insecta; order Coleoptera; family Chrysomelidae; genus Psylliodes; species Psylliodes chrysocephalus. The sequence continues at coordinate 102,266,653 of OV651814.1, read as the reverse complement.
ATCGTATAAACGCACACATCAGTGTAGCTTGTTTAAAAAAAAACACTTATAAGCAACCATCAATAACAACAAACTTATTTTTTGACCATTAATTTTTTCATCTGTACTTCTTCTGATAGTTTTGTCATTTTTCATTTCATACAAACTCGAATTTTCACCGTAGAAGAACTATTTTTATGATTGCACTTTTTCTGACAGATAAAAAGATTGCCGCAATTTTCCACCGTAACGACACTAGCGAACCTAGCGGATTTTTGCCCTAAGTACGACCGGTTTTGGTATGTTTTTTTCAGGGAGTTGAAACACCTTTATAGTAAGTACACCGTGGAATTAATCACATTTTTTTAATCCAAATGAAGATAAATAACCGTTTAGCTCTACAATTATTTTTAAATTTTAAACAAAATAGGAATGGTTATTGTTTAATACTATAGAAACTCATAAAGTTTATCTAAAGATAAACGAAAACTCGTTAGATTTAGAACTGGATTTAGAGACATTTTAAACAATAATATGTTAGACTTTTGTGCCAATAGACTGTTGAAGTAACAAGTAAGTAATTATGTGATAATTACATTATTGAACGCTAAAAACATGTAATTATAAAAAGGTATGACCTTTATTCATTGATGTATTCAGTTGATAATAAAAACTACACAAACCTGACAACTAAGGATAGCAATGCTCAGCAAGAAGAACAGCAACTAAAAATGGAAAACAAGAAAACAATGATCTGCTATGGGGAGAGTCAGCCACAAAATTGACAAATATAAACAGTACCTGATAATAACAGAACATCAGGCCAAATGCAGGAAATTGATCCTTATGAAGCTGAATTAACAAAAAAAGCAGCTATTGATTGATAGTTTAGCTCCAGAAGTAAAAATTGGTGTTGGAAAATGTGTATTAAAAGAAATCCACTACTGCAAGGGTCCAACCTACAAGTACATCCAGAGCAAAAAAAAGAACTTTAGCTGATGTAATGAACGAAATAGCAGAAAAAAAAATGAAGACGGTAAAATAGAGGGCACGAGGAAAAATTACATTTGCTTCGTGGCCTTAGTAAACAGCTTTTTGGTTCTAAAAAATAACTATAGATTGCATAACAAAATGTTACTAGCGTGAAAAACATTTTTTTGTATTTTGATATGTTTTGTTTCCGTTCCTTTTAAGTTTTGTTATAATTATTCTATTCTACCCCTTTAGGGCAAAATTATGTTTTTAGAAATTAAAATTATTTTTTGTTAAGTTTTTGTTAGTGTGGTTTGGCAATAAATTTATATTTTAATTTAAACATTTATTTTTTGTACCTTTTCCATACTATAACTATGTATAATGTAAGGCCTAAGTAATGCGTTCAGTACCTTTTACAGAACAATAAAGTAATTTTCTTAGATCGTTTTACCAAGTATTTTGCTTTTATCCTAAATTTCTGAACACTTACCAAAGTAAAGTAACAGAGTACTCTGTGGTATATCTGTCGTGAGTGCGTGCACGCTATTGGTTCGTCAGTCGACTCCTGCTTCCCACGTCGAATCCACGTTTCGTTTCGTTATTGTTTGATGAAGATGGAATCAAAAAGGATACAAAGTCATCAATCTACACAGCTTTCAAACCTGTGAGTCTGAATGAGAATCAACAGAGGAATGATACGCACGTAGTAGACAGTAGACATGTGCTCCACAAAGTAGTGTGGCCTCGTAATGCGTCTTTTGGAGAAATTGGTTTCACATATGTCCAATACTTGCAAAATCACTATGGCTCAAATATATCTGTAGTTTTCGATGACTATCCGTCTGACGCATCAGACAAAAATTGCAAAAGATCTGAATGTCTGCGTAGAGCTTTAGCAACGTCTTCTCGTGATGTTATATTCGATGAAACAACCATTGCTTCAGTTACTCAGGACAAGTTCCTATGAAATGACGAATAAAGTTAGGCTCATCGACATGCTGAAGGTTCACCTGGAAAAGAACAAAGTTCTAACAGGCAGAGAAAGATGATGATAGATTAATAGTTATCACAGCCACTTCCTACGAACTAGTAAAGATCGTCGGCGAAGATATAGATTTGTTGGTCTAATTTTTTGTGGTTTGTCACGAGATGGAGGAGACCACATCCTTCCAACAAACAGACCAAAAAACAGAGCTGGGGAGGATTCGAATCACATAGGATTCGAATCCTCGGATTCGAATCCTTTTTGAGGATTCGCGAGCGGTATTCGAATACTTAAGGGAAAAAGGATTCGTGATCCGGATTCGTCGAGAAAATCCTTAAGGATTCGTATTCGAATCACCAATTTTAGTCTCGGATCCTTTTAGAGACCAAACTACGCCGCCGGCGCGAACGGTCGACTCACTCTTTGATTGTTAATATTTAGAAGATAAACGTAACAATCTACAAATTAATGTTAAAGAAGGCAGCAGACCACCTAGACAATTTTTAGTTGAAACCTATGCCATACTTTTAGGTTATTTTAGGGCTATTATTAAACCCTATTCAGAAATTTTATGCTCCTCGTTTTTTGCAAAAATCAAGGTACTCTGCTAGCTTCAAACGAACCCAGCAGAGCACCTCGGTTTTTTAATGCTTTTTTTCTAAAAACCACACCGTATTTTTAGGCTCTTGAAATATTATAAAACTTTACTAAAAATCGCTATTTTTAAATAATATAGGGTGCTTTGTTGGAACAAAGTTAGCAGAGCACTTCGATTAATTTTTTTCTGGAAACATCTACTTATGTCACATGTTTAAGCTATTTTTAACCTCTTAAAATATTATAAAACTTTTCAAAAAAATAGTGTTTTTTAAAAAATACAGGGTGCTTTGTTGGAACAGATTTGCTTTGCTGGCATCGTTCGAAGCTAGCAAAGCACCCTGTATTTTTTTAAAAATAATATTATATTGTAAAACTTGTAGGGTATTTTAAAACGTTTATTAACAGTAAATACAAAATCTTTAAAAAACGAATACGATTGACAACTATAATTCAATCTGACTGACAATTCTTTCCTTTTTGACTACTCTCTTTACTTCTACTAGTGGCAACTAAACATCTTCCTCCTAGTACTAGCCGGCTAACTCGTTACACTGCCCCCTTCCTTAGATGCATTCCTCCTGGAATGCTGATATTATCCGACGTGTTGTGGTCGTACCCGCAATCTTCAGTATGGTCTCCTTTAAACGGTGCCAGTCGATCATGATGAACCACGATGGGTTTCCCTCTGGGAGCCTTGACAATTGGATAAATGACGTCATTAATTTTCTTTTTCACGGTGTACGGACCTACCCAGTTCCTTTGTAATTTAGGACATAGACCTCGTTTTCTTCGTGGATTATACAGCCAGACGAAATCTCCCTCCTGGTAGCTGGTCTCTTCTGTTCTTGTGTCATAATGCCTCTTCATGCGATCACTAGCTAACTGCAAATTGGTACGGACTAATTCGTGAATATCTTCCATCTTTTTTCGAAGATCACAGACATAGTCTTCTCCAGCCGTGTAATCACCAGGTTTACAACCAAATACCAAGTCACATGGTAATCTCAAATCTCTACCAAACAAGACTTTTGCAGGTGTCTGGCCTGAAGACTCATTAACTGCCGATCGGAACGCCATCAAAAAGAATGGAATGTGTTGGTCCCAGTCCCTTTGATGTTCGGAGACAACCTTTGACAAATATCTAGCAAGAGTCCTATTCATTCGTTCCACCATCCCATCAGATTGAGGGCGAAGTGCTGTGGTTCTGGTTTTTAGAATTCCCAGTTTCTTACAAACTTCTTGAAATAGTTCACTTTCAAAGTTCCTTCCTTGGTCCGAATGTAATTCAAGTGGCACTCCAAATCGACTTATGAATTCATTTACTAGCATGTCGGCTAAGGTGGCAGCTTCCTGGTTGGGAACAGCATAAGCTTCTACCCACTTAGAAAAATAGTCCATCACTACGAATATGTATTTATTCCCTGCGTCGCTCTGCGGTAAGGGGCCCAGTATATCCACGGCAATTCTTTCAATTGGGCTTCCTACAATATACTGTTGCATCTCCGCCCTAGGTTTACGATGAGGTCCATTGCTTGATAAACAAGTGGTACATGTTCGACACCAATCCCTGACGTCGTCGGAACAATTTACCCAGTAGAATCTTTCACGTACCTTCTGCAATGTTTTCTTTACGCCTAGATGGCCCCCTGAGGTTCCATCATGGAGGTGTTTTAATATCTCTGGTATGCAAATTTTCGGGAAAACAAGCTGCTTTTTGTATTCTGTTCCGTCAGGATTTTCAATAAATCTTTTAAGAAGTCCATCCTCCACTATCAAAGAATTCCACTGTGCCCAGTATGCCTTTAACATCGGTGAAGACGACGACACTTCTTGCCACATTGGACGACGATTGATCGATTTCCAATCTCTGATTTTCATCAAAATAGGATCTTTTTCCTGCCGATCCTGAATCTTCTCGGGTGTCCATTCATCACTGATAACTTTAATGTGGTAGAGGTTCTGCTCTTTCTGCTCCAGGCGGCTACAATGGGGGCAATTCGGTTGGCATGGTCTTCTGGAGAGGGCATCTGCGTTGCGGTGGCTTACTCCCGATCGATGTACGATTTCGAAATCGTATTCCTGTAGCTTTTCGAACCATCTTGCTATTTGACCTTCTGGATTTTTGAAATTAAGTAACCACTTCAAACTAGCGTGGTCTGTTCTTATTAGGAATTTTCTGCCATAGAGGTATTTATAAAAATGCTCAACGGACTTTACAACAGCAAGAAGTTCTCGCCTGGTGACGCAATAGTTTCTCTCCTGTTTAGACAGCGTCTTACTGAAATAACCGAGGACTTTTTCCCGACCATCCTGCAACTGCGACAAAACGGAACCAATTCCTATATTGCTGGCGTCGGAATCCAGAATAAATTTTCCTTCAGGAAGCGGGTAACCCAGGATTGGAGCTGAGGTTAATTTTCCCTTTAACGTGTCAAATGCAGCTTGGCACTCTTTATCCCAGCTGAAGCTTGTACCTTCCTCGGTCATCCGTGTCAACGGTTTGGCAACGTCTCCAAATTTCTCAACGAATCGACGGTAGTAGGAGCATAGGCCCAAGAAGCTTCTTAGTTGACGCTTGTCGGATGGGATTGGCCATTGCTGAACTGCCTGTATCTTATTAGGGTCCACGGAAACGCCTTCTCCGCTTACTATATGGCCCAGATAACCCACCTTGGATTGGAATAGGTGACACTTTTTAACGTTTAGCGTTAAATTGGCAGCTTGTAATCTCTTAAAGACTTCTTCGAGATTTACCAGGTGTTCCTCGAAAGTCTTACCCATGATAATGACATCATCCAAATATACAAGACAAGTTCTCCAAGACAAACCTCTTAGGATGTTCTCCATGAGTCGTTCGAAGGTAGCAGGAGCGTTACAAAGGCCAAATGGAAGAACCGTGAACTGCCACAAACCTGATCCGCTAGTGAACGCCGTCTTTTCTTTGTCGATAGGATCCATTTCTACTTGCCAATATCCGCTTTTTAAATCTAGCGTGGAAAACAGCTTGGAACCCGCCAAGGAATCAAGAGCGTCATCGATTCTCGGTAAAGGATAACTATCCTTCTTGGTGACATCATTAAGCTTGCGGTAGTCCACGCAAAATCGTGTTGATCCATCTTTCTTCCTAACCAGAACCACGGGAGAGGCCCACGGACTCATAGATGGTTCAACCACTCCGTCCCTAACCATCTTCTGGAGAACTCTTTCGGCCTCTTCCTTCTTAACTTGGGGAAGTCTTCGTGGCGCTTGCCGGATAGGATGAGCTGCGCCTGTATCGATCTTATGTTTTACGATATCCGTTCTTCCTGGTTTACCATCTTTAGAACCAAAGACACATTCATATCGGTTAACTAGTTCTTTCACCTGTCTCTTTTCGTGACTGGATAAGGACGGATCTATAGCTGCTAGCATCAGATTTATTTTGTTTGAAATTTCTTTTTCCGAAGCGCTCACCTGGTGAATCACGGCTGTTACGGGTTCGAACGTTCCCACCTGTGTGCCCTTTTTAAGAGTAACGGGATAGTCGTTAACATTTATTATGCGAACAGGCACGTTTGCAGCTGACGTGATGAGTGCCTTACCAACAAGAACCCCTTTTCCTAAATCCTGGTCGTGATTTCTAGGCTCTAGCATAGCTGGGATATCATCTGGAATCACTCTATTCAGTCGGGCTGCAGCGACTAATTCACAATTTGCTGGGACTTCGACGTTTTCTGCTAGCGTTACTTCAGCGATGGTTGTCTCTTTTTGGTGTAAAAACAGTTCTTCGTTTCCAACGTGTATGGTTCGGCGCTTGAGATCTAGTTGAAACCCACAGGCATACATGATGTCCATACCCAAAATAATGTCTTCTTCGATGTCTGCCACCAGAGAGATGTGTGATACACAGGTGGAACCAAATTTTATTCTCAACTCCACCTCGCCGTAGACCTTGGCTGTTTCCCCCGTAGCGGTCCGTAACACCCATCTGGAAGGTAGCAATTTTTTCTTCGTTGTGACTGCTGGCCGAATGATAGTTTTCGTCGCTCCGGTATCTACCAACATTTTATACTCTTTGCCATCGACTGTGCCGTCTACGTACAAACTGCTGGTAAGATGTCTTAACGATACTATAATTAGAATGGGAGGGTCTTGAAAGCTAGTTCGGGTCGATGTCGCCCCCCGGGAGACGACCCAATTTAGTTTTCCTGCTGCTGGAACTTTTTATCTGTCCAACGAGAGCAAGCATTTCTGATGTGGCCTAGTTCCCCACAATTCCAACATCTGACAGGACGTCTCTTCCTGGAGGCCAGTATTTTCATGACGCTAGTCACTACGTCTTCCATGATTTTGGGATCAGATGGCTCTTGTTGAGTGTCGACGTTGTTGTGGTCCGTGATGACTCGTACTCGAGCAGGGCCTCGGGAAGCCTCCGTTGCAGCTTCGTACTCCAACGCTACTGTCAACGCATCGACTAAAAGTTTTGGACGAGCTAAACGTACCGCTCTCTGTAAGTCTTGGTCCCTTAAACCGTCAACGAAAGCTTGGACAGCTAAGCATTCTAGAAGACTCTCTGGGGCCGACGGATAGGCAAAGCGTGCCATTCTTGCAATGTCTGCTTCAAACTCCTGAATTGACTCATTGACTTTCTGCTTCCGGTTCTTGAGATGGGACTGGTAAACCGGCTCTAGGTGAGCATGGCCATATCTCATTTCTAAATGTTTCACCAGTAAGTCAAAGTCTTCAGCTTCATCCGCATGGAGTGTTTGCAAAACATCTAATGCTTCACCACGCAGAGCTATTGTGAGAGATATGGCTTTCTCCCGGGATGACCATCCGTTAGCTCCAGCTGCAGCATTAAACTGTTTCATGTAATTTTGTAAAGAAGTCTTTCCATCATAAGTTGGGGGTTTTATCCCCTTGAGAATTTCTGCTGTACTAGATCCTTGCCGCTCTTGACTCCTCGATGACTGCTGGGAGACACGTTCTTCGATCGTTTGAAGCTGGATCTGCAGATTAGAGACGCTGCTCCCTAATCTTTCAACGACCGGATGGGATTCCATATTTTGTTCTGAAGAGAGTTGTTGGGACATCTTCCCCTGGAGGTTATGGATCTCCGCTTCGAGTCGTCCGGTGCGTTGAGATATCTTCTCTTCGAGTCGTTCAGTACGTTGTGCTATCTCTGTTATCTCTGTGTGCATTTCGGCTCGAAGTTCCGAAGCTTGATTATACATCATAGTAGTCACTTGTTGAAGGAGCTCATTGCGTTGACTGGATATCTGCTGAGAAAGCTGAACCAATTCGTCACTTAGGCTTGACATCTGCTGGGACTGACTGAATACCTGTTGCGATAGCTCGTCACGCAGGCTCGACATCTGTTGGGACAGGGCGGCGAAGGCTTTTTGAGACGGATCTTCGAATTCTACCGATTCTGAATCAATACCTTGGCTATGGTAGTACTCACGTAGCCGTCCTAGTAATACAGCCTTCGGTCCAGTGGTATCTAAGTCCCGTTCTTCGAGCTCTCTTCTGAGCTCTGCCGCCAACAATTCGTTTATCTTCTTCCCGGGCATTTCTATTTCCTCTTATACCCCACACCTGACACCAATTTGTAAAACTTGTAGGGTATTTTAAAACGTTTATTAACAGTAAATACAAAATCTTTAAAAAACGAATACGATTGACAACTATAATTCAATCTGACTGACAATTCTTTCCTTTTTGACTACTCTCTTTACTTCTACTAGTGGCAACTAAACATCTTCCTCCTAGTACTAGCCGGCTAACTCGTTACAATATTATAAGTGCCTAAAAATAGCCTAAAAATATTGTGTCGTTTTTGGAAAAAAATTAAAAACTGAGGTGCTCTACTGACTTCGTTCGAAGCTAGCAGAGCACCTTGATTTTTGCAAAAAACAAATAGCTTTAAAATATTTTGACATTTCAACTCAAAATTGCCTAGGTGCTCTGCTGCCTTCTTTGCCATTACAAATTAGCAATGCATATCCAACATAAAAAATCCTAAAATTTAACACTTACCTTCCTTCGTCTGGTGCAGTCTAACGATTATTTTTGTTTGCAAGTATAATCGACGGCTTTGAAATTATGGTGCTATGTAATGCCAACCAAAAGATATTTTTATTTTATTTTTTGTATTAAAATAAAATATATTTTTTGTAGATTCAAATTTTTTTATGGTTCATATTTATAGAAAAAAGAAAAGTTTATTTTTTTAAACAACTTCTTGTATCAACCATTTGTATGCAAGTCATAGTCCGTAATAGAGTCATAGTTGATATTGATATTAAATTCGTAAGCATACATAATACCATGGTATGACACTGTCAGTGATTCGTATTCGTGATCCGAAAAAATAGATTCGAATCACTTGATTCGAATCCTCTTTTATTGCAAAAATGTGGAAGAGGAAAAAACGCAGATGTCACCTACACTACAAATTCCTTTATGCAACTATCACAACTCGGAATACCTTCACGCGTTTAGCGGTTGTGATATTACATCAGCATCTTTTGGCAAAGGAAAAAAGAAATTTCTATCGACAATAAAAAAACAGACACCCCTCGATCAAAACGCAGAGGTTTTCTTAAGCTCCAAGGCCACACCTGAGCAAGTTGCCAACGCAGGTGTTGATTGGTTGCGATCAAAAACTTTTAATTTTGAACAATAACTTATTTTATTTAAAAATATTAAACGAATAAAAATACATAATTAGATTGTTTATTTTGGGCACGTGTTGTGATTGCCATGACGGTTACCGATATATTGAATTAAAAAAAATGTCTATGCAGCGCATGTGGTTTCTAACAGTTTCACTTAACTCAGCAGGAGCATCGAAAAGGGGCTTGAAAGCCTTCACTTTCAATGGATTCCCCGACGGGTAAGGGAAAAACACAAGCGATAGCTCTGGAGATAATGCTATTAGCTGTCTTTAAAATAACCACTCTGTTAATGTCATCTCGACCGGGTTTAAAGTCGATAATTCGACCTAGACGCCATTTTGTAGGAGGTAAGTTGTCTTCTTTGACTACAACTAGTTGTCCAATTTGCACAGAGCCTTGGGTTTTCTTCCACTTTGTGCGAATTTGCAATTCACCAATGAATTCCTTGCTCCAACGTTCCCAAAAGTGCTGGCATAATTGCGTCAAACGTTGATAGGTAGAAAGTCGATTTAAAGGGAACAAAGTGTAATAATCACCCTAGTAGAAATTGAGCCGGAATCAGGACAGAAAGGTCATTGGGATCAGAGAATAATGAGAATAAAGGACTCGAGTTAAGTACCGATTCAATTTGAATCAAGATGGTACAAGAATCTTCATGCGTAACTCTTTTAATATGATGTTTGACGCTTTTAACTCCTGCCTCCCATATTCCACCAAAGTTAGGTGAATTGACTGGAATAAAATGAAACCCAGTTTTTATATTTGCAGCTTCATTAACGATTTTTAATGATGATTTGGATAAAAAAGAATTTAACTCTTGCAGTTCATGTGAGCTCCTACAAAGTTGGAACCATTGTCGCTATATTATGTCGGTAGGCAAACCGCGACGTAAAGAAAATCTTTTTAAACATATATAGGACGATATTTGTAATTTAAAAATATCTATTATATACTTGGGCGGTAATATTTAGTTATTTAATCAATGTCAGGAAAAACTAGAAATTAATTCAATAAAATATTTAATTAATGACTTTAAATTGAAAGGTAAAATTTAGAATAAAATAAAATTAGTTAGAAATGATTAAAACAATAAAACGTAAATAAAATAATAGTAAAATAAAATACTTAATTAATACATGTATGAGATGGCGTACCTGAAATAAAAGAAAAACAAGTATGAGCAATCAAGTTTAACAAAAGCAGTTTTATATTAAGGAAAGTTATGAAAAGGTGATATCTATAAACAAAATACTTATTAACCTTTTAGTTAACAAGAAAATTATACTGATAACTCTTTATGTCAAAATATTGATTATATAAAAAAATATAATTGACACAATTTAAATTTTTCATAATTAACAAAAAGTTATATTCTCAATCCTGTAGGCACTGACCGCAATGCCCAAACATCGATCGATATATAAAACAAACCATTACTAGCAAACTGACCGCAATGTTACTAGCCCGCACCAACCATGGTGCGACGACTCTAGAAAACTGACCACAGTAATCCCAAAATAAACGTATGCACTAATCAAAATGTACTACGTCAGAACAGACAATCTAACTTACTTTACTTTTGATTACACCTCGTAATGGAAAACAAAATATAAGTAAATAGTCAAATTCAAATAAGTTTTAATTATTTAATATAACCCTGTTAATTTAGGATATAAGGTTTTCTTAATACTTGACAAAATATCTTTACGTCAGAATTGACAAATCAACTATAACAGGTAGACGGATTATAATTGGGTATTATAATTTGCAAAATAACTTGATTACAAATTAAAACAAAACTAATTAATATAACATAATTACTCAGTGAGAAAAACTCACCCTGTTTAGCAAACAGCCACTCACAAAAATTATAATTATTCACTAGTTTATTAATATTGGAACTAACTTTAATTTTGTTCCGCAAAGCAACTAACCCAAATTTAAAATGATCTGTATTTATGCCTGCTTGATCTTTTACCCTTAGTTCCAATATTCGTAATTCGATACCTCCGCATCAAAATAGTGTTAACATAAACATAGACTGTAACTGTTTTGGGAGACAAATATTTTGTGCGTTTAAAAAAACCGGGTGTTTCGTAAAATAAAACTTATTAAATTTGTATAGAAAAAACATAATTCTTACACATATAATGAAAGCATCGGTACTCAAAGAGGTTACAAGTTCTAAATGTACCGCAACTGTTGGAAAATGAACTATTTGTGATGGCCTCGTATAATGTTTTTTGTACGTTATTTAAGTTAGTTGACTGTTAGACAACCAATTATGTCGAACAGCGTAATGTATGTTGCATACCTACCTTTTTTAAACAATTATTTATATTCACATAAAAAATGCATTTATTTAACATTTTATTTATATCTCAATTAATGTAATCTAACAATGTTTTCTGTTTATTAATATAAATGTTTCTGTAAAATATTATCTTATTTTAAAGATCTATTTTTTGATCCACTGATGTGCATTAGATCACTGCGCATAGGGATGAAATGACGCAACGATCTCGGTCAAGTTCGTTCTCAGCTTCGTTTCTAGAAGAAGGCTTCTTGCAACATCGATGAAACATCTAATCAATATTATTAATGATACATGTCAATTTTAATTCTAAGTGAAGTGTTTAGAACAGTCAGTTTTCCCCTCTGTATTTGTGGCAATTATTTTAGTTTACGAAAAGGTAAATAAATTCAAATACAACACAAATTGTATTATTCCACTAAAGGTCAAAAAGCTAAACCCATCTATCGAGCGAGAATGCGATGATAGAGGAAGAAGTCCGTTATCATCCATTCAAATGGTCTTTCTAGAGTCGGATTACCCAGGATTTGGTAAATTTAAATAAACGCCAGCCCAGGTGTCCCCCAAACGCGAGCAGGTAACATCGCAAACGCAAAGTCTAGAGTCTAGAAGCTTCGAATTCATTCCAGAAAAGCAGCCATGTTTGATCGTTGTCAACGACCAATCATATCTCGCAGATTTAGTGTCGTCATTCACCAGTAGAAGCGTTATGATTTGCCGGGTTTGTCACGTCACGGCACAATTTAAATGGATGGAGGAGCTGCGCTTGGAAGAAGTAGGACAGAAAATAGGTCACTAGGTTCAAGGTAACTGTTTGTTTATTTTTATAACCAGCTGTTGAAAAATCATAGCCAATTCAAGTTTAAATGACTACTGTTCGTAACTAAAAGTAAAAATATATAAAAGACACTTCTTGTTCAACAAAATTATTTTATTATTACTATTGCTAGTTAACGATGGAGAAATTAATAAAAAAGAAAGCGATTCAAAAGGGCGGTATTACTCGCATAATTTCATTTTTTAATAGAAATCAAGACAAATCTTTAACTACTCCTGACTTAACAGTAAGACAATTAGCTTTAGATGATAGTTTTAAGAAATATTCCGAAATACAAGATGAAATTGAATTATTGGATGAAGCCGAAAGTGCAGACAGAGAAGAAGTTGAATCTAAATATTTTGAAGTCAAAATAGAAATTCAATCGAAATTAGATGAAATTAATTTAAAAACCTCAACAAATTCTTCATCTGCATTTCAACAAAATGTTCAAAATATTTCATCTAGCTTACCAAAAATTTCTCTGCCAGTGTTTTCCGGTAAAATGGAAGACTGGAAAGGTTTTATAGATTTGTTCACAGCGTTAGTGATTGATAATACTAATATTACTAATGTAGAAAAATTATGTCATTTAAAAACGTCATTAAACAATGAAGCTCTTAAATTAATTAGTAATTTAAAAGTTGAAAATGATAATTTTGATGTAGCACTAAATATTTTAGAAGAAAGATATGGCAACGAATTATCTCAAGTGAACAACTATATAAAACAATTACTTGATTATCTTTCAATAAGTTATTGCACAAGCAAAAATTTGCGTGAACTGATTGCACATCTCAAACAAAATTTACAGTCTTTAAAACTTAAATGTTACTAATGACCCTTTGTTAAAACTGTTTTTATTTCATATTTTTACAAAAACTCGATCAAAGGACAAGAAACTGTTTCGAACAAGAGCGAATAAAAGAAATTCAGTTAAAACGCTCGCTTCCCAATTTAACTGATTTTTATACGTATTTACAGGGTAGATGTCTTTACCTTGAAGGTGCATCAAATTCTACTGACGAAAGGTTACTCAAAAAAAAGGTTTTTCACTTAATAGTGAACCCCCATGATAATAAATTATCTTCTCAAATAAACTGTTTATATTGTTCGCTCAGTGACCATACTATTTATAAATGTGTGAAATTCAATTCACTTAATTATTCACAAAAACGACAATTCGTATATACTAACAAGCTTTGCATCAATTGCCTTGATACAAAACATATATCGATAGACTGTAAATCAAAAAATTGTTCAATTTGTGATAAAAGACACTACACTTTACTGCATAATGATAATTTTACTAATTCCAAGTACTCTCATTTGAATAATAAGCGCCCTGGTCTTACCAATTTAGGTACCCGTAATGCTCAAAATAATTCACAATTGTATCTCTTAAACACTCAAAATAATCCCTCAAATTACTCTTACTCTAATAACACACGCTTTTGTCACTCAAATACTCAAAGTAACCCCACAAACTTATCAAATAATACTCACTCTCAACCAAACACTCAACTAAATTATTCTCAACAGTCTCAAAATACTCATTCAAATTACACTTAACCCCATGGTCTCAGTAACCACACTCACACTCAAATAACCCAAGCTGCTCATCAAAATGCAGAAAATACTCAAATCGCTAATCCAAATAATCATTCTTTACATTGTACACAAACTCAAGTAATGAACACTAGTCTATAGAGAATTCATTTACACTATTCAATAACGCAACACAAATACTATTAGCCACAGCTACAGTTCAGGTACAAACAAACAATGGTGAGATCCTTTATGCAAAAGCATTGCTCGATAATGGATCACAGTCATCTTTTATTTCTTCTGAATTATTTAAAAAACTTAAAAATTCATCTTACACAAGAGAATTTCAAATCACAGGAATTACAAATACTTCGATGCAATCAAATAAAATGACTGATATAATAATATCCAATTTGTTAACAAAATTTTAGCAATTAGAGAAAATCCCAAACAAACCACGTTTAACACCTGATGATGAACTCGCCGAAACTAAGTTTAAAAACACTCTTATTATTTTAAAAAATGGTTGTTTTCAGACTGATCTTCCTATAAAAAAATTCAACTGAGCATTTAAAACTAGGAGACTCCTTTTTACAAGCCAGAAGAAGGTTTTATTTGTTAGAAAAACGTTTTCAAAAGAATTATAATGTATGCTCACAATATCAATCATTTATAAATGAATACCTTTCGTTAAATCATGCAAGGTATGTTCCATTAACACTAACTAATTCATTAAATGAAAGTAAATATTTTCTACCGCATCATTGTGTGATTCGGGAAGAAAGCATTACAAGTAAATTAAGAGTGGTTTTTGATGCCAGCATAAGGACAACATCTGGTATCTCATTAAATGATATAATGTTAAAAGGTTACACGGTACAACCGAAACTGTTTGATATCTTGTGTCGTTTTAGACACTTTAAATTTGTTTTAGTCACTGATATACAAAAGATGTATCGGCAAATTGAAATTAAATCTATGCATCGATTTTTACTTAATATTCTATGGAGAGATCACTCAGTGCAATCTCTCAAATGCATTGAGTTGTCAACTGTCACATATGGTACTAATTGTGCTCCTTTTCTTGTAACCAGATCAGTTTTTGAATTAGCCAAAAAATACGAAAATAATTTTCCATTAGCCTCAGATTAATTAATGTTATGTAGATGATATTCTCATGGGCACTAACGACCTTGACCAGTTATTTAAATTATAACACCAACTTAAGGATTTATTTTTGGCTTGTTTCAATTTACATAAATGGAAATCCATTTCTGTTACATTTTTACAAAAAATTCATGAGAATTCCCAGCATATATACTATAATTTAACGTTAGATAATTCCACTAACAAGGTCTTAGGTCTTTCTTGGAATGCACTAACTGATGAATTTTCCATCCAATTACCGTCCATCCCTTTTTCACAAATACAAACGAAAAGAAACGTGTTGTCAATAATATCCCAACTATTTGATCCTTTAGGTTTAGTGGGCCCTGTTATTCTAAAAGCTAAACTTATTACGCAAAAAATATGGATCAATAAGATTAATTGAGATGATCAATTACCGCAAGAATTGCAAAGTGAGTGGAATACATTTGTAAATACTATTTCAAAATTGTCAGCAGTAAAAATTCCGAGATATATCTTTCTATCTATTAAAATAATAAGTATCGATATTTGTGGATTCTGCGATGCAAGTCTCAAGGATTACGAAGCTTGCATCTACATAAGAACATTTTATGAAAACAATCATACTTCCTCACATTTAATTTGTTCCAAGTCTCGAGTTGCCATACTGAAATCATTAACGTTACCTCGTTTAGAGTTGTGTGGAGCATATCTTCTTTCCAAACTCACTGAGAAAATAGTTTCCCTTGTTAAACTCAAATTAATCACAAATCATGTATATCTGTTTACCGACTCTCAAATTGTATTGTGTTCGTTAAAATCTCATCCGTCACGTTGGACAACCTTTGTTGCCAACCGAATTGCAGAGATTCAAGAGCTTACATATTCTTACCAGTGGTGTCACGTAAGGTCAAGCCTCAATTCGGCTGATCTCGTATATCGTGGAGCAGACCCTGAACAAATAATCCACTACCCCTTATGGTGGCATGGTCCTGAATTTATCCAAGATCCTAACGTAAAACTCAATAATTTTATTATGAATCAATATTCAGAAAATTTGCCTGAGCAAAGAAAAACCTTTGTGTATCATCAAATAAATGAATCAAATTGTGAAGAAATTTTTGACCGTTTTAGTGATTTTACCAGACTACACAAAGTTCTTCGTTTCATTAATAATGCAAACCCAAACTCGGAAAAACTTTCTGGGCCACTATCAGTACAAAAGCTGCAAAATTCACTCACTAAAATTATAACATGTGTACAATCTAGATATTTCTCCCAAAATATTCATGAACTCAATAAAGGAAAATATGTATCTAATAAACATTTACTTCCTTTACATCCATTTGAAGATACTTGTGGCCTTCTTAGAGTTGGAGGCAGACTCTCAAAAGGTGATTTATCTTTCAATCAAAAACACCCCATTCAACTTCCAGCTAAAGACCATATTACTCACCTTTTAATAAAAAAGGAACATTTACGTTCGTACCATGCAGGAACCAAATCAGTATTAGCTAATTTAAGATTGCGTTATTGGCCTATTAACGGCATTCGCGAAACTAAAAAGATCCTTAAAAACTGTCTTACATGTCATCGATTTAAGGCGCAGATTGCTCAACAAATTATGGCAGATTTGCCAAAATCTCGCATTTCCATCGCACGCCCATTTTCTAAGGTAGGAATTGATTTTGGAGGTTCCATATTAATAAAAGCCTTTGCGAAAGGCACCCATATTAAAAGCTTATTTTGCAGTATTTGTATGTATGTCCACTAAAGCCATACATATAGAACTTGTTTCAGATTTGACATATAAAGCATTTTTGCTTACACTTAAACGCTTTATTGTACGAAGAGGTAATCCTAATGAAATTTTTAGTGATAACGCTACAAATTTTGTAGGCGCGAAAAATCACTTACATGATGTATATAAATTTTTTAAATCTCAAGACAATATAGAAAGTATATTTAATTTTTTAAGTTTAATGGAGATTAAATGGACGTTTTTATCTCCTAACAGTCCCCATTGGGGCGGGTTATGGGAAGCAGCAGTTAAAAGCACAAAATTCCATATAAAAATAGTCCTTGGTGACGTACATTTAACTTTTGAACTTCTAACTACTGTCCTTGCTGAAATCGAAAGTATTTTAAACTCTCGGCCTTTATGTCCGCTATCAAATGACCCTTCAGACTTAAGTTTTTTAACTCCATGTCATTTTTTAATAGGCACCAATCCAATGTCTTACCCTGAAAAAGACCTTAGTGAAATCCCAGAAAATAGGCTATCAATGTGAAAAAAGGTCACGCAAATTAATAAAAGATTTTGAAAAAGGTGGAGTGTTAAATACCTAAACCTTTTACAACATCGGTCAAAATGGCATACGGAATCAAAAAATTTAGAAATTAATGACCTTGTACTTATTGTTGAAAACAACGCCCCTCCTCTTCACTGGCCACGTGAAAGGATGCTAGAGATAATTTTGAGTCACGATAATAAAGTGCGAGCTGTAAAGGTTAAAACACAAGATGGTATTTTTGTTAGGCCAATTGTTAAAATATGTCCTTTTCTTGCAGCATCCGCATAGGTATTTAAATATTTTATAAATATGTTTTTTTTTCACTCTAATTTATTTATTTTTTTGTTTTGAAGCTAAGCACTTCAAAAGGGGGGAGGATGTTGGAAAATGCACTATTTGTAATGGCCTCGTATGTTTTTTGTACGTTATTTAAGTTATTTGACTGTTTAACAACCAATTATGTCGAACAGCGTAATGTATGTTGCATACCTACCTTTTTTAAACAATTATTTAAATTCACAAAAAAAATGCATTTATTTAACATTTAATTTCTATCTCAATTAATGTAATCTAATTTGACAATGTTTTCTGTTTATTAATATCAATGTTTCTGTAAAGTATTATCTTATTTAAAAGATCTATTTTTTGATCCACTGATGTGCATTAGATCACTGCGCATAAGGATGAAATGACGCAACGATCTCGGTCAAGTTCGTTCACCGCTTCGTTTCTAAACAAAATGGTTCTTGGGACATCGATGAAACATCTTATCAATATTAATAATGAAAAATGTCAATTTAATTTAAGTGAAGTGTTTATAATAATCATATTTTTCCCCTCTGTATTGGTTGCAGTTATTTTAGTTAATGGAACTATTCGCTCCGTGCGCGACAGCGGCGCCAATTCATTTTGGTACTAATGGACTATTTCTGCATATACTGACAAATATAATTTTTAATAGAATTCGTAATTAAAAAGTATATATGTTAGTTTTAATAAAAGTATATGGATTTGTAAAACAAATAAAACGTTAATTTATTATTATTATATATTTTTATTGCTTAAATTAAAGAAAATTACGTATAATCACTAAAAATCAATAATAAAATATTGGCAGGCAACAGTATTTACTGGAAAATGTATGAGAAGTTGCCTAATTCTAATAAGTTGTCATTGAAGAATTAGCCTATTTTGTCAAAATAAAAAATACCATTTAAGCGTGAAGTTAAAATGTATAAAAAAAGGATCATTATTTATATTTTTATTTTTGTTCGAAAGAAAACATAGAATGAATTATTAAAACTGGTTTCCCATCAGTAAGTCACAAAATTGCATTCCAGCCACATATAATAATCAAAGGCAGAAATCTTGAAGTCTAGTCCTTGCTGAATAAACATTTAAAAATAAGGTGATATTAAAGAACATCGTAAAAAGATAATTTATTGTTTATTTAAAACCTTTCAAGTTTCTGATGTCAACTATTTCCAGAATTACTGTTATTATTACAAAAATAAAGGTAATTTTTCTTCTTATTGTACACCTATCCATTTATTTCTTTGATTTAATTTCCACTTTGCTACTGAAATTTTTTATATAGGTAAATTACCCTGTTATTTTTAGCTAGTATTTATACAATTTTCAACACAGCAACTCCGGTTGTTTATTGTATTGTTTTTTCCTACTTTTTTGAAAAAAAAAGTAAAATGTATACGTGTATTTGATATGCCAAAATTACAAAATATCGCCCTAAAATGCACGAATTATCCGCAGCTAGCGCTAGTATCGCTTTTGCTTCCCTTTCCATGACTTTGTACGGAGCGAATATGTACGCAAAGGTAAATAAACTTAAATACAACACAAATTGTATTAGTCCACTAAAAAATCAAAAATCTAAACCCATCTATCGTTCGAAAATAAGATGATGATAAAAGAAATCCGTTATCATCCACATGGTTTCTTCCAGCAAGTTCTTCTTCTACGATTTTTTTCATATGTGGCGAGAACAGCAGTCAAGTTATTAATATAACGGTCTCGGCGTTTACCAAATCGGATAAATTCATTTTCTTCAGAACAATAATACAAAATAAAATATAAAAATGTTCGTTTACAATAAACTCAAGAAACAAAGTGAAAGATTCAGCAACGGTCGATCAATTGTCAAAAATCAGAACTGTCAAATGTCACAATTTGCAATGTTGGCAGCAATGACAGATGACAGAAAGCTTTAAATAAAAAGTCTTGAAAACATGCAACAGTGTACGAAGGACATGCAATTTTTTGCGTGCAATTCTGAATTGCAAGCAATAGAGATGCAGTAAACAGGCTGCAATGTACGACGGTTTTTACTATAAATTGATTTTGTGAAGAAATCGTATTAATGGACTGGTAAATTAGTAAATACTATTTTTTAGGTTTTCAAAAGATTATTGATTATTAACAATTCCACGAATCTCGAAAAATCTATTTACTCATTATCTCTAAAAAATAAATATGATCATTTAAGACCTATTATTAATGAATTACCAAATAAGTTAGATAATATAAATTTATTTAAAAATTCTAGATATCGACGTGGATTAGTAAACATGGGAGGTAGTATTCAAAAATTTTTATTCGGTACTCTCGACGCAACAGATGGAGAGAAATTCGAGAAAGCAATAAACACATTAAAAAATAATCAACAAAATATAGTCCAGGAAATAAATTCACAAATCTCACTATCAAACGAAATAATAGATAAATATTCAAACACTTTAAATTCAATAATTAATAATCAAAAGAACATTTCACAATACATTAGAAACTACCAATCCTTGATGGCTTGGCAGATGAATTTTATAAATTCTCTATATATTCTAATATTCTTGATCAAATCTTTATAAATGCTATTAGAATTACGAATTTTCTAGAAAACTTAGAAAATGCCGTAACTTTCGCTAAATTACATACTATTCACCCGGATATATTAACGCCACGAGAACTAAAAAATGCATTAAGTAAATTACGAAAAAATTACAAAACTGACGAAATTTTAAATATAGATTTAAATTCCTGGTATTCCATAATATTCACAAATTGTTATTTCACAAATGATAAAATAATTTTTGCCATAGAAATCCCTATAGTTTTTCCAAAATTATTCCAATATTTTCACCTCTACCCAATTCCTACCAAAAACGATACCATTATCATACCCGAAAAACCTTATTTGGCTCTAACTGACGAGAAACACCAATATATGGAAGATATCTGCATCCCTTTGGAGGAAAATTACATTTGTCAACAAGAAAAGTTAGAAACTAAAACCGACGTTTGCATTGCCGCCCTCATCAAAGATGAAGAAGCCACCTGTATCCATACACCTATTCAACATCCGATCCAAATATTCAATAAAGTCAATAATGAATATTTGATAATCATTACGACAGAAGAAATGAAAATCAAATCTAGATGTCCTGATGACCAATACATCACAATTCGCAACAACGCTTTGGTCCATGTTCCCATAAATTGCAGCATTGAAGTTTCAAATTATAAATTTGGTTTCAGCACAACCAGAACTTTCGGAAAACCACTAATTTTACATACTATCCATAGTGACAACGCACATCTTCATACTTTGAACCAAAAACCATTATCTATAGACAGCATTCCATTAGAAGATATACACAAAATTCAAAATCAAATATCAGCTATCAATCAATTTTCCATAGATGACATCAATGAACCAAAATCAAAAACTTGGCTCCAATAGTCCTTTATCAGCACCCTGGTGATCCTAACCATTGGCTGTTTTTTGTGGAAAAACAAACATATGAAGAAATTATTCAAAAAAGAAACGGAACCCAAAATTATTCAGCCTTCGACTTCTGAAGAACCCGAAGCCTTCATCTAACAGGGGAGGAGTTATATGAACTCTAAGTGCAAGCTTGCAAGCCGGTCTTCGACCTGCTTCGTCAGCACAAGCTAACTTATAAATATATGTAAAATTGTAAAATTGTCATTCCTTATTTTTTATCAGAGTAAAACGTTTGTTAAGTAAAATAAAATTTTTTAAAAAGTTAATTTTTCATTCCTTAAATTTATCTCGCATCATTTTTACGGGGTTTGCAATTAATATAAATAATAAATTTAATATATACCTATAAAATTCTTTAAATTATTCACATATTTTATAAACTTGCATTATTTAAGTAGGTATCTAGTAATAGTAAATTATTATTATTATTATTATTATTTATTATTATTATTTGTGTTGGACCCATCAGATTTTTTAATTCAAACATCAGAAAGTGTAATACGAAAAAATGAAAGTTGAAATAATAGGCAATAAAAAAGATAAAGAACTTACATTTAAAAATCAAAAATATAAATATTGGTATAGTCCTAAATCTGAAACAATATTCTTCATACATAATACAAGTTCTTTAAATTTAATTCACTAAATTTACCATTTATTTTAAATTCATACTTAACGGCCTTTTGCATAAAATGTAGGTACTTATGTTTCTTTTAAAAAAATGGTAGAGACGCTAATGGTTACTTACCTGTGAAATGACTTTTAAATTTGTATCACTAAAGTAATAAAATACAAAAAATCACTTATAAACTACAAAAATAAGCTAGAAATTAATTAATGTCAAAAATCAAATGACAGTTCTGACAATTTCGAACGATTTGACATGCCAAGCAAAACGAAACAGACCATTGGGAATGCTGGACACTATATTTCCCCCTGTACCAAAACAAAGTCCATTTGGACGATGGCTCTAGCAATATATGCTCGAAGTGTAAACATAACATCAAAATGTCGAATTAAAGAACATTTATTTTTTTCAAAATCCATTTGAGCAATATTTACAATTTTGTAGAAAAGAAACACTCTTTTTTGCTATTGTCTTACACACTATAAAAATGATGAAAAATAGTAATGTCATCCCTTAATTATGATAAAATATGGATTTTTATTATTATAGATATGTATAATATTTTTCTTCTCGTTATTTTTACTTTTCATTTGGTTTGTTACATAGATTATGATTAGTAGACATTAATAAATTACAAGTTTAAAAAAAAATAGGATGCAGACGTTTATATTCGGCTGTCGATAAGTGAGGATGTATGTTTATTAACATTACTCCGTAACTAGGTCAGTTTCGTTTGCGTGTGTAGTGTAAATATTTTTTAATCGCGATTATTTTAAATAATCAACAATTATTGCAAAACGTAATGTTTAAGAACAAAAATAAAAATAATAATGTGCCATTAAAAATAGTTTTAAAATGTTTAGAAAAAATAATAAAACAGAATCGACACCTGCCAAAATGCTTCTGAAGCAAACAAACAGGACCTGCTTTAGGTAAATCAAACAACTAATATGGAAGTAGAAGAAAATCTCAATATCTCAATATCAGGCCTTATTTCATGAAAATCAAGCTAGAAGTCAGAATGAACAGGCATTGTACAAGAAAAAGCTGAAAAACAGCAACTAGAAAATGCATTGCAACAAATGAAAAACAATATGAAAAATATGCAAAAACAAATTAATATCTTAAACAAAGAAAAATCTAAAAGTCTAACGAATTATGAGACTGATTAAGTAGAACTGGCAACAGAAATCACCGAAAAGCTAACTACTCTCCAGAAACCTCTCCTGGAGGTAACAAAAATCTAAAACAAACGAAAGAAATAGTCGAAAAAACAGTGAAATTTTCCTCGATAATACCAACATCAATAAAAGTATGAAGAATTGCGCCAGACACTGGCAAAAAATAATATTTCCTTTTAAACCACAGCTCTAGGCAATAACCAGTTTAAAATTAATACTAAACAAGAAGAAGACTTCAAAAATGTCATATAAACCTTGGATGCCAAAGACATAAATTGGCATTCCTATGAAATTAAACACAACAGAGACATTAAAGTAATAGTTAGCGGTCTATCATCCACATCTAAACCAGAAGATATTATTAAAGACTTGCAAAGTAAAAGATTAAAATGTAAAGAAGCTGTCAATATAATAAAGAACGAAATAGAATTAACCAAGGATAACACTCGTAAACTAAATAATAAATATTTGCCGCTATTTTTGCTATCCTTCGAAAATATTGAAAATATCAAGAAAATCTACAAAATCATAGCAAGCGGGGTAACTGAACCCAGGGGACAACTGGGCTACGGGTATTCTGTCTTTTATCAGCGCTTGATATGCATTGTGACACAATTGGCAACGTTGTATTAATCCGTTTATTTGACTGAACAACGATCCTAACCGCAGTTTCACATCATCTAGCTTGGCCTAGAGTGGTTCATTAAGTTTTCGATAATTTTTTGTGTTAACAATGTGTTGCTCTTGTGCATTTCAATTATTTTTGTTTGAACACGGTAAGTATTTTTGAAATCTTTTTTAGTTCTTATTAGAAAATACGTACAAAAGAAGCGATTTATAAGTGTTTTAGACCATGTGCTGGTCGAGCATTTAATCAAGCATGGGTGGCCTAGTTACCCCGAATTTTTTTATAAAACGGGGTCACTGGACCATCTGACTGGGGTAACTGGATCCTGGAACCTGATCCAGTTACCCCAACGATCTTAAACACATTTCAATATTTTATGGAGGTGTAGAATACTTCAATATATTCTTTTTTCTTTTATTTTGCAGGTGGGAAATATGGTTCGGAAATATGTTCGAAAAACTGCAAAAGGTGCAGGGTTTGCCTATACTAAGGAAAACCTACAAAAGGCTCTTGATGATGTGCGGAATAGGAATAAAACTACTAGAGGTGCAGCAGCCCACTAAAGTATACCCATAAGTACACTGAAACATTATGTGTTAGGGACTAGAGGAAAAGGTGGTAATGAAAGTAACTACTCTCTACGTGAAAGCGAAGACTTTAAACTTTTCTGACAGCGATGAAGAAATAAATTTGAGCATTTTACACCCTGAAGACATTTTGCATGCTGGTGACTTTGCTGTAGTTAAAGTTTTTGGAAAGGATGATTTATCTTTCAGAATGTATATTGGAAGAATACAAAATACTGATGCTGAAGGTTACGAGGTTAAATTTTTGAAGAGACATGGCCAAACTATGAAGTTTCAAGAAACTGAAAAAGAATCGTACGTTCAAAGAACTGAGATAGTCAGAAAATTATGACAGCCTTTAAAAAACAAATTAGCACGGTATCGTAATATGGTTTCTTTTAATACTGAGCTGACCGACCTAAGTAACCTTATTGATTAAAGCTATCTAATGGTTTTTGATTTATAAAGGCCAAAAGTTCTGAAAAATGTTTTATTTTCAAGCAAAATTATTATTTTTTTCCTTAAATAAATATATTTTCACATTTTGTTTAAAGGTTGTTCCAAAATGTAATTTTTTCATACTTTAAAGTGTTTGTAGTAAATAAAGCACTTTTTTATGTGATTTTCTTTCTGATTTTTCATTAGTTAATTGGTATTTGTTTATTTGCACACGGCCTAAATAGTCAAAATAAGAAAAATATGTGTAATCTGTTGTATTTAAAAGTTCTAGAATAGGCCCAGATGCCTCAAACTAAATATAATCATCCTACTTAAACAATATACACGGGTGGTCCAGTAACCCCAGTTGTCTGGGGCAACTGGGCCCACCGGGACAAAAAAAGAAATAAATTTTTTTCCCACTTAACTAATTTACAATTAAATCGTGTAACACGTAAGTATTCTTAACTGAACCTGTCTTAAGACACACACGTATTCAAAAGTTCATTTCAATTAACATTATATGTTTATTGGCAGTACAAATGTCTCGACCACATAATCATGTTGTAAAATCATGACCCAGTTACCCCACCTTACCTTACTTAATCTAAGAGTTAGAACAGAAACCATAAGAAAGTCAAAACTAGTTCCGCAATGCAAAGGCTGCCAGAAATTTAGATATACACACAACTTTTGCAATCATACGAAGGATTGTGTAAATAGTCCAGAACAAAAACCGAAGTGTATAAACTGTCTAATGGAATATCCTACTAACTACAGAGGATGGGAGGTAGCTAATACCTTTCAAATAAGGCAGAGGAGACCCATAAACGCTTTTCCTACTGTCAGAAATGAAATAACATATTCTTAGGTAACAAACTCACAGGTACAACCAATTCAAAGGACAGAACCAGCCATGAATCTCACGCCATAAATTGCACAGCATGCTGCACAGTCAACCAGCCTAGCAAAAAGTACAACTCTTTAATAACTAGAATAGATTCACTTTCTGACAGGCTCCAGAAGCTAGAAGAATTAGATAAATCACAAATATATAATAAAACCACCAATAGACAAAAAAGATATTAGCATAGCCACTGGAAATGTCAATGGTATTCTCCAAAACAGACTGATATCCAAGTTTTCTTGAACGTACAAAAATAGATGTGTCTGATTTCTGAGACCCACCTTACAATGAGGTCATACATTAAATTCAGAGGATACAACTTCAATCACACTATCCATCCATCAAATGCAGCAAGAGTAGGAAGTACGTTAATTATTAAAAATAAAATTTCTCACTATGAGGAACCAGGCATCCAAGAACCAGATAATCAGGAGAAAATTAGCACCATTAACATTAAGGGGGGACAAAATTACAATAGCTGCAATCTATTGCCCAACAAGATACAACCAGAAAAATAAAATTATCTCAATGTACTCAAAAAACTAGGTAAAAAATTTATAATCGATGGAGATTACAACTCCAGAAACACCAACTGGGGTTCGAGATTAACCACAGTCAAAGCAAAAGAAATGCATCGAGCTGCATCAGAACTTGGTTGTACATACCAATCTTCTGAAAAACCCACATATTGACCCACCAACCCAAATAAGATTCCAGACCCTTTGAATTTCTTTATTCTGAGAAAAATTTCACCAAACTATACACAAGTAGAAGTATGGATTCAGACCATTCTGCAGTAATTCTTACTCTAAGTGATAATTTTATTCAAAAAGAGGCAAAACCGACCCTAGCAAATCATAAAACTAATTGGAAAGGTTTTCAAGAGGACGTAACAAATACTATTCAACTGACCATAATATTAAAAACGAAAAATCAGTGAAATCCGACAACCGGGGGTTGATAATTAATTTAAATAATTCTTATATATTACATATTATATTCAAATTTTTATTTTCGAATTCAAACCACATCCCAGCGTATCCCGCCTCGTAGGCGCCGTTTAAATTACTTCTGGGAAACGAAGTCGACGTAAGACTAGAATGGTCGCTAGAACAAAACTGATGTAAAAACGTAAGGGCTATATTCCGGAATTAATACAAAGCTTTAAGATCTTTATGCCCGAACGCATAGTCGTTCTCTTTCCGATACATTTGCGTATATGGGAAATTTAAGCATAAATACCCGGTTTTTTGTGGGCTGGGGAACATTTACTTTTTTTTCTTCACCGAGTCGAGTTAACAAAAAACGCAAATATCCACGTTACCGCCACGGTGACTCCTTTTTCTTTATATTATTCAAATATAATTAAGAAGAGATATCGCTACCCTTACGGTGGCCGCGTTTTTGTTATATTTTGACAACGGAAATAAAAGGTATCGACGGAGTAGAGAAATTAGTTTCTATAAACAACGGCTTCTGCATAGATATCCAGTTGTCCTTAGGATGACCACCTTTTTCTTATATATTATATATAAGTAAAAGGAGATATATAGTCAGGTTGACCAAGCAGATACACGTTGAATAGAACCAGATTTCGCTCCTAGAACTGTTTTGTAAGGTTGCATCTACCGAGCGACTAAAATATTGGCGTAACTGATACTGGTGATACCACGCTAGTCTAGTTAAACGCCAGATATTTTGTATCTCCGATTCAACATTATAAAATGTTACTAAATGATTAAAAGTACTACTCTAGGCGACGTTCGTAGTGGATTTCGTCACCCTTCAGGCTGACCTGACGAACTTGCGCCAGGTAGTCGCTTTTATCAGCGGTACCTATATTTTTTTTTCTGTAAGGTTTGTTTTACGTAGAATTAAAACGATAATCGCACTATTAAAGTAATCAAACTAGTATTTAATATTCATATATTCCGGGGGAGAATTTAGACAAACATTAATAGGTTACAGGTATCACTTTATTACTTTTATATTCATTAGCGGGAAAATTCGCGTCTGTGTGTTATTGTCATATTTTTGGGTATTCATTGGTAAACGTTTATTGTGGGAAAAATTATACGGTTTTTATATTGTGCTAAATTATGTTATTTAGAGAATCGATAGTGATGTTGTTGTCATAAATATTAATTGTTGTTAAGTCGGTCAATGCTCTCAAGTAACAAATTAAGTCCTTTAAATTTATGGCCAAAGGGCCGAATTGTAAAGTTTCGGTTGTCTGTAAGCAGTACCTGCCCCTTTCAGTAAAGATAAAATGCACTTTCGGTTTTACTTTTAAATGGCAAACAGATGTAGATTAGTAGGGTAAATGCCGTTATTTGTATATATTTTAAAGTTAGTTTTCGGTTTAAAAAAATATGTTTTCTGTAGTTCTTTGTAAAACAAAATTGAGTAGACAAATGTGTCATTTTAGCCGTAAGGAGTATTAGTTTTGTGTATCGATTTTTCGGGAAAAAGGAGATATGTACAGCGGTGGGTAGAATCATGAATATTGATAAGGGTCGTATTTATTTGTACATATCCACATATCTTTAGCGGGACATTACGCGGAAGTAGTTGGTATGTTTGTTATTTATTTAGAATAAATAGGTGAAATTGTGTTTGTGGACTAGCTAACGTATTCTCAGAACTGTGATTAATAACACTGATTTGTCAATCGACAGAGCAAAAGAGCATCGTGTCGAAAAAGACGCCTTAGGCCACCATAGACCGCCAGGGACCTTAATAGTAAGGGCCTAAAAATGGTATTTCCCTTGCGGCTATGTAAAATAAATCCTGATAGAGGCTTGGATGGATCTCTACTGAGATACCCAAAAAGTGGGCCTGACGGGCATCCCCCTTTATATCAGATCGACCGTTCAGTGTTTTCTATACAGGACTGAGTATGTCAGTAGATTACGGCATTGGAATATTAGGGAAAGGCGTGACGCACGGTGAGGTAAATCTACACTCTGGTTTTTACACATATTAAAAATATTCTTAACCGACTTCAAAAAAGGAGGAGGTACTCGATTCGACGCAATATTTTATATCTAACAACACTCCTCGTGCTACTCTCTTTTATTAGACAATGCGTAATTCAGTAGTTCCGTGGAAACGTGTGATTGTATATTAGGAGACAAACAAATATACCAAAGTACTTCCGAATTTTATTTTACCCTTTTATGGGAACTAAAAGCTCTGAGGTTAGAAATGACACATTAGAAAGCCTACATAATATGACGGAATTTGGTTAACAAAAAAAAAAACACTATGTTTGTTTTGGAAAATATAAATTAAAATCAATGTTTCTGAAAAAAAGTCAATTTTGAAGTTTTAAGAAAATTAATAATTATTGATTGTCAGAGGGGATGAAAACTGTCAGAGGGGGAGTGGAATTTTAAAAAGACAGATTATTGAATGTAAAGTTACAGAAAAATAAGTATGGATTATTGAAATGTATTGAAATTGGTTACATGAATAAAGCAGAAAATATAAAAAGAAGGTATATAAGTTTTATTTATAACAGCATAAAGCAGAAATTGAAAGCAGAGACAAGCAGAGACAGCAGATATAAGCAGAGACAAGCTGAGACGCTAGAGGACAGCACACAAGAAGTAATAAGGCAGGCGATAGAACAAGAGCAGTGTAAGGAGAGGGAAGTGCAGACAGGGCTGAGAAGAAGAAGACGACAATAAAATAATATAATTTCTAAATTAATATTTTTTATTTAAATTTTTAGAGTCTAAATTACGATACAGTGTTATCAAATCAAACATAGAGGGAATAGTTAAATTGATATTTGGAAGTGAAACGTTATAGAAATTTCGTAGGTGAGTTTATTTTTTTTAATTTTTCTTTTCTTTTGATTATCGAAATTATTGATAATGGGTAATACAAGTGAATGAACCCAACCCAAAATTCTGATACAAATATTCATCATAATCTAATAAAAAATTTAGATAATTACTGAGCTAGCTATACTGGGTTAAATTAAACATCTAAATTCTTATATTCATATCAATAAACATAATGTTAAGCCTAAAAATGGCACATAATTTAAATGTTCGTCTGTACAAAAGAATAGATGTTAAATAAACAGTATTCAAAATTAATCTCGGTGTTTCCTTTGTTCTTCCTTCATTACAGATAGGTAGCTGTCTACATTGAACTCTAAACGAAATTTAGGCCAAGGTTAAGCGAATTTGAAAAACTAGGTTAGGGCCCGGTTTGTAAAGCTACATCAGCTAGATAAAGAACTGGAAAGGTTTATAATTGAAATCCAGCAAGCTGCATGGAGGAACACACCAAAAGTAAGAAGATTGACAGCTGGAAAAAACTGTCCTGTGGAGATAAGAGAACTGGTAATAAAAAAAAAAAAAAATTAGAAAGAAATGGCAGATGACAAGATCACCAGAAGATAAAAATATATTAAATAGGGCTACCCAAAGACACAGAAGAAAAATTCCAAATCACAAAGAAAAATCTTTTAACAGATACCTAGTAGGGCTAACAGATGATACAGAAACTGATTATTTGCTCTGGAAGGCAACTAAAAAGATGAAAAATTATGTTTTGATGAAATATGGATTTTTATTATTATAGGTAGGTATGTATAGTATTTTTCTTCTCGATGTTTTCACTTTTCATTTCGTTTGTAATATAGAGTATGATTAGTAGATATTAATAAATTACAAGTATTACAATTAATCTGACAGTTCGCCGTCATTATTAGGCATTCCAACGACATGTCCAAATGGCTACCAGTGGGATCTGCCATTTTAGATATGGCAACCCTGTGGGCATGTTATTGTTAACAGGGTTAATGATACATATATAGTTATATAGATTGCTCAAAGCGTATCTTTTGCTAGCGACCATATTAATTTGAATCGGTTTAGCAAAAATGTGTTTTAAAACCAATTTTCAGCCTTTTAATATTAAAAAAAGCCTATATTTTTACTTCAATTCATAAGCTTATGTTTGCTTTTAAAACCATGAATTATCAATCTATATAACTGTCTAGATCATTGACCTATCAAACCACCAGGCTCACTGTGTTGCCATATTATAACCTTTCATGTGTCTGTCAGTGGCCTGTCATTTCAAACGGGCAGCCATTTTATTTGGAATGCCTAATTAGGCATGGACTGAGTTGTTTAATGTGTTTTAGTGTTGTAAATGTTGTAATATGAATATGCCGCAAACGTGCATGGTTATAGATTGTGGAAACACATTTGGCAGAAATAGAGTCTCTTTCTTTTGTGTTCCACCAGCAAGACAATTTGCTCAAGCAGAGAATACAAATAAGTTATTAGCCACAAGTAGACAAAGATGGATTGATGCAATTGAAAGAGATGATATGACTGAGAACATATTGAGTATAAAAAGTATGTAGCAATCATTTTATAGCAGATAAAATCAAGTTCATTTTTGTTGTCTTATTTATTAATAATTGTATGTTTACAAGATGTAAATTATGCCGACTAATTACCTACTCTAAATATGGGTTAGAGGACTTATACTGTGATGCATGATACTGTAAGACATGTATCTAAACAACAATGTATTTTTGAGATGCCAATGAAGTTTGTGAGGTAAGTAGGACTAAAAATGTTTTAAAAGTATTTTTTTATTCATAGGAACCTGTTGCCAGTACTAGCAGCCAAACTGAGCATATGTAGTATATCTACTCAAACTGATTTAACTAGGAGTGACATAGAGAACCAATTTGAACAACTTACATTTGCAAATACAAAAATGGATAAACTAACTAAATCATTTAACATTTGACACTTTAAAACATGACAATGTAAAGTGTCATTATTATACAGGTTCTGTTTTTCCAGTATTAGAGATAATTTTTAATGAAATTAGTGAATTCATTCTAACTCGCAGTGCATTGGAGCATTTTCAACAATTTTTGATTGCATTTATAAAATTACGAATAAATTAACCTTTTAAGAATATTGCATATAAGTTTGGTACAACAAATAGTACTTGTTCCTTCTATTTTAAAATAATTATTGAATGTATGTACAAACGATTTCTTAAAATAATCATATTGCCTGAACGTGAAGTAATAAAAATGTGCCTACATGCTTTAAAGAGGTATTTCATGACAAAACCACAGTGACTGTTGATTGCTTTGAAACATTTATTCAAAAACCAGCAAACTATTTAACCCAACAACAAACTTGGTCGAATTATAAGCATCATCATACTACAAAGTTTCTTATTGGCATTACACCTCAAGGAACCATTTCATATATTAGTGTTGTCTGGGGTGGTAGGACAAGCGACAAACAGATTGTTGAAAATTCAGGATTTTGTTTTGGTAGATAGGGGATTTTTAATATCTGATTCTCTTGCAATTTTGTGGGCAAAATTGGTAATTCCTGCCTTTACAAAAAAAAACAACTATTTCCATTAGAAATTGAGGAAACAAGAAAAATTAATCATGTGCGAATCCATATAGAATGCATTATAGAAATGATAAAATCGAAATTTATGATTTTTAAAGGACCTGTACCCATCAGTATGCTAGTTAATAATAATGTAGATATCAATATTTGTGACAAACTAGTAGTGCTGTATTGTGCATTGATGAACCTTCCACCTCCCATAGTGCCATTATAGGTAAAATTAAGCTTTTGTACAGAAGTAACACTGACCACAGATTTAAATACTTAGATTGTTTATTTTGATAATAATTTTGAAAGCTATTGTTTTAATCAGAGATAAGAGGAGATATAGTTAGTTATTCATTGATAAAATATAATATTGCTGCGGCCAACATCGACACTACAGTCGATACCGTCCCAGTTGGAGACAAGAAGCGAAGAGACATGTAGTGAAAGGTAAGAGAGGGGATAAAAAGAAGATTTTACGGCGGTACAAAACAATTTTATCTATGAATATATGTGTAATTATACTCTTTTAATAAACAACGTACAAAATGCAAGGTTGAATTATTTTAACTTTTTCAAGATATGTAAATAA
The DNA here is from genome assembly GCA_927349885.1 of Psylliodes chrysocephalus. NCBI lineage: Eukaryota > Metazoa > Arthropoda > Insecta > Coleoptera > Chrysomelidae > Psylliodes > Psylliodes chrysocephalus. Next base: position 102,234,211 of record OV651814.1, on the reverse strand, counting down.
TTTTGTAAACAAAACGAGAATAATGAAATAGGCATATGCGAACAGCAGATATTATACCCTCCGGTGTCCCTTGGAATGTCTTATTTACTATAGCATGATATTTGTTTGTAGTTACATCTTCTATTATTTTTGGTTTTATTGATATATTTAGCATATTCTTTAAAAAACATTCTGCTATCAACTACTACTACAACACCTAATTTTGTTTACTAATTCAATTTTATCGTTTCCTATTTGTATATTTAAATTATTTTTATTGAACTCATTATAGGCCTTCTTGTTACTTATAATCACAGCATAAAGATGGACCATTCCATAAGAAATCCTTTGATCTTAGTAAGTGAGGCTTCATTTGCTTCAATCATAATTCCGGTGCATATGCACTGACTTTATATGAACGATGCTACACGACTGACGCTGAGCATCCTGAGAATATGGTTCATTCAGGATGGCCGGATCGAACGGTACACCTATTAATTCGCTCTGTAAAAAGTGTAAGAGCAAAGTTGTTTCATGTATTAAATGTATTAATTGTGATAACTGTTTCCATCCCAGTTGTGCAAAAATGAAAAATTTGAAAGTTGTTGATGATAATTTGGTTAAATGTTGTGAAAAAGTCGATCAAAATATTGTGGAAAGTGATACCGCATTTTTTGATGCTTTGGAAGTATTTACAGGCGACGATAATAAGGTAGATATTAATTTTGTAAGCTATATTATCAACAAAAAAGATGAGTTAATAAAAGAAATGCGTGATAAAATAAATATTTTAAACGAAAAAATTGTTCAATTGAAGAGAATTTAATCAATTTATCCGATAAATTCGAATACGGTCGATGAGATAAACCCAAACAAAAAGTGGTCCGATAGTGCTAAAGCACAAAAATTTGAATTATGCAATGGAACATTTTTATAAACCAAATAATAATTTTTTCCTACGACCACTTAGGAAAGTGACACATATCACACTATATAGACCTATGGAAAGTGCCCTATATCACACGCGTATGAATAAGAATTTACTTTCCACCCAAGTGAGAATATGCTACTTTCCGCAGTAGCTGTCAGAAAATGTCAAACACATAATTTCTATTTTGATCTATGTAATGTCCATATTAATACTAAAATCGATATGATTGTTAAATTATTGTAAATTAGATCCTAGATATTTATCTTTAACAATTATTTTTAAAATAATTTTAAAATAACTAAGATATATTTGCTTTTTATTCTGGTTAAACACATAAGCGATTAGATCAATCAATTACCGTAAGGCCTGTTAGCTCAGTTGGTTAGAGCATCAACTTTGCAATTTGAGACCGTCCAACGACCGCGATCGAATCCTGGCTGTGCCAGAATTTTTTTTTTATTTTTTTTTTTATTTTTTTTTATTTGTTTAGAAATTATGAAAATTTAATAAATACGATTATTGTTGATTATTTTTTTAAATACATTTTAATTATTATAATAATCTGGTTTTACATTTTTTGATGAAATTATTTTGTGGTCGTAGGAAAAATATTGTACATCACTTGTGTGAAAAGTGATTTTCCACACTCGTAATGTAATATACTATATCGTTTGTGGTGATTTTAATTTTGACGTGTATAAAAATACAAATTTTAACTTATTAAGTAATTGTATGTCTGGATTCAATCTTGTAACTATTGAAAAAAAGCCTACTCGAGTGACAGATACTACCTGTACCACTATTGACAAAATTTTTGTTAGTTTGGACGAGGAAAGCACTTGCTGTGTTGTCGATAATCAATTTTCTGACCATAGAACGGTCATGGTTGAATTATCGTCGTTGTGTACTCAGTAAAAAATAAAAATGCTTTTCAATTGAAAAGAAACTTCAGTGAGATTAATATCAACAAATTTTTCAATTAATACAAAATATTGACTGGACGTTTCTTTATCAAATTGACGATTTTGATGAAGCATTTAATTACTTTTACAATAATTTTTTATTCCATTTTAAATCAGCTTCTTCACTTCGCAAATGCTCTATGAGTAGGAATAGTAGAAAATGGGATGATCAGGATGTGATTTCTTAGAGTCAAAATTTAAAATATTTGTTTTTCCTAAATAAATCAAATCTTTGTTCATCTTTTACTTACAATGAAGCCAAAAAAACGCATAAAAGTTTAATGACTGAAATAAAAATATTTTTATCAAAATCGTATTAACTCTTCTGATAACATTACTCGGCATCCTGGAATGTAGTCAAGGAACTTTCTAATCAAACAAGAAAAAATAAAAATATAATTATTCAGGGTAACGGTGGTGTTATAGACGCTCCTGAAAATGTTGTAAAAGAGTTTAATAATTTTTTTGTCAATGAGCTGGTTAACATAGTACAAAATATACCTTCAGTACCTACTATTGAAATATGCATGGATTTTAATACAAAGTCTTTTTTCCCTTCAATGAAAATATATTGTATAATATGCCTATTAAAAAAATGAAAAACAAAAAATCGGCAGGGAGTGAGGATGTTCCTTGTTTCCTCATAAAAAGAGTCCTTACGTTAATTATATCTCTAATTACTTTTTTAATAAATAAATCGTCTGTGGAGGGTAGTTTTCCGCAAATTATTAAAACAGGTAAAGTGATTCCTGTCTTTAAGAAAAATGATCCAAAATATATTAACAATTACAGACCAGTTACGATATCAAATAGCTTTTCTAAAATATTTGAGTATGCATTCCTCGACAGATTAATGTAATTTTTTAATAATTTTCAGGTTCTCAGTAGTAACCAACATGGTTTTATATCTTCTATGTCTACTACCACTGCTTTGTTTTTCTTTTGCGAAAAAATTATTGAACACGTTGATAAGGGCGAATGCCCTGCTGTTATTTTTTGTGACCTCAGCAGAGCATTTGGCTGTGTGAATCACGATATTTTATTGTCCAGATTAGAGAACAGGAGTAAGAAGCAGGCGTTATTCTTGGATAGCTTCATTTCTAAAAGGCAGGTCTCAGTTTGTATCCATAAAATCCACCAGTAAAGATCAATGCAAAAATTTTAATTCAGATCACTTGTCAGTTCAGATGGGTGTGCCACAGGGAACAATTTTTACGTCCAATGCTATTCCTCCTATATGTTAACCATATTAATTCATTTATGGAAAACAATTCTTATACAGAGTATGCCGATGACTTTTCTACAATTGTTTCTGATAAATCTACTGAAATTCTTGAGACAAAATGTGAACTGATTTTAAATAATGTAAGTACATTTTTTAACAGTAGTTGCTTATTTTTTAATAGCGAAAAAACCGAAAATCTTAGGCTATACAACGTGCAAAATAAAGTTAATGATATATATTTTTCAGTTAGTAAGTCATTATTGACGAACAGCCACAGTAGCGTTAAATTTATAGGCATTTTATTAGATGAAAATCTTAACTGGAAACACAATTGTGAGAAGCTAATCTCTAAATTAAACACATTGAAGTTTCTTTTCCTTAATTTGAGGAACGTTCTTGAAAAAACGCAACTATTAGCGTTATACTATGTACAAGTCGACTCCAGGTTACGTTATGGTGTCTATCTCTGGGGACAACTTTATCCTCTGTTTTCATAGTGCAAAAAACATTATTCGCTACATCGAGAATATTCGTAGTCGTACATCGTGTAAGGAATACTTTAAAAAATTAAAAATTTTAACTGTAACTTCAATTTATATTTTTGAACTGTGTATCTTCGTTCGTAAAAATTTAAAGAAATTTATATACAATAATGAATATCACAGTTATCCAACGAGACAAAACCATCTTCTTCATTTACCGCTAGCCAGGGGTAAAGTAACTTATTGTTCGCCGACATGTAGAAGTATTGAGCAATTTAAAATTGATCCCAAAGAATTTTTGGTAACTAATGCTTTTTATCTCAGATAAACAAATGAAATATAGATGTGTTACGGGCGCAATTTTACATAGACTTTGTTTGAAGCCAGTATCTACGAACTTTTGACAGCCGTGGTCCCCAAATAGTTTTTTCATCAGAACCCAAAGCATTTTTTGTCAATAACAAATTTAAAGAACAATGCACCTCATGCATACAATTTCATTTTACAAAAATTACATTCTATTTTTTATTCAAATGTAATAAATGATACTTATAATTCAAATAATTACACTGTTAATATTGTTTATAGGTAGATATCAGTAAACTGTGTATTTAAAATGGAACAACAATTCCTTTTGAAAGAAGTAAACCAAACTGAATTTACCCATTAGGTCACAGGAGTACTGGTGAAATTGGTGCACAAAGTGCCTTTGCAGGTCCGTTTTAATCATTTCATCTTATTTTAAAACCAGGAGAAATTAATATTTCTGAAGCTCAACAATAAAAAAAATCCAATTTACTTTTCCCTTATATACCTAAAGGTAGCATTCTTACCACTTGAAGTGATAAATTTAATTTTTTTTAGCATATACGAGTGATGTCAAAAAATAGGAATTAAGGCAGTTACTTATTTTTAAAAATATAAAAAAAATGATATGTAATAGATTTTATCATTTCTTAAGAATAAACAAACATATTATGTGCTTTGAAAGTAATTTATAATGGATAGACACCAATCTATAAATTTGTTGAAACTTACCTTTATAGTCTGTAATCTTGTTCCAAGAAAGATCTAATGGAGTTAATTAACAATAGACGCATAAAAAAGGTTGAAGTGACGAGGCCTTTAAACCTTGACTAACGTCATTAATTTTATTCGGATAATATATTTATATTTAAATAAAATGCTAAGATAAATTAACTGTAGCTTTATTAGTAAAATAGTAACATTACAATTTTGTATAAAAGCGTCCCCAACTCTAGCAACATTTTCACTGATTTGGTATCGATTCAGGTTTTATTTTTGTTCTTATAAACTAACATGTTTCTTTATCATAAATAACAATTTTATAGATGAGAAATACATTTTTCATAAATTTTTAATGACATTTATAAAATTAAAATAGATATTTGTGTACCAAAGGCTGTAAGTATCGAGTTGATCTTTTACGGCCGAATCAGAAATTTACGGCCGAGGCCAAGTAACTTCTGGTAAGTAATATTACATCCATTTAACAACTTATGTAAGAATAGAAAATCCGTATCATGCATTCATTTTTCACGAGAGAAATGATTAATAATTCCAGATATTTGACGCCAGTATCTAGCTAGTTTATTCCTACATGGCAGAGCTGGGACGAATCCTCAAAAAATGGATTCGAATCACGAAATGTGATTCGAATCACGGATCCAATGTTTGAATCCTTTTTCAAAAAAAAAAAAAAAAAAAAACAAGGATTTGAATCAAGTGATTCGAATCCTTTTTTTCGGATCACGGATACGAATCACTGTCAGTGTTATACTGTAGTATTAATTATATTTGCTTTCGAATCTAATACTGTTTTATACCTCGGTCCTAAAATATTTAACGCACTTCCGGTGGAATTTAAAAACCTAAATTCGATAGGTCTTTATAGATCTAAATTGCAACAATGGATATTAACTAAACAAGGACAAATATTTTAAGATTTTATTAATTTAAATATAACTAAAATCTAAAATCATTTAGTTAAAAAGAACTTTACTTATTTGCAATTATCCAATTATTTATGTATATGATAATTATTTATAAAATATTCAATGCTGTAGCTAATTTGTATCTACAGGATGATTCATAACTATTGGGGGACATAGGCTAAGGGCAGGTTATTTGTACAAAAATATGATGACAGGACCAAATATACCTTTATAAAATATTGCTGTGTAATAAGACACAGGGCGTTAAAGTTGATTTTTTTTTCGTTTTGTTTTTTTTTATAATGTCACTGTATATTAATAAATTGTTATCAAAATTGGCACAGAGGCATATCTTTGGACAGGGGATAATATTTTATGTATAATTTCTCAATTTGTTACGGGGGGCGCCACTTGAATTATTACGAATGATGAAATTAAGTGGTAGCTTTTTTTGACAAAACTTTTTGTATTTTTGATTGGAAAATATGATGTAAGCGTCATTTCTACGTAATATTGGTACTCCTATTTAAACACGATAATTTTACCCGTTTTCGAGAAAAACGCAATTGAGCAGCAGTATCAAATGGGGAGTTAAAAAAATATTTCACATATGAAAAGTGTGCTTTGGAGTGTCAGATAATTGTGTTTGGTACATGTAATTTCTTGAGAGTGAATTATTTTTGCCGTTTGATTATAGTCTATTATTATTACTATTATTATTATTTATCACCCTGTATCTTATTCCACAACAATATTTTATTAAGGTATATTTGGCCCTATCGCCATATTTTGCTCCAAATAATCTGACCTTAGATTATGTCCCAATAGTTATGAATCACCCTGTATAATAAATATAAAAAACAAGTATTATAAATTAAAAATTTAAAAAAACAGACTTCAAAAATGTGCAGGTGCCGTCATCACATCTTAACCAAATTTATATGGAACCACCCCTGAGGTAACCTCTTACTAACAAAAAAAGAATCGTATGAATCGGACAAGTTGGTAAAGCATTATCGCTAAACATACATAAAAAATGAAGAGTTTGAGGATTTTGTCATGGACACAATTATTAGATTTTGACCAAACTTATATGGGACCACCCCTGAAGTATCCCCTTTCTAACAAAAAAAGAATCATTGAAATCGGACACAGTGTTAAAGAACTATCGCTGAACATACATAAAAAAAATATATCGCGACGAATTGAGAACCTCCTCCTTTTTTGATTTGTTAATTCTGTAATCGTGCACAACGCCAAACACATCGGTTTTCTATTCAGTCTCAGTCTGTTTTAGTTTTTAGTTTACAATTCGCGACAAGTCAAAGCTTGAGTCGGCCGTTCGCGCCGGCGTAGTTTGGTCTCTAAAAGGATCCGAGACTGATATTGATGATTCGAATACGAATCCTTTAGAATTTTCTCTGCGAATCCGGATCACGGATCCTTTTTTTCTAAAGTATTCGAATCCCGCTCTCGGATCCTCAAAAAGGATTCGAATCCTCCCCAGCTCTGCTACATGGTATGTATAATTTCTGAAAAACCTCCTGTATACATCTAATAAATCACATAAATTAAATTTTGTCTATTTACAACTTGTGTGTGATAAAAATGTTTTATATATAAGACTCAATTAAGCTTCATCCAAAAATGTATTAACATACAATTAACGCAAATTAAAAAACAATACAAGAAATAAATTATAAAAACTCAATATAAAATTAATAAAAAAAATACAATATAAAAGTATTAAAAGTGGTAATTATAAATAAAAAAAAGGATAAAATTGGTTAGTGGAGTGTCTATTTTCAAAGAAATATAATGGAAATCCCATAGGAAGCGAAGTTGTGCATGGGCTACATATTATATTTAAATGTATGTCACCAAATTGAATTATTTTTATTTTAATACTAGATTCATAGGTACCTCAACTGCTTCTGATGCATTTTCACTCATGTAATTTTTGGTCTCTTAAATAAATGTTAGAAGCGAATATTGACAGATATTCTAGATTGAAACCTTCTTCTACTTCGCTGAGTTAAAACGGGGGCTTATTGTCTAACCATTTTTGAAAGCACTCAGCTCCCTCCATAAACGCAACAACTAGCAAAAGTTTAAAGCACAAACGTTTTGGTATTCTCTACTTGTTGTCAAGTCAAACATTAAAATATATATCTAAATATTATGACTTGAATATTAAAATGTCAGCAAATGTATGATGTTTATTGTTTTTGATTCCTTACAATTCTGAAATTGGCCTTAATATATTCTAATTGAGTTTATAATTGTAATAATGTCAAAATGACATTCAAATACTAACCTTAGATATTTAAACAAATCAGCATTTACGATTTATAATTTTTATGACAGATTACAACAAAAATTAAAATCACATACGAATATCAAAATCGTCTAGCATTAGAGAATACCATAATCACATGCTTGTCGTTTTGGTGATCGAACTTTGTTGAGAAGTCTGCTTGGCGCTTTCGTTTTTTCAGCTGAAAGTTAGAAAATAACCCCCTTTGACTTGTTCTAGATTAACACACTTCTCATTTATAAACTTTTAACTTGTTTTTTAAAGTTTTTGGAATTTTAGATATTTTAATAATCTCCAAAATGATATGTGACAAATATTTTTTCAAAAACGGGCATTTTTAAATGTATTATTTTTAGCATAACCTTTTGTCTCTGAATTTGGGCATTTTTATAGATGTCTTCTTTATAAATTGAATAACCTATTCTATAGCTTCTGGAGCAATGTCGGTGGAACAACTTAAATTTTCTGATCCAGTATGTGCATATTATAAATCACTTCTAGACTCTGTCTTTCACTACATTCACTAGGAAGTAAATTTTCCCTAAAAAGAATTATAAAATATTTACAACATAATCATTCTATAAGTATAATTCATTTCATTACTAAGATACAAGAAACTCTTTGGAGTAGTTTATATTTTCATAAAATGTTTTCTTTCCAGAAAGCACTAAAATTTATTTTACTTTGTCTAGGAGAATACAATATAGCATTTATTTTTTAAATTTAATCTCCCAAGTTTATAATGTATGAATAATTTGTATTAGGTATTGTATTACATAATATTATTATAACTTAGTTGTATAACTTACTTGAAGACGGACCAAGTTGAGAAGTGAATAAAATAGGAATTGCTTCCAGCTTTAAATTCATCTTTTCCAGCAGAATTCATAACAAAATATAAAATGTTTTCAATATATTTTATATTTCTAATTTATGTTAATTTTATCAACTTCAATCTTCTATAATTCTAGGATTTGAATACAAGTTTCCATTGCTTTAGTTTGTAGGAAGCCTGCCTAAAAAAATACTAATAATATTTTACAATATAGGTGTACCGCCCATGTGTTGTATTTACTTACCTTTGAAACGACGTGGAACTTCTCCAAATTTGTTTCAGGGCAAACAAACATTGAATAATAATTTTTAGACTTACAACTAACAAAATTCGTTAAATAAACATTTTGGACACTCTAAAAACTTTAAAAATATGCCCTGGGAATATAAAATCACACAAAATGTGCAAACAAAACTGACAGTTCCCAAATGCTTGTTGACAGTTGTGAGTAAATGGCGCTGCTATTTAAAATAGACGAATCACATCTAAGACCAAGAAGAAAGGGAAAGTAATAGATAAAACGGTTCATATTAGCTTCAAACACATCCAGACCGTTACTTATCTATTATTCATTTGTTTATCTGAGCTTTTTATACACTTGATGAATTTTTTGCATTATGAAGACAGTATCTTTAATTAATATCTTTAATACATTTTTCTGTTATTTTATCATTCAGCTTTTACGTATAGTTTATTTTTATAACTATATTCCAATACAATTAAAATTGTCTTATGGAATGTAAATATAAATAAATAAAAAATAAATGGCGATAAGCTTGCTTAGGATACTGTCAGCACACTTGTTTTACGTGAAGTGAGCCTGTTGGTTTATCTTTATGCTGTGCTTATAATCATAATTTTTGTTTTTGTTTATTATTAATTTTTAATGAGTTGAATCAGCACCAGTTATCATCTGTAAATAGATGAATGGAGCATGTATTGCCAGTAGATGAAATATTTTATCTATATATAATAAAAAAAAGTAAAGGTCCTTACCCCCTGGGGCACACCACAGTCATTTCTGATCTCCATAGACAGACAGTATATTTTTAGTTTCTCTTGTCTGGATGTTTTTTTCAATGGATTCATAATTAAATAAAACTCAACATATTCTTCAACCTTTTATTGAGTACTAGGTATAATAATTTGGATATACATATTGTAAAATGAAAAGTTAAAGGATAATAAAACTAATTACATTTTTATACTAATAGTTATTTTTTAATACATTACCACTAATATTTTTATAAAAAAATATAGATTTATAGTAGTTTTCTGACGTGTCAGGTATGATATGTTCAGGAAAATGTTGTATACCTATTTGTTTTGTAAATACCATGGCATATACATGTGTTTCAGCTAGATGTATTAAATTGCAAGAAATTGTATTATATATCAAATAAAAATATAAATTTTTTTAAATGTTATTTATTATACAGTGGCTATGAAATATACTATAAATTATAAATATTATAAATAAAACAATCAATGAAAAAAAAAATATAAGAAAATAAAATTCATTTATTTCATTTAGAGAAAAACGGAACAAACCTAAAATAGTTACAGTAACAGTACTGTCAACTGCCAAATGAAACTAATAATAAACTCATCAATTTTAAATTAAAAGTAGCTTTAATAATCATTAGTGATTTTGGGCCTGTCTATTACAGCAAAGTTTTTCAAAAGAAGGTTTTATATAACAATTAGCCATTCTCAGTTCTTTGTCAATATTCAGTCGAGCCTATATTTTGTCTTTAGAGCAACCACCACAGAAAATCCGGCTTCGCAAAGGTAGGATGTTGAAAATGGCAATAATATACGAAATGCTCCTGTTTTCAATGCAGAAAAGGCATCATTCACTCCCGCCCAAAATTCAAAGAGAGATTTATTACACAAATTCTCTCTTGATTTCGCTGCAGTACAGTCTATGAAATTTTTTTTCTTCTGCAGTTGAGAGACCTTCGGGAGTAGTTCGAAATGGATCAATACCCCACTCGTAACTTGCTACCAATTTGTCGTCAGTAAGAAAATACTTTTTTAAAATTATTTTTAAATGACTTTCTATTGTTACAAAAACAAATTTCACCTACTTTTCTTCTTCCTTATATATTTGACACACTCATTCGCATTTGCAAAAATTTCTAGTTTTTTTTTTGTTTCACATTTCTGCTCCACAGTTCCAACTTTTTACAAAAAGCACTAACTTTATCCCTGGTATACAACATATGTGTATTGGAGTTGTTGATTCGGGGTATTTAATTTCTCGAAAATGTCGACCAAGTAACTCAATTTCATCACAAATAAAGCATCTCGAAACTTTCCTGCTTCCGGGTGGTTTTCCTCTTCTAGAAAAGTGGTAATCTCCTCTTTTAACTCATAAACACGTTGTAGTCATTTCCTATGCGATAGCCATCTGGCCTTGCAATAAAATATTGAATGTTTGGCATCCATATCTTTGCAAAGTGTATTAAAGATTCTTGATTTTAGGGGTCTCATTTTTATATAATTTACTATTTTTAGTAAAAATTTTTTACAACCGTCGCACACGGGCAAAAATTATCAAAACTTACCAACAATTCTGGAGAGCATTAAAGCTGTACTTTTATATTCTGACATGTGTTTAAAGTGTAAATGTAACAAACTAATATCAATAGAGATAATATTGACACTATACACTAACACCTTTTAAATTAAATACAGGCTATTCCTTAAAAAGTACTAAGCAATTCAAGTAGTAAAACAGTTTATTAGGTATAAGTAGATATGTTAATTACTTTCTTTTACAACAAAATTATCCCTATTTGAAATTACATTATTTGATGAAAACAAATTAAATTCAAGAGTGGCGACAGGACACACTTCAAACATTATCAAAATACTAAATTAATATTTTTTTTAATTAAAAGGCTTTTATAATATTAACTGAAAGTAGCCCGTTTCCATGTGATAAAATTTGGTTACGGTTAATTTAAAACAGATTTTTTAAAAGCACCCTGTTTAGGTAATACATAATTTCTGTGTCACTGAAGCAAAACTTATAGCAAAATGACACTTTTCTACTATTTGTTTAAAAGTTATAAGCTCTGCAACTGGGCTACTTTATAGACAATAAACTTAGGTCTATAACTCAATCGAACAAAAATTATTTAAAACTAATATTTAATTAAAATTACAGTACAAAGAGTTATCACTATCAGAAACACGACTAATTTGGTCATCAACATTCAGTGGTAGAAGTATGGATAAGGCTTTGCTAGAAAAAATAATTTTTCTTTAATTTTTGAGTTTTTTAATACCAGTAATAACAGGATCTGAAGAAAGAAGAAACCTCTTAAAAACATTTTCTTTAGTTTTCTCTCGAACTATTTTTTTAGCGAAGCTTCTCGATATTTTTTAATATCTTTGTTTCTACTTTCTGCAGCCTCTTCTGAGTGCTGGCCAACTGGAATAAGTACGGAACGAATAATTTTTGCACCGTGATTTAAAATTAAATGAACTATTGCTGTCATATAATACCAAGAACATTTACCTATCTATCTATGAGTAATTGTGCTGTTTTCAGGCAATACATTTTAAATAAATCCGCATTAATGTTATGATAACTGGTAATAATTTTTGCCAAGAGGAGCCATCAAAACCATATTTGCATATCAACAATACTTTCGTTAGTATTTTTCGATTAAACCTACCAAAAATTTATTTTGTTGGAATAACAATATTTCTCTTGGTGGCGTGCTGAGGTAGGGATGGAAGTTCAACTTCTACACAAATAGAACCAAATTTAATTTTATTAGGGCAACATGCTTGGCTTGTTGCACAACTTTACATAAGGGATATCTAGCTTTGTCCTTTTCTCTAATCATATTATATTGATTACGAGATAAGTTCGCTTTCACTAAAACTGAAAGTGCCTCCTCTGGTGACAATTTTGTTTTAGTATCTGTAGTCATAACTTTATTTAAAGCACTTATATATTGAGAGCTCTCGCAGGATTCTTATAAATTTTTTGTAATAGTTTGGAGGCTTGAACATCACCAGATTTTCTGAGCTCCATTTGAGACTCATAATAGATAATCTCGACCGAATTCTCGCGCAAATCAGCAGTTTTCGCAAATAAACAAAAAATCACTCAAAAGGCGTCCAATTTTTGATTGATCTAAAGCGTGCGTTTGGTTGGTAAAGACCACTTTGGTATCAAGCCAGGTTTTTATTGGTTTCAGCAAAAACTGACGTAACTCTGCAAGCTTTTTGCCATTTTGTTTTAAAATCAAAAATAAATTTGGTTTGAAATAATATGAAACTTGTCAGTTGGGCAATTTGTTAAATTTCTTACGTATTCTTTAAGATATGTACATTGTCGGTTTTGTTTTTTAAATCTTTTCCCACAGATCTCTTCGACTAATTTCTAATTTCAAATAATCTGAAACAACACAAACAATGAGAACAAATTTATTTATATTAGAAAAAAATAATTTTATTCCAGAAATAGTTTTTTACAAGTGTGCGGAAAGTATACTCTTATCAAAAAAGACTGAAAAAAACCAAAATGAACGTACCGATAAATTCCGATTTAATTAGGGTTTTTCATAAGCTGCATATTATAGATGAATAAATGTAATAATTAGGATCACGCAGGAGATAACAAAACAGGAATTAAAAAAATTACAAAAAAGTTGCCCGACTGCCGTTTCTAGTAATAGTGTCACAAAAATATCACCCTCTTGCGCCTGTCTAAATTACGGCATTATAAGCAAAAAGTAGCAGCTAATCGCAATCGCAATCACTATAAATAAGAATGTTCACAAAAAGAAACTGTGCCAAAATCTACACTGAATACGGCAGAATTTGTTACTTTTTGTCTAAAAGAAATCTTAGGTTTGTTAATTTTTGCAGAACTCATGAAAATGCCTCCTTGGAATAACAGTAAAATACAGCAATACATTTTTTTATACAATAATAATCTATTTATCACGTCGATTATTTTGCATGATTATTATCAAATTTAATTCGATTATTATAGCACAAAAAGTAGACAGAATTTATCAATAATATTTGCACTTAAAAAATTACAGCAACATACGCATTTAAGACGCTATTTTTGACAAGCTTTATCTTTTGTTATCACGCAGACAATCCAAGGCTATTGTGACTTGGGAAGAAGGATTTATTGCAGTAGGTTTACTATGGTTATTTTTGTCAGTTACCTAAATTTTGATTTTAGAGTTTTTGGTGAATTTTGTCTAACGTTGCTCCTCTGTGCGTCGTTAGCACAATACTGAGACCAGGACGCATTTCTTTGGAAACCAGAGCCTCTCTGTGGAAGAGGAAATGGGCCCAGACACATTGCGGAGATTTTTGTGACACAAGTGCTTGTACACTTTGGAATTTTTTAAACATTGTACGAGCACCATCGGTGCATATTCCAACGCAATTCTTCCACTCTATGTTTGCCTCATTAATAAAAACTTTTAAAATATCACACAAAACGAGTGCTGTTGCTTTGAGTTCTATAGGTTTGCAGAAAAGTAGTTTTTTTACTGCCGATATACCATCACAAAATCGGACATAGGCAATTAAAAAGGTGTCTTTATTGCTATCTGTTGCCTCATCAAGCTGAATCGAAAATAATTTATCACCAAACTTTTCAAGAAGCTGAAACTGTACATCTACGGCTATATCACCAATTCGGCGAGCAACAGTATCATTTGAAAGAGATATGGATTGTAATTATTTGGCAAAATTATCTCCAAACATAGTTTCTACAATCTTTATCGCAGCTGGCAGAATAAGGTCTTCACCAATGGTGTGAGCCTTGTTACATCAGGCTATTTTAAACTTTGTAAGAGGGCAGTAAACCTTTTTCGTTCACAGACAAAGTTTTTTTGAAGAATGATGTTGGCTCTTCATATGACTTTAATTTTAATTCCAAGAATTGTCAGGGCTTGTTAACGAACTCACTATGAACTGTTTCCAAATGACTTCTAAGTTTATTAGGTTTCATGTTGTCTGCTGCCAAAATTTTTAAACAAATGACGCACATAGGTATTTCTTCTTTATTTATTGTAGTAGTGGTAAATCCAAAATTTAGGTATTCTTGCGAAAATATTCTTAATTTTACCTTCGAAACCATAGTCAACTGAGCACTTGTTGATGCTTCACTATTGTCTAATACTCTTTTTCGTCCAGTTAAAAATGTACCCATAGTTCTGTACAAATTTACTGCCGTAAAATTTACGTTAATATCTTATACGGAAATACAGTACAGTTACACAAAACTTTCAAAATTTAGCACCGCGACTCGACTAAAACTGACCGAAACCTCTTAAAGCCGCAGAATTTATACACGCTTACTCCGCTGTCGAGAATATCTTCCATGCTATTCGAAACAAATCGAAACTACGATCGAAACTCATTTATTTAATTTAAAGAAAAATGAAATACAAACGGAACAAACCCAAAATGGGTACTCACAGCTTATTAGTAACAATAAGTTTAACAAAAATTTTAATGGTAAACTCAATTTAAAATAAACAAAGTGTGCCAAATACAGAAAATTAAAGAATAGTTATTGTTAATTATTTATTGACAAACATATGCTTATAGCTTTATATCAAATGTTTAGAGTGAACAAGAAAAAATACTAACTTCGGAAAGATTACATAGAATATTACACGTTTTTAAGCATCTATTTAAAGGAGAATTTAAGTTAAAATGTTGGATGAATTTTAATAACATTATACTAGGTAGTACAGTATAATGTACACGACTAGTAATATCTACTGAATCTATCAAGTCTACTTTAAAAATAAATTTAGAATCTGAACATTCTCCAATCATCAAGTGAAATCAATTTTAGTTTTTGGGAAATTACATTTAAATAATTCACATAATTGTTCACAAAAAATATTGTTAGATTCGTGCAATATTCAAGACGCCGCCACTGCTTAAGCGATACTTGGATATTGGATACACACACATACTCACTCGACGAGTGGATTCCTATGCTCACGTTTGACGCTCTCTAAATTTTAATTAATAATTATTGTTAATAATTTCCTTGGTATTTGTTGGAGACAACCTCCACCACTATTGTTGTATTGGTTATTTTTATTACCTTAAGTTGGTAACTTTTGACAACTCGGCATCCTGTTGGATTGCATTCAGAGAGGAAGTACGGTTGTTGCAATTCGTGTCTTAACCTTGAGCAGTTAACTGTTCTACAGTAGCAGCCATTTATAAATTGCATTTCTAATGCATTATTAATTATATACTATTGTAAATAGTGTATAAAGTTTTTGTGTTGTAAATAAAAGTGTTTAGTAGTAAAGTGCATCGTTTCAATTTTACACGCCGCCATTTCAGGACCTACCAGCGAAGCCCTATCAGTTACAGTCCACTAGTTATTCACTCAGATAATGTACCCCACAGTATTAATACATTTTATAAGAAGTGATTAAGTGTTTAATTTGGTGAATGTTTATATTTGAATAAAAGACGTATTATTTTCTTAAAAAAATCCAGTGGCTTAAATAAAATATAAACTAATAATCATTAAAACAAAAACGATTAATTAAATCTTAAAATATAATACAATTATGCTGTGGATTCCATATGACGAAGCAATACTTAACTGTTAACATATGCTATAGTGAACGTAACTTAAAAGAATGTTTAATGTCGAAAGAAATATATATGTTATAAAACATTTTATTTGCCTTTTTGAGATGTAGTTATAGCAAATGTATTGTTCGAAAAGCATTTTTGTGTCAAAAATAACTACAAGGTACCTAGAGCCATTCGCACCGCTTTTACTTAGCATCTAAGTGACACTTAAGAAGGCATAACCGTTTGCACCGTTAATAAAGTTTCACTTATCGAGGCATTAAGAATCACTTTACTAAGCCCAGAAATTTTTCAGCTTAAACCATTACTTAACCTTAAAATGTTTAATTTTTATAATTTTGAATGATATTTACTGTCATTGTGTCATTGATTTATTAGCATTTGTAAAACTGCAATACACAAAATGGAAATAATTGAAGATGATGAGGCTTTGAAAATGCTTGATTTCATAAATATTAGATACCACGAAGAATATAAAATAGTATATACAAGTAACGATTACTTTTACACTGCGATTTAAGTTGGCCGAAGAAAATTCTTAATTGCCTTGATGAAATTGAAGCAAATTTATAGTATTTTTATAATAAATATTTTTATAGACAATGCAATTATAACCATTTTTAAAAAGAGTGTTTTCTTTGCGAATCTTTTTTGTAAAATTGACATTAAACTCTTGGTCGTATTGGCTACTTCATCCTCATCTTTCAACGTTAGTATTTTAAATTAACTAACGGCCATGTGCACAGTCTCTCCATAAAATGTGTACTTACATATGTGGTACTTTGCTAAGTGTGACCATAGCCCTCAGAAAGTCTAGATACCGCTTGGCGTATACTGTCAATACAAAAAAATGACCCCATTCAAGCTTGTCGCCATGTTAGGTAAATTTATGTTTTGGCTACACTGATTTTTAGTTTGTGTGTTCTGTAATACGTGAACACCGATAATCTGCACTTTGTTATTAGTTATAAGTGAGTGAGACGCACAATTTCTAATTTCAAATTAAGAACAAAACTTTGACAAACCTATTTGATTTTCCTAGATCTGTTCAGACAGGACCGGTTTTATAAAATTTCTCGTTCTTGAAATGTTATTTTTACATGGTTATATATTATTGGATAAGTGGTTTGTGTACATATTGCTATGAGAATTATAGAGAAATTCAGTGAGATTTATGTAATATAATTCAAATTACAAGTAAACCATCTGTTCCTGTTTGGCAATATGGAGAAAATACCTACTTCAATGTCAAATGTACTATTTAAAAGAATGTGATTGTTAACCGGTCATTTATTTATATTATATTATGAAAATAGAAACTCGAATTTTTTAACTAGGGAAAGATATACTTATATCAGTAACAAGGTATTTTTAGAAAAACTAATAGATTACTCCTATTCCTATAGTTTATTTGAAAATGAATAATGGCAAAATTATATAAACAAATTTCAATCATATAAATTCCCAGAAGTAGATGGAATATATTCCTGTCTACCACAAGAGACAAGAAACTTTAATTCCACACCTGTGCTGCATATTTAAGGCATAGCGACATATACCAGAGGCATGGCAAAAGGTGAAAGTCATATACCTCCTGAAATTAGGAAGAGTTAATGAAGTATGTTATAACTCCCAATTAGTCAATCGTTATTCATGCTGAAAACGCTAGAAATACTAATAGATATAATACAGGAGATGAAATAATGAAAGGAAATCTGCCAGAAAAGTCAATCGATTCGGCCCTGAATCTCAGACCCTGAGTGATATCAACATGTTACTGTCAAAATCTATTGAGAATAATGGAATGGCAGCAGTAGCAACTCCCTGAGATATCCAGAGAGCTTCCAATAATGCGACAGTATTCCAGGCAAAAATGTCACCAATATTTCAGTACGTAAAAGAGGTATTAAATTGAGGTAAATAGAAAAACTATTGTTATAGATTCAGACAGTCAAGCGACGTTAAAAGCATTTAATTCCTTGCAGATACACTTATAGCTTGTGTGGGACTGTTTTGAAGCCCTAACAGAGCTTACTTACCTTAGCCTGGGTACCAGGCCACAGAGGACAAAAGGGCAATGAAGAGGCTAATTCACTAGCCCGAGAAGGAGCCTTAAATGCTCTTATTGGCCCAGAACCCTTCTGTGGTGTAACAAAAACAGTCAAAACAGATTAACCTTAGCCTAAATGCTAGATCACAGACATGATGGCAATGAAGAGGCTGATTTACTAGTCCAAGAAGGAATCTCAAAGGCTCTCATTGTCCCACAACCCTTTTGTAGTATCACAAAGACAGCCATCAGAATATGCACAAAGGAGTGGATATTAAACAAATCTCAGGAATGGTAAAACAATTCAATAGGACAGAGACAACCCAGAGAGTTCTTAAAAGGTCCATCATCAAAACTCACCAAGCATCTACTAAGCCAAAATATGTATGTATAACATCGGCTTGGCAGAAGAGACTTTGTGACGTTTCTATCAGGAAGACTGCATTACACATATTGTGCTACTGTGAAAGTGTATCAAGACTAAAATTACTTACATTTCTTGGAAAAGAAAAACCAAGAGCAACTAGACAAAGTACTCTAACCAATGATTAAAGGATATTCACAAGAGATTTAAAAAAGTCAATGTGGGGAAGACTACATGGCCCATAGTCCTAGGGGTGTGCGAATTAATTATGCGATGTTTTTTTTTAATTTGGACCCATTAACTCCCTTGGCAAGATTTGATAAGAAATTATGAGATTTAACCTATAATTTTTAAATAAATATATTCATACCACTAAATACCAAAAATATTTTCTACGTCCTAAAATTTTTCTGGGAAACAAGAGGAAATGAAAATAATATTTTTTATATGCCAGTAAAAAAAATATGTAGTACAATAGGAAAATTTACATTACTACAACAATAATCGATAAATATTAGATATGGTGTTAGATCATTAAGGTTGATTCTTCCACACCACCCACACTGAGAGACACATTTATTCTCCAGGAATAGGAAAGTGTATTTGGACGTTTAACCCAAATTTTATTTTTGTTGAATAAAATTTTAATACATTTTTATTTTTTTATTTCATACAAATATGTGTAAAATTACTAGAAGCGTCGCTTTAATTTCAGTCATATTTAATGTATTTATCAGTTTAAAAAGTGACACTACCTTCTACAAAATAAAGCTTATTGTGCTTTTATTTAAATGTGATTTGACTTGTCATGGAAAAGTTATTAAACGGCTGGAATCTGTCATCTATCGATCCATTAATTGAAAATCGCAATCAAAATGTATATAAATAATCATCTATTGAATTCGAAAAGTCAGACTTCAAGTTTAACACTATAACCCCTGAAAAATTCGATTTTATTTATTAGAGGCCGGTCTTTTCACCTGTGAGTAAAGTTACAAGTACCGTTACTAGGCAGATTAGGGAACTATTGTGTCTTTTCACCTTCAAGTTAAGTTAACTTGCCAATAACTAGCTCTTACTTGACGATTAACTTAGAGGCTGCTGGAAGTAACCAACAAGTTTCAAGTAGTGAAAAATTAAGGTTATAATTTAGTTTTAAGAACGTCATTCATCGTGAATTTAGTTGGAAGTGTCAGATAATAAAAAATTGACATATTTGAAGATTTGGAATTATTGCAGGAACAAGAAGAAATTGAAAAAGTAGACGTTCTTCTCAAAGAACGCACATACAGAAATAAAAATAGAATGAGTCACTATATTTTATTTAACAAATTTACAGATGAATAATGTATTGATAGATTTAGATTTAGGTATTAAATACATGTAGTTACTATTATTTATTATAACAATCAATATTTATTTCTTTAGAAACAATCCTATCACGCCAGTTCAACAACTGTTAATTGAATTACGATTTTATGCCACCAGTAGCATTTACATTACGGTGACCGACTTTGGCAAAATGCACAAAAGCACAGCTGCTCGATTCATAAAAAAAGTTACAACAGCCATATCTAGTTTAAAACCACAGTTTATTTATATGCCAGAAACAGATGAGAGGGTTTTATAACATTGCCCGATTTCCTCGTGTTCTGGGAGCTGTCGATGGAACACACATAAGAATTTTTCAGTCCATTGGTAAATGTGAACTTTACGTAATATTAAAATTAATTTTATTACAATTATTTGTTTTAAGGAGATCAACGCGCTGAACTTTTTAGGAATCGTAAAGGTTACTTTTCGTTAAATGTTCAAGTAGTGACTGATACTTCCAATTATATTCGTAATATGGTCGCTCGTTGGCCTGGTTCTATACCCGACACTAATGTCTTTAATAATTCAAGACTAAAAATGACATTTGAAAATCGAGACATGGGCGATGGCTTACTTTTGGGGGATAGTAGGTACCCACAGCGTTCTTACATTATGACGCCTTTTCAAAATCTTACAACTGAAGCCGAAAATTTATATAACGAGTCACAAATCAGAAGTAGGAATGTTGTAGAAAGAACGTTTGGGATATGGAAAAGAAGATTTCCTATTATTTCAATTGGAATGAGATGCAAATTACAGCTGATCCAAAAAATTATAGCTACAGCAGTATTGCATAACATTGCAAGAAGTAGAAATGAAGTCTCTCTAGATGAAAATGAGGACTATGATAGAGGGGAGTTCGATAACAACAGGGAGCATGCTGGAGAAAACTATGATAGAAGAAAGTCGTTTTTAGATATTATAAAAATGTTCATTATAATTTATTGTAATTAAGTAGTTAATAAAAATAAATACATTAGTTTTCAAAATTATGTTTAAATGAATCAATCTGAAGGTTTATCAACTCCATTCTTTTATCATGTTCTAGTTGTTTTTTTTTTATCATTTTCCAATCTTCTAAAAAGTAATTGTTTGTCTTTTATTTGCAGATCTTTTTTGGCAATATCCATTTGAAGGTTTACCAAATCTGCTCTACTTTTTTTTCGTTTATTTCATCTTTTTTTGGTTTTATTCTTGAAAGCAACTTCTTGTGTTTTGTTTTGGTATTTTCAGTTGATTTTTTTATAAATTAGTCCATTTCTGTTCTACATTACTGGCTGCTTTCGTATAAATTATATTTTCAGTTTTGTTAGTCTGGTTTTCTATTCTTTTTTTCTTATTGGTTTGTATTTGGTCTTTATTGTAATGTAGTGTTTTGGTTACCATTTTGATTATCATCAGCCTCATCTTCACTACAATGATAAATTCCAGTTGACACATTTTCATTTTTATTATTTTCATCCAAACTACCGTTTACCACATTAGATAAATCTACCAAAAAAAAAACAAGTAATTATTTTTCTCACCACTTGCACGCCAGTCTTACCGGTATCACAGTCACTTTCAACGGTTTCACAGCCCTCAATACTCAACTAAATTATTGGCAATAGCAGCTTTTCCCAATCGGTAAAAGGTGTAATTTTTGGAGGCCTTCCACCTGTCTTGTACCGCTCGAATTTATTTTGTATTTTCTTTTTTCGCATACCACGTTTAATGCCTTCATATTTTATTTTTAGCATTTTTGTAGTACGGTTACATTGGCCACTACGACTATTAAATGCATTGGTCAGTTTAGTCCACTCTTCATCTTTTCTTTTTCAAGTGACAAAATTATTTTGCTTATTTTCAATTATATCCGAATGCTTTATTATTAGATCAATTAACAATCTGACTTCAGCTGGTGAAAAATTGGCCGATCTATCTCTCTTTTTCTTTTCCATCCTGAAAATTAAGTTTAAAACAACCCATATATTATTAATTATATGGACTTATCTTTACAAATTAGGTGCAAAAAATTAAATTTGCTAAAATTCATTTAAAATATAACACCCAAAACGTCTCTTAAGTTTTCTCGCCGTAATATAGTCTTAAATTTCTTTTTTACGTTTAACTATAACGTCTAATTTCAGAGCTGTTTTGACAGAAATATGACATATTGCAAATCAATTTGTACTAGCGAAAATTAAAACGTGAAATAAGTTTTGATATACTACTTGAGGGACAAAAATACATGAAAAGACCAGTTTCAAGTAAAGTATCAAGTTGTCCTAATCAGCACGTAGTTACTTTCCACTTTACTCAAAGATAAAAAGACCGGCCCTTAATCTAATAATTTTTAATACTTGTCGCTTTATTACTTGAAAATGTGTATTCATATTATGTGAAAATAGTAATATATAAAATTTAGACTAAATTCATATAAAAATGGTATTACTTATTATTGATTTTTTTTTAATTTGGAGCTACATAAATAAACGTTTTATTAAATAGTGCCTAATACAATTTTAAATATAGTTTTCTCTCAGTGTAGTAGACATATTTAATATTGTCTTTGCCCCGATTGATTTTGTAAAATGTATGAATTAAAAAGCTGACTTGAGATTTTTGTTGACCCCTCTCTAAATGAGATTTTGCCGGACATTTTGAGCTTACCTACTTAATGGACTAACCAAATCTGATCAGAGACAACTAAACATTACACTGTTCACAAATCCAATATGTTGGCAAGTCTGTATTAACTGAAACACAATTGAGGTAAAAATAAATATTAGTGCAATTTTCATTTTCACATTTTATCATGAGGCCATCATCAACTTGACCACAATGGCACCAGCTTGTTATGTTACCTTTAGGTATTTTAGATGTATGAAATTAATATCTGGGTAAATCCGCTCTATAAAAATAAATTTTGGGGCCCAGACCACAAAATCGCAATATTGAAGGTTACAAATAAATATTTGGGCCATTACTTGGTAATAATATTGATGTTTAGTACTTAGATGTACCCTGTATCATCTACTTTCAAGCAACTATTTCTTGTATTTATATAGTCGAGCAATGTTAGTGATTTAGTATTTTATGGGCATTTAACTTCCAAGCAACCTCTTCTGCAGTAATTACAGTCTGTCTGGTGTTGCACCTAATTGTGGCCACATTTTACTAATAATTAAGCCAACTTTGTTAATAATAAAATTTGAATGTTTTTGTATCATTTTTTTATTATACTCCTCCATATCAATATCTTCATGGTTAATCCCCCAATTTATTGCAGCTGTCAAACATTTTTTATTAATAATAATAATAATAATAATAATAATAATAATGTTTATTTACTGAAATATACATTTAAAAAATACATTCATAAAAACGACAAGAAATAAATAAACATACAAATTCACAGAAGCAGTACTTACATTGTGTACCGCTTGTACGTGATAATTTATAATAATAATTTTTTTTTTGTGTTGACAAATTTTTTTTTTTGAACAATAATGTAAAATTAAATAAATTGTTACATATTATTAGGTAGGTATATTATATGCTAAAAACGTCAAAATCGGGTGATGTCAAATCCGGGATTTTTTTGTCAATGTCCATTATAATGCGAGAAAGTCACAAGAGGGTATTAGTCATATTCGGTTGGATGTCTTATTTTGGGTAAGTATAGTTATTTATATATTTATATCTATTGTAAAATTTAAATAATTAATTTAATAAAGTATAGAACAATTTTCTGGGTGTGTTTAATAACCATTTTTTTAACATAGATTTAAATAAATTGTGTTCTTTAATTATTTTTATATTTTCAGGAATTAAAGTATATAATTTTGGACCTATAAAGCTACAATGTCTTTGTCCAATGGTTTTACTGCAGCGTGGGATAGAGAAAGTGAGTTGTCTTGTGTTGTAGGTATGTTCTATTTGTATTAATTTTATGTTACCCTTGTGAATATTTGTTAAGAGAGTTAAACTATATATTTGCCTTATATCTAGAACTCCTGCATCCAGAAACAGACGATCACTTGAGTATGAACGCTCTTTATTATACATAAGTTTTAGTATCCATTTTTGTACCACATTTAACTTTTCTAGATAAGAATCACTGACCCCACCCCAAGCTATGATGCCATATGATAGTTGCGATTGCACTAATCCGTAATAGATGATTTTTAATTGAGTAACGTTTAAATATTGTCTTAGGTACTTAAATCTAGATATAAATCCTCTCAATTTATTGACTAGGTTGCAGATATGTAGGTCCCATCTTAGATGTCGATCGATGACAATACCTAAATATTTAATAGACGAAGCTTCTGGAATCTTAATTTTATCGGATACTGTTAGAGGTCCCATACTTGGAAGTCCATTTGAATAAGAGGCGAATGGTAAGTACTTGGTTTTTTCGTAGTTTAAAGTTAGTTTGTTATAATTAAACCAGTTAATAATATTTTGAAAATCTTTTTCAGCATTTTTTTTTTCAAGTCATTCCAGTTATGGTCTTGGTACAATATCACAGTATCATCTGCAAAACTCAATATTTTACCCACTGACGGTTGTATCATAAGATTATTTATGTAAATAGTAAAAAGTATTGGTCCTAGCACCGTTCCCTGAGGAACTCCGTATGTAATTATTTTTGGAGAACTTATTGTACCCTCAATATTTACCACCTGCTCCCTACCAGAAAGGTAACTCTCAAATAATGTTAATGCATTGCCACGGATTCCAATTTGATTCAATTTTTCTAGTAATTTGCTGTGACATACCGTGTCAAAGGCTTTGGAGAGATCGACAAAGATACAAAGTGATGGTTTAGATTTATCTAAAGAGGAATATATTTCTGAAGTTAATGCATGTATGGCATCTTGTGTCGATCTCCCCTCCCTAAATCCATACTGGTTATTAGAAAGAACATTAAATTTATTTAGAAATTTTATTATACGCGTTTTGATAGCTTTCTCAAGGATTTTGGCTACATTAGATATTAAAGAGATCGGTCGATAATTTTCAATCTTTTCAACGTCTCCTCGTTTGAATAACGGTTTAATTAACCCGGTTTTGAATATTTTTGGAAAACATCCTGTACAAAACGTACTATTTATGAGGTGTACTAAAGGTGATACGATTTGATTACATACGTTTTTTAAAAGGTCTGAGTTAATATTATCCTGACCTGGTGATTTTTTTGATTTTAAAGATTTTATTAAACTAAGAACTTCTTCCTCGTTAGTCGGATGCAAAAATAAGCTGTTATTTATTGCAATAGTTTTTTCTTGGAAATTGCTAGGCTCTACAATTTGACTCGCTAAGTTCTCCCCAACTTCACAATAAAACTTATTAAACTCTTCAGCAATAACGTTTTTATCATTTATTATTTGATTTTGTATATTAATACTTTTTATTATTTTTTTAGGTTTTGTTTTGTTACAAATATGATTGACACAGTTCCATAAAGATTTTGACTTGTTAGAATTTTTTTCTATTTCCTTTTGTACGTATAATTTTTTGGCCTTTTCAATTAGTCTGCTTAGTTTATTTTTATACTGATTATAATTTTGTTGTAATTTAATATTTGTTGGATGTTTTGATAAATATTTGTACATTTTATTTTTCTCTTTAATAGATTTTAAAAGGCTCGGTGTAATCCAATTTTTACTATTATTTTTTAATTTTACTTTTAACTCGTTTGTGTTCTGATTAATGTATAATTTTAGAGTATTGATAAAACTCTCTGAAATTTCATTAGAATTATTTTTTGAATAAAGACTATTCCATGACTCCTGTTGTAGATCTTTTTTTAATTTATTATAGTTGATATATTTTATAAAAGCATCTTCTCCCGCGTAATTTTTTTCTTCGTCTAATTCGAATAGAAGTGCTATCGGTCGATGGTCAGTGATTTTATCTTCAAAAATAAAAGATTTAAAACGTTCCTGCTCCAGTGAATCTGCCTTTACATAAAAATGGTCTAAACATGTTGAACTATCAGGCCGCGTAATATCATTTATATACGATACATAATTGTGGTATTCTAAAATATTTTTGTAGTTCTCTGTAAGCTCGTCATTATCTTTTAACAAATCAATATTAATATCCCCTGTAAGTATATTAATATCACAATTATGTCTATTGTTTGTTAGAAACAAATTTAAATTTTCAATGAAAATTGGTATTGAGCCATTCGGCGAACGATATACTGATGTTATTAATATTTTTTTAGATCCTAATACAATTTTGGTTTGTACTGCTTTTAAATCGCCAATGTTAACTATGAAATATTCATAATCTAAATGCTCTTTTATAAAAATTAGAACACCGTCATTTCTATTATTTTCTCCTTCATTGTATATTGTATGGTATCCCTGTAATCCAAAAATTGTTTTATCAAATATTCGAAATGTTTCAGTTAGGACAATTATTTCGAAATTTTCTATTAATTGACTTAAATAGATGTAAAGTTCATCAGCATTTTTATAAACACTTCGAATATTTGTGTGAAATATTTTAAAACAGTTTGTATCCTTCGAAATAAATTGATTAAAATCTGTTACATTTTTAATTTGTAATGCTTTTATGGGTTGATAATTATATTCTTGTATATACGGATTCATGTGATTATCAGCCTATTTACAATTAAAAGAGAAAACATATATATAAATAATAATGTCCAAATAAACAAAGAACTTTATAATGATATACCTGTAATTTAAATGTATTTATATTTGCCCAAATTATTCAGAGTAGAAAATGATAATAATTATTGTCTTTTTATGCCTTTGCAATCTCTTACAATTAAAATAAATATACCTACCGTTTATAAGGAGCATTTAAAATTTTTTTGTACTTCGTGTTGATCTTGAAAAACCAATATTTTCTTTATTTTTCTTTTTTCTTTGTTCGTTTTCTTCTTTTTTTTCGGAACTCGATATTATGTCTCGATTTTTTCTTTTGCGATTCAAATTTATCTTCACGCTATTTTCTGTGTCAAGTTCTCTCTCTTCTTCTTCTTCTTCGTCTGTTTCGTATTCGGTACTATCCGTAGCTGCCTCTTCCAATTCTTCAGCCGTATAATATTTACCATTTACTAATAATCGAAAGCCTTTAACTCTTGCTTCTTTGTTTTGGCTTCTTGCTATTTTCAAGTGCTTTATTAAAATTTTGTTACTCTCCTGGTCTTCCGGGCAAAGATCGTTAACAACAGAAATGTTTTTTCCTTGCAGTTTTTGTACGTTTTTATATATATTCAATTTTTGAAAAAATGTAACGAATTCAACCAATACTCCTTGTTTTTCTTCGATACGCCCTATGAAATAAACATCTTTGATATCGCTTGCTATGAAATTAGTTTGGAATAAGTTATTCAGCGTTTCCAAGGTACTAGGTAATATGTTCTCTTTATTAATTTTAATGCCGAAAATAATAATATTGTTTTTTCTTATTTTCCGTTCCAGATTAATATTTCTACTTTGCAATTTTTTGACTTCTTTTACGGTTATTTCCAAATTTGCTTCTAGTTCAGCTTTATTAGTCTCAATACTTTTAATCACTTTTTTTGTATTCTCTTCTTGCGATAGTAATAGTTTCTGATATAGATCAGCTAGCGTTAGTTCTTCTGCCATAATTTTATTTACATATTAATTAATCAGGCCTCGTATAAATTTAGTTGACCTTTATCAAAGTGGCTAGGTGTAGAAGACACGATAGTCGAACTTATGGTATCAATTTCGGTAGTTATAGACTCTTTTTAATTCTTTCTATTCATCTAATTTTGAGATAAATTTTGTTGTTACCTTTTTGAAGACGGTACTTCTTTTTTTATATGCACTTTAGTCACAACCAAAATTTTTACTCGCTTGCCACTTTTTACCGATATTTTTGATCTGATAATACTGAAAAGCAACGTGTTGCCACTACCGCTGTCTGTACTGTATTAATGGGGTAGCAAATTATTTTTATTAGCGATGTAGAGGGTTTCTTAATATTAGTAAGGGAGATATTTTTTAAAATGGAGACTGTTATTCTCCCGGCTCTTTGTTTAAACCAGTCTGAAGATTTTTGTTGCCCTTGAGTTTTTTTTTTTTCAATTTTATATATATCTTCAGTGGTTAAATTTGTATTAATTTTGCTTCCAACAATTATTAAGTCTTTATGGTCTACCTTCTCATATTTTTTGTTATATATGTTGTAGAGAACTTGCAAGTCATTTTCGTTGTCAATTTCAATTGAAAATGGCTCAACAATTCTTATTATAGATGCTTGATATCCACAATTTTTAATTTTTTTTAATATTGAACATAAATTATTCATTTACATGAATTTTGCATTAACATTAATTGAAGAATACACTTTATTTCCCCAATTCATCAATCTAACAGGCACAGAATTCACCTGGTATACAGACGACTCCAAAACCCATGAAGGTTCAGGAGTAGGTATATACACCGTGTCCCACGTAAGGTGGGCATTACAACTTTATGGAGAATAAATTAATTTGTATTTTCGCCATTTTCTGAGTATACATAATCGAATATGCTCTTTTGAATTAAAATAAAATGAACTCTGTGCAACTTCCGGTTATATCGGAAGTGACCACTAACTTCGTTATTTTAAAGGGAATACCCCATATTTTTTTTTAATTTTAGATTCAGCATGAAATTCTGTAAACAACGATACCCCATTTGCCTATTTTAGTTATAGCGGATTTGGCGTTATTCAATTTTTTTCTACATTTTTAGTCGCCGGTAGACATTTTCTTAAAGTCGTCTATCTCAGGTACTATATCTATCAGATACTTAAAATTTTAACCAGAGGTAGTAGATGGGATGTACT
Source organism: Psylliodes chrysocephalus (assembly GCA_927349885.1). Taxonomy (NCBI): domain Eukaryota; kingdom Metazoa; phylum Arthropoda; class Insecta; order Coleoptera; family Chrysomelidae; genus Psylliodes; species Psylliodes chrysocephalus. Next base: position 102,205,285 of record OV651814.1, on the reverse strand, counting down.
TCTTGAGAATATTTAGTTATTCATTATTTGTTGTACGGGGGTATTTAATTTTTGAAGCAGTACATCATGATTTACCTTATCGTTTACTTTGGGTTGATTGAATCTAATTTAAGGTATGCAATACAATTTTGGGGAGTATGCAGCAATGAACTGTTTCATAGTACATTCATTTTATAAAAACAGGCTGTTCGTCTACTATGTCAAGCAAAATATTCTGCCTCTTGCTGGTCACTTTTTAAAGAACACCAAATATTAACGCTTACTTCACTTTTTATTTTAGAAATAGCCAGCTTAATCTATAAAAACAAAAATACTTACAGAAATAATAATAGATCTGCTAGATTTTCTGAAGATTTGGCTTTGATTATACCTAAATCTACCTTGGTCAAAGATTCAATAATTTACAAGGGCATTAAAATTGTTAATTCATTGCCCTTATCATTTAGAAACATGAACACTCTCAGTAATTTCAGGAAACAGCTACATGCCTATCTAGTAGAAAAATCATACTATGCTTTAGATGAATTTTATCATGACAATCATAGTAAATACTTCTATGAGTTTTATATTAGTTATAAGTGTAACTTTTATGTATGTTATTAGTTTTATTTGGATTTTATTTTTTCTAAACTTTTTATTTATTTATATATTTCATGTGTTTGTCCATAAGATAATGTACAGTTCATCAAATTTCTAGAGGCTTTCGACGGCTAGACAGAGAAAGCACTACTGACAGGCATCCCGACGGATTTACGCAATGAAAGTACACTCTGCGCATCAAGTATTTCACTATTTCATTCAGACGTAAATGTCAGATGTAAATTTGGCTAAAACATTTCTTTTATTTTCGTTTGTGTTTTTTGCTCATTACAGTTTAATAGAACCTAAGTATGGAGTTTAATAGCAAATTAAGAGGCCGCGTGATTAACAGTCAATCTCGCGAAATAATAGCCAATGTTATAGAGTTTATGAGAAGAGAAGGAAACTTTAATTCACCTTCAATACCATTTAAAAATGTAAATGATCGTGTTGCTGCAGCCACAGGAGTATCTAAAAACACTGTCGTCCGCATTTCTGGAGAGAAAAAAAGAATCGATAACCGTGAGATATCGGAATTTTCATCACCAAGAAAAACCATTAAAAAACCAAAAACAGTTAATGATATAGATGAAGCTGCACAAGAATCAAATTTTATTTTTTTATTATTAGATAGCTATTTTTGTTTCTGAGTTGTGTTCATTTACAAGCTCAATTTTTTTCCATTTCTCCTTTTTGATTTTATATGGGGTTTCAAGTTGTTTTTGACTTATTTCGACGTAAATCACAACAACACACTTTTTTAATAAAGCAAACAAGTGTTAAGAGGTATATGTACGTGTAAACTACAATTACAAAAAATTGATATGAAACCCATGAAACCACCAACAAAACTGTAAAGCTAGCTTCCGTACTAGAACATGGTGTCATTCGTCGAGATAATTTATCGTTTTGTTTAATAGATCAAGAAATGTAAATATTCCCCTGTTATTTTTTATAAAATTATAAGAGAAATAAATTTTTTTCTAAATAGTATAGTTTATTATTTTGTAGAAACACAAAATTTCGAAAATTTTAGTAATGTTTCAGAAACAACCGTTATTAATAATAGGTACCATTTTCCTTAATAAGGTAGAAATAAAATATAAACTATTTCCACGATTTACAAAGGCCTACAAAAAAATTATAGGTATTTTCCGCTATCCTATAAAATTTATATTTTCTGACTCAATTTCAAAAGGTTGAAGGAATTCCAAAACCCCTTCTATGGCATAATAATTATTTTCAATTCTACATACTATCTTTAGCTGCTTTTAAAAACGTTCTAAGAAAGTCCAATCAGACCAATTTAATCCCTAAACTATTCCACACTTTTAAAATTTAATTACTTAAAAAATTTTTAAAAACTATTTAAAATAACTTGTTTAGCAGACTGTACAATAGCTATCTTAGTCACACGTAGCGCGTTCTCTGTCTGGGCGTCGAACACCTCTAGAAATTTGATGAACTGTACCTTTGACAATAAACATATATTTCTCTCTCTCTCTCTCTCTCTCTCTCTCTCTCTCTCTCTCTCTCTCTCTTTCTCTCTCTTTCTTTCTTTATTTATTTCAATTTGGTAAATAAATATTTTTATATTACCGATGATAGTTTATATTTTAGACCATGTACAAATATACAGTATGCGTCCAAAAACAACATTTTTTTTTCAAATCTGCAATTCTGCTCAAATTTTTTGATATTGCACATACTTTTTCACCCATCTTAATTGTGTCTGTAATATTTTATTTTTGTTTCGTAAGTTTGAAGTAGTACTGTTGGCAACAAAAAGTCTTCGTAATGACCGATTTTCTATAAACAAATTTATTAAACACAAAACCTTCTATTTTTTTTAGGTGACATAGGTTCACCACTACTCTCTTTTTCCTGCTTTGTTTGTATAATACAAAGTTCCTAAAAAGTAAAGATACAATTTTTATAAGTGCTCGATATTATTTAGAAACGTACAAACTTATAAATATATTTGTTGCAGCAAATCCATCCTCTAAAAAGTGCCTTGAACAAATGGAATATATTCGTTCAACTTCTAACATTTCAGTCCATTCAAGTGCCTTTAAACATAAGTTTCTTCTAATTCGTATTTTAGAACACTAAATATAATAACAATTTTATTTTTTTTAATATTCATATTTTATTTTCCTTTTTTCTCCCAAAACGACGCCCATGTTCTTCGTTTAGAAATAATATTAACGAGTGAAACGTAACCTCACTGCCTCTTTTATATTTGAAACCACATAAACCACAAGTTTTTTCCTAGTATAAAATAAACCGTACAAACCAAAGTCTCTTTTAACACCACCATAGTTGAACTAATTTAAGTAAAAACTTAAATAATTGTCTAAAATTAACTGAAAAAATAATTATGGAGATGGAGATATTTCTCTCTAATTAGAATCTTTGATGCGATTCTCGACCATATCGTCGCTGTTATTGCAATAGGTCGTATGTCAAAAAAATAGCATTTTTTGTTTAAGACATTTTACGAACCAAATCTAAGGCTACTACCATACTGCAAAACTTCATATCTCAATCATAAGAGATAAAGCTACGCACGCGTATTAGCTAATATATCTTATGTCTTAGTGACCCTGTTCTGGTTACAGCAATTTGTCGTATGTCAGACACCAGGCAATGACAGTGATATTTTTCGTATTTTTTTTTTCGTTTTCAAGGTGTAATATCGTGTAATATTACTCAATAATACTTGTCAAATTACGATATTGTATTGAAACATCACTAAGGACGCAAGTATGTTTTTTGTATAGATATTTAATTCTATTTTTAAAATAAAATTTTCCTAACCTCACAAAATGAGATTTGTTTATGAAAAATAGTTAATAATTAAGTTACAACCTACAATATTTGCAAATCTTGTAGTTTGTGGTTAATAATTAAGTAATATGATTTTCTGCAAAATTATTATTTGAGTAAAAATAAATGATCCAAAAATTTTATTTGACATAAGAGATATTGCTTCTTTACTGAATATGTTGAAAGTTTTGACATACGATCTATTAAAAATGATGTTTTGTTGTAGATATCACACTATGTTTACAAGAAACAGTAGAAATAACCGCATTTTACAACTATGTTTTCAATCAGCTGGGATAGAAGGATGTTCCAATCACTCTGATCCTGGTGAGAGTACGGATATTTCAACAAACGTGACAAATTTAAATAATGGTACGCTTTTCTCAGAACTCTCAAAGAAAGAAAACAAAGCAACAACTTTTCCTCAAGCCACCTCGGAACTGATACCAACTGAAAACGGTTTGAATATTGATACCTACGTTAAAGAAGTAACTGTCCTTGCTAGCAACCTCCAAGACGAGTACCATTCAGAGGATTCTGATATTAAAAACTTTTTTGAAGATTCTGGATCAGAGTACCAGCCATCGGAAAAAGAAGATACCGAATCTGAAAATATAAGTAACATGTCAAATGAATCTACCTCTTGTGACGGTGAAGACCCTAACAGACAACGCCCTACCCAAAAGGAGACTGACAATATACCTACTGATTCAAATTTAGATGGTCGAAAGGGGAATAAAAGAAAAAGTAAAGGCCAAGGTAATCCCAAGTTATGGAAAAGAAGTAAGCAAGCCGAATTAAGACTTCATGGAAAAGCCTATACAGGGTTTAAAAAAGACAAATCCGGAGTTTATAAGCAAAACACATCGAAAGAAATGCGAAGAATAGGGAATAAGTGCAGTGGCCATCATCAAAAACTTGCAAAAAGCGGGAAAGGTGGACCACGGCAAGGGTTTCAATGCAGTGATATATCTGATGTTCAAAGAGAATATTTGTTTGAAGAGTTTTGGAAACTAAATTCTTGGGAAGCAAAGAAGTCATTTGTAAAAGGACTAGTTGTTCCAGTAACACCTAAATATAGACGCACGGCAACAAATAAAGAAAAACTTAAAAGGTTTACATTGAAATACCACCTAATAGTAAATAATCAGGAACTTGCTGCAAATGGGAATACAAACTCCAGAAAACTTGTGTGCAAAGCAATGTTTCTAGCCACATTGAGCATTGGAGAAAAAACAGTACAAAACTGGGTTACAGAGAAGAGTAGCAATACTAACCAAGGCATCAAGTCAAGTAATGAATCACTACAACACAATGAAAGCTGTTCTATAAATGTGGAGGCATTTCTTTTAAGTTTGCCACAGGTCGAGTCCCATTACTGCCGATCTTCCAGTACAAAGCTTTATTTGGAGCCTGTTTGGGATAGTTATAGACACGTTTATAAAATATATAATGAGAAACGACAAGAAGAGGGCAAGAAGGCAGCATCCTGGACTACTTTTTTTAAAATATTTAAGAAGCTTAATTTGGAAATATGGACACCGAAGAAAGACCAGTGTAATACTTGTTCGGGATACAAAAATGGGTCAGCAGCAGAAGAAACCTTTCAAGCGCACGTTCTTAGAAAGTCAAAAGCCCGTGAAGAAAAGGAGAAGGACAAAACAGAGTGCCAGGAAAATGAAAAGACTTTAGCTTTTGCAGTAGATCTTCAAGCAGTTCTTTTAGCTCCCCGCCTGAATGCTGCAGCAAATTATTATAAAACAAAGTTAAAAGTACATAACTGGACTTACTACAACTTGAAAACAAAGGCAGTTACATGTTTTGTGTGGCACGAAGCACAGGCCGGCCTTGAAAGTGATGTTTTTGCATCAATAGCTACAAAATTTGTTAATCAACAAATTGAAAAGCATCGTCCTTCAAAAATCATTTTTTGGAGTGACGGATGCTCCTACCAAAATAGGAATGTAAAATTGTCCAATGCATTACTTGATATTTCCAAAAAGTTTTCAGTTGAGATTGAGCAGAAGTATCTGGAGGTGGGACATACCCAGATGGAGGTAGACTCCGCTCATAGTCTAATAGAAAGAAAAATGGGTCGTCGAAAAGAAATTTACCTCCCTTCTGATTATTTGTGAATTATGAGAGAAGCCAGAAAAAATCCTTTTCCCTACGAAGTATTCGAATTAACGCATCTCGATTTTTTTAAATTTGGAACAAAATTTTACTCAAGCATAAGACCGGGTCGAAAACCCGGAGATCCAGTGGTAACTGATATCTGCGCACTCCACTGTGATCCAAATGGTGTAATTTCCTACAAGTTGAACTTTTCGGAAGCCTGGAAAGATCTGCCTCAGCGTCAACGCGCATCTGTAAGCAGTGACGAGTATCAGCGTCTTTATGATGGTCCATGTCCAATAGAAGCCTCTAAATTCGCTCATTTGCAAGAACTTAAAGAGTTCATTCCCCTCGACTGCAGACTATTTTATGAAAATTTGTTGCATAATTGATTTGTCTTGTTATTTAACAGTTAAGTGGTTAATTATTTTACTTTGTATCTAACTTTTTTTTACTTAAAATAAATATTTTTTCAAGTTACTTGGTATGTATAGCATTGTTTTCCTTTGGTTTTAATCAGCTTAAAATGTCGCATGTCAAAATATGTAACCATTATAAGAAAGACATTTCTCCTATGTCTATAAAAAGTCTCTTTGGGTCATCATAAACTAATAAGGTTAACGTCATATAATATATCCGAGCTAATTAAAATAATTTCTCATATTCCAAAAAAAAAAAACTGAAATACATAAAAAATTAAAACCATTTTCTTATGTCCTGAAAAATCGTAATTTTGGACATACTACCTATTGCACTAACAGCGACGATATTATCAAGGCGACACAAACATTGTTTACTGTCCTCTCTGTACTACTCTGAGAGTCAGATATACCAACAGGCCCACTTTCCTCGAGCCTCGGATCGCTCCCCCCTGAATATGCAATTATTTAGCACGAGCGTTAGATACCTGTTAAATATTGCATAGTACCTTATAGTATAAAAAGAAATTAATTTAAGACTTGATAAAAAGGTTAGTTCAATGAAAGAACCAGAATAGAAAATAGACAACACAATCATATAAGACAAAGAACAAGATACGAAACAATATTAAAACAGGGAAAAATAGAAAATGACGAACAAATGTAATTGTTAATAACATTGATAACCAATATAAGAGAGAGTTTTAGAGATAAGAGAAGATATAAATAAAAACAAAGATTTTGGGAATAAAAAAAATAAATTCTATAACTAATAACAATGGCATCTTATAAAGTTGATTTTAATATGGAATTAAATCCAAACTGAAACTTATACAAAAAAACTTGTATGCTTAACATAGATACATTTTTCCATACTTTCGAAAACATTTTCGTGGACCACTCCTTATTATCACAAACTAATGTGTAACCTTAATAATTTAAATTACTTGGGGCCACTGCAGGCTATTTTTCTGATTGTTCTGATTGCGACTGGGCATCTACGGCAATACTAAATCGCATATTAACATTATTTGGTATATCTCAATTTTTGTAGAATATCATATTTATATCTAAATAAATAAAACAATGTAAATTATACAAATTAGGGTCATTTCTGAAGAAAACAATTGAATAAAATTTAAATTTATGTACTATACCTATGTATGTAAAAAAATGTATACGCCCTTTTCCAAAAAGAAAAAGTTATAGAGATCAGTCAATGTACATTTATTTTGGTAGGTAATATAAAAAAAGTTGGCCCATGGGGGGATCGAACCCGCGGCCTTCGCGTTATTAGCACGACGCTCTAACCAACTGAGCTAATGGGCCTTGATATAATCTATGTGAATTCGAAATAATCACGAAACACCCAAACAAAAAACATACTATTGTATTTAAAATAGATAAGACAACATTGAATCTAAAAATAAATCGAGTGGTAAAATTTAAATGTTTACAGATTATAGAAAAGCAATTTCATTTTATTAAATTACTAACTTTTTAGTTTTCAATAATAAACTAATTTCATTGTCTTTTTTTGTTGAATCTTTTGATTGTGATGATGCATGTGAACTCTATGATCCTTTGTATGACGTATCTGTAATAAAGAAAACAAAAATTTATTTTGTTTTTCAATCCAGATTTCAACTAATTTTAATATACCTAGTATCTACAAGTAGAATAACCACAAACTTGTAAAATGTAAATCACAAATTTCTGAAATCTACAAAATACCTATATTTTATAATTAGGTTCATTATTTTAATTTATGAATCTAAACCAAGCATAATTCTTATGTATTTCGATCCGCTGAATACAAATCTGAAGTTTATTTAGACTAGGGGGGAGGTAGTAACAGTGAGACACAAAATGTTTACACCAGAATTTGTACTAAAAAAATTAAAATGTAAAACTCTATAAACAAGTAAACTTACTCTCATATATAATATAACATATATTCATTTAGAAAATATGAAAATCTAGAAACACATTCTGGTTTTTTAATTTTTTTTTAATTGGCTAGTGTCTCACTGTTCCAACAAAAAACTGAACAGTGAGACATTTAACGAATATCTAAGGAATCGAAGGTTATTTCAAATTTCAAGAGGTTTTGTTGACGCTTAGTCTTCCCTTGAAGCTTTGGAGGTGGCAATATCATTTTAATGTTATTTTTCTGAACAAGTGATATGTCTTCAACATCAGGTTTCATGAAAGTTCCATAACATTTTGTACTTTTTCGGAGGAATTTTATTTTAGCATCACCTGCTGTAGACAAAACTTCTCCTACATAGTAAACAGACTTTCCTTTACTTTCAAACTCCACTAAAACATATTGTTCTGGAACTGGCATTCGTTCTAATCCCATGTTCACATTTATTTCTTCATCTTCGCTTACATAATCCTCACCACCACTTGAGTCTGGCAATTCTATATCAAAACTATCATCTTCTGATTCACTTTCTTCTTCATTTCTTCTCTGGCTTTTTTTTGCAAGGTTCATTTCATTGCCACCACTTTTTATTTCATTTTTAAATATATTTTTCTTTACTCTTTCTTTGTCTGGTTTTATTTTATTCTGTTTGTTTCTTAGTAATTCCTCGCGTTCAGGAGTGTCAGTTGCTATCATGGTTTTTACTTTGCGCCGTTTTGATGTTTGAGTGGTTGTTCTTGGTTTAGCTTTCGGGAAACCTCTAAAAATTTTCGGGCTCAGAAATGTTGCTTCAGAAGTGTCATTTGTCATAGTCTCAGAACTATTTCCGTGGATCTTAGTCGATGTGGAAGGACCTGGAGAGGCCAGTGTCGATAATGAAGGACCTGGGAAAGGCAAAGTCGGTATTGAAGGAGATGGGGTATATTCTCTATCAGTTACTGAACTTGGCATAAAGTCTTCCACATTGAAAATATGTCTATCAAAAGGAAATATCCCGCATTTCCTAAACGCATTGGTAATGTTTACCGGAGTCATCGCTCGAGGATAAGCAATGCCCACGCATGATGCAACATTATAAATGCTAAAAGTTTGTCCTGGATGGCTCATCATCCAGCTATCGATCGCCGAGCTGTAAAATGTCTGGAAAATCATAGCCGAGGGAATAGCTACACCTGAGGCCCCAACTATACAACAGGTTGTTACAAGAGTTCCACGTTCGGCACTGGTTGCCTTACTGACTTGCCGAACACCTCTACAAGCAAACACCTTTTGTGATTTCTGTACTGTTTGCGTCCCGGTTTCATTTAAATTGAAAATTCTGGTTCCATCTCCAAAAGCAGGATGACGCTGTAAGACTTCTTCTAGTTTATTAAAGAAAGACTCCACATTAAATTTATTAAATCCAGTGGCTCTTGATAAACTGCAGCCTTCTGGGATTCTGAACGCTAAGATGGGGTGTCTTTTTTGAAAGCCCTTTACCCAGGCAAGGGAATCATTTTATTTCGGATTGCGCATTCATACACTAACCGATGGGTGTCATCTCGAGAGAGTCCATAAAACATTTTTGCACATGTAATAATATAACCACAAATTTCATTCTCTTGCTCTGAAGTGAAAAATTGATTGACTGTATAGTTTGGACACATTATAACATCAGGATCGTTTCTAAACTTTTTGAACATATCTGGCAAGAGTCTGAAAAGACAAGCCTTTTTCTCTAGCGGCTTGACGGATACTCATTCCTTGTTGGACTAACAGAACAGCTTCTCTCATTGCTGTGTCACTAAATCGCCCCACTACCCTGTCTGTTTTATTCTTTCTTGGCATTACTATTGTCTGTAATAAAAATTATACCTGGTCAGTAATGCCGCTATGCAATAAGTAACACTAAGACATGCATTAGGAACACTGAGACATGTCTCACTGTTCCAATTATGACTAGTCTCAGTGTTCCTAAACCACATTTTTTATAAATACTTTTCACAAAATATTAAATCTTGAATTTACGAGCTAAAAACTATAGTCATGTGCTACCACGACACTAATAAACACTTCTAGTAGACTTACCTTGTTTAAATTGGTATTAACCAGGAAAAATTCTAATTCAAAGAGGGCTAATAAATTTCCTTTGTCACACACTAAACTGATCATCTGTTACTGCTTTTTTACTTTATCAACTAAATTGCATCTGATGTATTGAGAGCCCTCTGTTGGTTGGTAGGGTTACTATTCAATGGTCTGCATCATCCAAATACAGATACCTTTTGACAAAACTATCATGTCTCAGTGTTCCAGCCGTCTCACTGTTACTACCTCTCCCCTATAAACCGTTCTAAATCATAGAAATTGTACAAAAACCATGAAAAATGTTAAAAGTAGCAAAAAATTGCAATATCTCTAAAAACTGATGTATGAACTGAATGAGGCGAAAGATTTTCTCAGATTTTGAACTGTTTTTTGTTGGTATCAAACTTTTTTGTTCTCAAATGACCTCCGCAGTTGATTTTTTTTTTATCGCTTGATCGCATGATCGCTTGTGCCTGCGACCAGGGCACCTCCACGTGGTGACGATGGGCAACAGGACCATCTGGCTTTTACTAATACAATGACGATTTTTTGCTATTTTTAACATTTTTTAAGGTTTTTGTACAATTTCTATGATTTAGAACGTTTTATAGTCTATAAACTTCAGATTTGTATTCAGCGGATCGAAATACATAAGAATTAGGCTTGGTTTCGATTCATAATTTTTTTTTATTACTAATTATCTTATTTTACTATTTTTACAATTTACTCGATATTGAAGGGTGGATGATCAAATAATGTCACAATAGGGATTTCGTTTCTATAGATTAAAAATGTATTTTATAATAATAATAACAACAACAACAACAACAACAATAATAATAATTAATAATAATAATAATAATAATAAGAAAAAAGTTTTTGATTATTTTGAATATACTCCTTGTTTTAAACATGGTTTACAATGTTGTGGAAAAAGTCTCTATTTTTGATTTCATCCATATTTTTATTTTTGCTTTAAAATAGCCTAATTTGGATATATTTTGTAGATCAACTGGGATCTGATTAAAGAGTTTTGGGCCCAAGTAGTCAAAACAGCTCTGACCTATAGTTTTCTCTCGCTTAGGTAATTTATACGTTTTTTGTTTGTTTTTTGTGTCATGGATATGTGCTAGACGTTGTAACTTGTTTTTATTTTTTTAATAATATAAAAATATTTTTAGACAATTTTGTCTTACATCCATGAAATCACTAATGTTATAAAGCTCATTACTGGAAAACAATATATTTTTTTTTATAAATTATTCTAATAATCCATTTTTGAATTACATTTATGGTTCAACATTAAAATTTGATTTTTCTCGAAAACGGTCGACTTTAGAGCGTATGACCAAGAGTACCTTTTTTGTGTAGAAAACATTGGCGGTTCAAAGGGGCGTCTCAAAACCGTACTTTTTCCAGTGGCGTAGAATCTTTTTTTTTCAATTTCAACACCCTGTATCTCGAAAATGGTGCATTTTAGAGGGTAAGTTAATAGAAACGTTTTATCATATTTTTGGACGAGCTATCACGTCCTGAAGTCCTGCGCATATATTAAAAACTAATAAAATAAAGACAGACTAAAAATTAGATTAAGCAGAACATATTTTTAAATTAAGATAGATTCTATAGCATAATAATATAGTAAGGTACCAAAACCAAAGTCTTCTGAATAAGCTCACAGGTCCTATATTTTTATTAGCGTGTAATGGCGCATGAATAATTGTTAATTACTTAAATCTAATAAGTCACTTCACAAGGTTAGCAGTTCTATAAAACACTTTAGAATCAGATTAAAATTTTATCGAAAGGAAAAGAAACTATGTACATACAGACAGTTAATTTAGTACGGGTCCTTAGTTAAAACATTTTCATTTGAATAAATGACCATTTGCCAGGTTAATATTTATTTATTGGAAACTATTCTGTTTCGTAGTTATCTTTTATGTTAACAGTAACAGTAACAGTTTTTTTATTTTTTTAGGGTTTCTAGTTCTTTGGGCTTACGATTTTGGTTAAATTTAATATCGCTTATATTTTTAAATTGGTATTTTGGATAAAAGTTCCTGGTTTTGGCTCTATTATTTCTTTAACTACTTTTTCTTCTTCTTCATTCACTTCGTCTTCGCTTGTTTCGTATTCCACATCGGCTTAATAAATTAATTTTTTGATTATGCTTGTTTTGTGTTATCTAAACACTGTTAGCCAAATTAAGATTTGTTTACACAAACTGCATTTTTGCTTTATTATTTATTATAGCGACATTCTCATGTGCGTGTGTACGTAATACAATTTCACAGAAAATGGACTAAATATCCCGTTGATTGGAATGATTATGTTTGCCACAAAACGCTGTAGTCGAATGACAGATGAGTGCAATAAAAAACCAGTTTTTTTCACTAAATATATTTTAATAAAATTTTGTTGTTTTGCATGAACATAGAAAAAATAATTTTTAATCTTTGTATATTGGTTTTATTTTTTTGTCAACACTCCTATACAATTGTTTCATTCATTTACGGTATTAATAATACCTTTTTTATATTAAGAACATTACATTAAAATAAATTAATAAAAATTTAAAAAAATAGTAATAAAGATAAATTATTAGTTTGGAAAATGCTTAAAAATAATTTTTTAGGCTTCGTATTTTTGTTTTGTTTTTCTTTTTTTATCGTGAATAAGGGCGGTATTTATAAAAAAAACAAATAATTTACTTATTTTATTCATCTCAATTATTTTAAGTACGGATCTCATCAATGGTAACTACAATTTTTAAATACGATCCTGATTTCTCCTTGAGTAGGCGTGTTTACCGGTTTCAAGTGGTGTCTTACAAAAATTTCAAAGTGACCGACGTCGAGTTGATTCTCTGTATATACTATGTGGTAAAGTCAACGAATTTGAAGTTAATATTTGTTATTGTTTTGTCTATATTTTTACTTATTTAGTTCTTCGCTATTTTTGTTTAAATTTCAAAATTTTTCTTGTTATAACCTTATTTTTTATAATTAAGTTTATAATAAATATTTTATAAAGTGAATCTTACCATAAATGGTCAATTTTTTATTTAAAACGAACATAATTTTCAAAATTTATTGTTTTATAAGTTGTACAAACCACTTTCTGTCATACAAGAAACAAAGTAATAACTTAATACAAAAAAACTTTACTTAACTCAGTCCAAATTGGTAACACAGTCGAAATTGGGTAAAAATAAGCGCACTCTAATTCATTGGATTCTTCTATAAAATAATGAAAATTACTTACTCAAAAATTCAAAAGAATAATGATACTAGTTTACCATGTTCGACAGTTATTTCTACAGTGAACTCATCGTTGTCATCGCTAAGGTACTCAATATCCGATAGATTGTCTACAATTTCAACAAGTTGCTCATAGGTTACCGGTTGTTTCCGACTCATAGTGGCTTCTAAAAATGTATGTTATAAAAAACTCTACAATAACATAATCATAAAATTGTACTTCAAAAATACCGTATGGTCACAATGTCGTCAAATTACTACAACTGTTTTAAAAAATATATATTTAACACAACACAGTTTTTTCTCACCAAGCATTTTGTAGTGACCACTATGGAGACTAGAGAGATGGAGGCAAATCGGCAATGGTTAAATTTCAAATCTCCGTCCTTCTTTTTATAAAGTTCGCGAAATTGACTGTAGTTGGCATGTCTAATGACAGCGGAGTCATATTTCTATGTAAGTCAATGTAAAATGAAGCGATTTTTTTAAAAATTGGTAAAAAGAATCAAAATAATGTAAAAAAGTATATGAGTAAAAGTAACTATTACGTATTATAGAGTGTGACACTACAATGTGTAGTTCATCATTAAAAAGATAATTTTATAAGAAATTTAGAAATACGACTGTTCATTACGATACTTTAAATTGTATCGCCCTCTATCGGGATAAAAAACTACGTATTATAAAGTGTGACACCTTATTTGAAAGCAAATTTAATTACTAATTCAATGCAACACATAACATTAATATGAGTGGACCCCATTTTCCACTTGATCATCTAATTCAGGTATCAGTATTTTTTCATGAAGTATTCGCTATAAACAATTAATCCCCAAAACAGTTTTTAATAATTTTCATTTTAACAACAATTTTTGTATTAATGAAAATTTTTATGACTTTTAGTTAAAAAATCGATAATCAAAGAACTATTAAAGATATTCCAATGAAACTTTTATGATTTAAAGGTCAATACTTGTATTTTGATAAAATGTGCAAGAGTTTAAATTATTTATTTATTGTCATATTGTTAATTAACTTTTAAGTTAACAAATGAAAATTTTAATGAATTCTCCTTCAAAAAACGAAAATTTTTTTTTCGGTATTATGCACTAAACATTCGAGTAACAGAATCCGCAAAAAAATTTAACTGATTGCGATTAGAATAAACAAAAAAAAAATATTAATGATGGGCGCCGAGCTCTGTCGGTACAGCGCGCTACCACGCGCCATTGACTTACCTTTAGATCGACTCCGTAATTATAAATAAAAAACAATTCTTTATTTTTTTAATAAAAATAATGTTATTTAATAAAATGATATTATTGAAACAAATTACAAAAATTTAATAAATAAAATATTTTTTTATAGATAAAACAAAACAAGCAAATAAAACAAAATATAACAATATTGCATTATTTTTTTTAAACTGTTTGTAACAATTTTAACGTCTTTGGAAAAAATCTTGCACTCGAGTGATATATTATTTAAAACTCTGTAATGATGATACTAACGTGTATTTTTAATCGTTACAGATTGATCATGCCGTTATTTATATTTATTACACCATGAACCAGACAAATACAAATGGTTTCTAATATCATGTACGCTTTGAAAATCCGATGTAGTCAATGGGCGTGTTCAGTGTAAACGAATTTAACGAATCTGATGCTATAAGCAGATTAAGCATAAAAAAACAATTATTTTCGTACAAAAACTACTTTAAATTAATAATAAATAACAAAGTTATAGTGCTTTGAAAAGTTCACTTTTAAATCAATAATTTAAAACGCATTATTTTTGCGGCATTATACGCGTCATAATGAAGCGCCTATTTTCATTGGTCGCTGATGAATCGATGGAACCATAAAACAGTCAGCACAGGAATTCTTCTGTGCGAATTTGACAAGAAAACCGCGTTTGGATCTCCATCTTTTTCTAATAGTAATATTTATAGTTAGTTATCTCTTTCTAAAATTGTATTAAAATTAGGTTGGTACGTGTTTTGATATATAAACAAACACAGTTTGTATTTATTTTGTTTTTTAACCTCGTTTGTAAAAAAAATTGAAATTGTTTTTAAACTTTGTGAAGAAACCCTTGTTTATTTTACGTTCTATTGAAAATGCCTGGTTATATTTTCAAGTGTTTGGTCCCTACCTGCAGTAATAAAACCAGCCAAGTTGACAAAATTTTCATAAAAGTTCCTCAAAATCTGGACATTCAGAAGCGATGGTGGGCTGCAGCAAAAGTAAAAAACACAAACTACCATCGTGCTTTTATATGCGAAGACCATTTTGACGTAAGATACTTACCTATTTATTTATTTTTTTCAATTTGATATCAATTTATAAAACATAGTTGATCAACTTTGTAGGTTAATATACCTTATTATTTAACACCGAGCTTGTGGATACTAATGAATAATTGTATGAATTTATTTTTATTACAAAAATGTACTTTTTAGGTGGAAAAAGATGCCGAAAATTGGATGCAGTTCAAAATTATTGGTAAAAATTTAAAAATTAAAGGAGATGTTGTGCCTCATAAATATATTGATAGACCACCCAAAATTCCGATTAAAAGCTCTTTATCTGACTCTGCCAAAAAAAGAAGAATTGAAACTTTGAAATGTATTGAAAAAAAGGAAGAATGTTTAGCATCAACCTCATTCGAGCATAATGTATCATCACCGAAACGACCAAAAACTTCTTCAAAAATAGTTGCCAGAAAGCTTTTCAAAACTGACAGTGAATCACCAGATGAGAAACGTATGAAAGTATCATCACATCTTGAGTCACCATCTGGCTCATTTCAAATACATTATTTAGGGAAAACTGAAAACACATCAAAATCAGTTCAGGCAAAAATAACACCAATCATGAGAAGTGTGTCGACTGAGACCAAATATAAGGATTTGAAAAAAAGTAATATAGTTGCAGAAAAAAGTTGTTCTCACATTTTAACATTGCAAAAACTGACCGAGTCTAAACTAAAAGCTAGTTTAAAAAAAACAAAATTTCCAAGTGATGTTAGTTCATCTTCTAGAGACTCTGCTACACTATCAACATCATCCTGGAGTCAGACGAATACTACTTCCACTGAAGAAAATAAAGAAACCCTACATAAGCCTAGTTCTAGGAAGGATTCTACTTTATATTTAATAAAACAACATTCTAAATTTTATTTAGGAATTCCTGATGATTTATATAAAATGGTTGATTTTATTTCTAAGAAAGCACAAATTCCCTCAGATCATGTTATACTAACTTTATGGAAAATTAGGTTGGATGATCCATATATTAGAATAGGAAGAGATTTTGATCTCTCGCGATCTAGCATCCATAATATTTTTGTTGATTCTGTGCCAAAAATTGCCACTGTTTTACAACATTTAATATTTTGGCCTGAAAAAGATATTATAAAAAAATACTTGCCACTGCCTTTTAGAGCAAGATATAATGAAATTCAAAGCATCATTGATTGTTTTGAAATTGAAATTCAAAAACCTTCTAATCCCTTGAAACAATCTAGTACATGGTCAGAATACAAACATTGTAATACAATAAAATTTTTAATTTCTTGTACCCCCAACGGATTTATTAATTTTATTTCAGAAGGCTTTGGAGGAAGAATTAGTGATACTGACATTATTTCCAAAAGCAAATATTTGGAGGTTTTGCCAAAGTGTCATGTAATGGCTGATCGAGGGTTTAAACATGTTGCTTCCTTACTTGAAGCCAAAGCATGTTTATTGATAAGACCACCATCAGTAAGTACTGGACAAAAATTGACAGTGGATGAAGTTAAGCAGAACAAAAGAATTGCTTCTTTAAGAATTCACATTGAGAGAGTGATTCGTAGAGTCAGAGAGTTTTTGATCTTAAAACCACATGCATGTATAAATAATAACTTGTTACAATTCATAAATGATATTACTGTCATAGTTTGTGCGTTAATTAATTTGCAAACACCATTAATATAAAACATTTCTGCCAAACTATGTACAGGGCGAGAGTGAAATAATTTGTAATTTTTACAGTCAATAGTATGTCATTAAAAAATATAATTTTATATTTTATAACCTTTAACTACTACTATCTTGTTTATGAAGTATTCTGAATGACTTATCAATGCATAGCCCAAACTATTTAACATATAAAATTTAGAATTAATGTTATTTTTGTATCGACTTTATAAATAAAGATATGCCTGTTTTCGAGTTATAATGGTAAGTCAATATTTATATGAGGATGTCTATTATATTTAAAAACCAAAGATGTTACAGTCAAGACCAATGATAATTAAATATCAAGAAATATATTTTTTTTTAGTTTCTTGCTACAGAGCGGAATTTTTTTTAAGACCTCATCGAAAATGTTATGGATATGAAAATTGGTAGGTATTCAGATTCTCCTTTTAAAATAAAAAACACATTAAGATGGTAATCTATTTAAAAATTAATACATTTAAAATTGTTGAGCTAGTAACAGATTTTTTTTGTGAAATATAAATCTCTTTAAGAAATGAAATATTTTAATTCACTGGGATTATACCAGAATATATTAAAAAAATGTAATAATTCAAGTGAGTTAACCTATAAGCCAAAAACTGGCATCATATCTCCTCATTTTTTGTAAAAAATTGTCATTCCATATATGTTATTTTACTGCTCAAATGATTGTAGAAAAGTTTACAGGACTAAATAAATAATCTACAATAAACACAAAAATTGAATTTATTAATCTTTTATATTATGTCCAGATATAATGATTCTATTATTAAATTTATTTATCAAAAATTACAATTCGTTTGAAATATGCAAATTATTTAACAGTGTTCATTTTAAGTTCTGATACTTATGCAAAATAAATACAAACTACACAAAAATAAATATCTTGAGCCTCTTCATTTTAATGTTTACCATCACTTCCTAAAATATTAAATTTGTAACTACAATTAGAGTGTTTAAACAATATTGGCAAACAGTACTGTGATTATGACATCAAGACTACCATAATAATGCATTGAAAATATACATTACATAAATCTGCAGTGTTAGTTGCAATAAACTGTCAAGTGTCTTAGTATAAAGACTTGATAAATATTAATGGTAATGTAATTGAGAAATAAATGTAAATATCATTAGTTATACATGTTTAATAGAATATTTATTAAAGAAAATTTTACAAAATTCGTTTTTTTTTATTTTAATCAATTATAACAGGATATATAACATTTTTCCAAAAAATATTTGCCTGGTCCATAACATCACTTAGTTCATGTTCATCAAAATCAACATCTAATATCTGAACCTCCTTATCAACTTCAAAATTAGGGGATGCCACACAAAACAGCCCTTTATGTTTTTTAGAAAGCAACATTTGTAGTTGCATTTGAAAATAAAACTTTCTGGTCACTTTGCCACTCGATATATAATTATTCAAACTCTTCTCTTTATATGGACATTTTACTTCAATGACATAATAATCAGAAATGCCATCTGGTGAAGCTCCAAAGATTGGGTAATTTTTATTTAAAAAAAGTCCACATTTATCAATGTTAATATTTTTAATTTCACTAACAATTTTTATCACTTCCGACTCTAACTTTTTACCCCTGTTTATAGCTCAGTCTCAATGGGTGGATTCGCCCCAAGAATTTTTTCTTTTAAACTACCTGAAAAGGTTTTACTTCTAGCAGTTTCATACAGTAAAGAAGCTGTAATGCGTCCAAATCTAAGTTCAAACCATTCAGGACAGTTCGATTGCTGCCTTGTCAATAATTCTGCTTCCAGACAAGCACTCTTTGACATACTTTTTGTCATAAATGCCATGAATTCATCAATGTTACTAGCAGTCTTCAAGTTTTTATAATTAATCCCTAATTGATGCAGACTAAGATTTGAAAACTTCGGATTTCTGTGTAATTGGAATAAAACACCTTGGCTTGTAGGAAATTCTGCTAATAGCTCTTTTAGCAATGTTTTATTAGGTGGCTCAATTTTTCTGTTTTTTTTCTGGCCAAATAGTGTTGAAACCCTCAAGTCAGAAGAACGTCCTACTTTTGATAAAGATGAGCCTTTCCAATAACACAATGTCGATGTAGTAGAAGGTTCTTCACTTCGACGATGCAGCCATAACAAGAAAGCAACACCATGTTTGCAACCACCTTAAAAAATAATAGAACCTTGTTACATTGTATGCACAGTTTTTTTTAATATTTAGAGGAATTTATATTACCTTCAGAAGCAGAACAGTCTGTGCATTCACAAGACACAACCTTTTCCTCTTGTTCGTTTATTACTGCATCAACATTATAGGCTTTTTTGTGAATTTTGTGTTCTGGGGTAATCCTAGCTTTAATGTTACACAAAACACCCTCTCTTTTGAGTTGAACATATGATAATGCACTGTCACCATATGCTTCCTTTGCAGACCTACAATAGAATAATTGTTACTTAATAAATAGGTATAGCAAAAATAAAATGTCAACAATATTTAGTAGCAGTTAGTTAACAGAGTTTGTAGAATAGAAAACACATTTTTTTCCTATATTTAATACAAATCTTTTTGAACCTAATTATAAAAAGATTGTAAATTATTTCACAGCTAAAAAAAGTGTCTTACCGTTTCGTCTTTACATTGCGAATTTCAGAGCCAATAAACTTTATATTATTTATAAAAAAATCATTTATCATATCGGAATCCACCTTAGGTAAGTTATCAGAAGATCCTTCCATAAATCCAGTTTGTATTTTTGCCATTTTTAAAAAATTAACACTATATAGATACAATTTAAAAGAAAAATCCAAACAATAAACTCAATCGAAAACTAGGTTAGGTTGTTAGGTTATGTTATGACACAGAGTGAAACAACGTTGCCAGACTTGTCAGATAAAATATTTCGTATGGTATTGAATAACAAGTCGATTAATAAAGTTAATTAAAATAGTAAGTGTCAGGTTGCTTCTTAAAAATGGAATTTAAACCAATATAGATTTATTTTTTATATGTTTTTATGTTAAATTGCACGATGTTAACCATTTAATGATTGTTGGTTATCCGGAATTTCAATAATTCTTTACAAAAAACGGCAACCACGTAAAAACATCAACTACTGGCTTGAACATTATAAATCAGCCAATAAGAATGTAGGCTTCATTATGACGATGCTTGAAGAATAGAGTGGCGCACGTTTCAAATTTGCTTGAATTTCTTGGAATTTAAAAAAATTATTGTATGAAAATTTGAGAAGGGAAAAATTTAAAAAAAATATTTTTAGATTAGGTTTTGTGTTACTTATCAGAAAAAAATATTTTTGAATTTCACTAAACACGCCCATTGACTACACAGTGAACGAAAGGGTCAAGTTTTTCACCCATAAAGATTAAAAATGGAGTAATAAATCATAATTTGACCAGTATCCCCATCTAGAGTTTGAAATCAATATCATAAGAAATGTCAGTTGTCGGTTTTGACCAGTTTTGACCTTCATCATTAACGTGGAACCATAGATTAGGTAAAGTGAACGTGGAACATCTATGTGCTTTTAGAGCAGACCACCGTGCTGGTCTACGAACCGTGTACCGAGTGCATTCTGATTACAATGAACGCCAAGCCGAACTCAGCATAAGGCCGCTGTCGATGTCAATGTCAAAATTGTCAATGAAATGAGTAAATGTCAATATTTTGACAGTGTAAAAAAAAAGTGTTTTTGTATAAAAATATTGGTGAAACGGTACAAAAAAACTGAAAAAAAAAATTAACATGAGTGGTAAAAAACATAAAAGCTGGATTTGCTTCGTTTCCTGGTGCAATCCGAGAAATAAAACTGCAGAAAAAATTATTTTTTAAAGCTCCTAATGTAAGTAAAACAATGCACCTTATCTTATTATTTTTTTATACAATATTTAATGTCGAATTTAACAAATATATTAGGGTTTGGCTGTCGGGGTACTAATAGACAGGTTTTTCATAAAACATCGACATTTAGTTACAATATTATAAGTAGGTAGGCCTACTTAGCAGAATTTAACTATTTTATCTATTTGATTTGGTGTATTTGGTATAAACAAAAACTGTGGAAACTAAGGGTGGATTCATAAACTACGTTCAGTTCGCGCTCAGTTCGAGTTGGCAAGATGTTATTTTTGTTTTAATTATATTTTTAGATGGTGTTGGTTATAAAATAATTATGAATCCATTATAATTTCTTTTCCAAAACATACTTACCGTGTCATTCTGTTCTGTTTATGTTGAACTCGAACTGAGGGTGAACTGAACATTGTTTATGAATTCACCTTAAAAATTACATTGAACTAAAATATAAATCTTCTTCAATTAAAAATTTTTTGATGTCTTCTTTGGTAGAACATTTGGTTGGAATCTTACAAGTTTTTCTTGAATGATATGAAGCATTATCTAAGACAATCACACTGTTTGGATGTAGTGCTGGCAACAGTTTTTCTTCAAACCAAGATTCGAAAAGATTTCCTGTCTTGGTGATAATCTAAAGAGCTATCTTTAATGTGTTTTGAACTTAACAATAATGTATCATTTACCCAGCCCTCTTCTCCACCACAGTGTAGTATGCAAATGCGTTTATCTCTAGAATGAGGAACTAGGTACCATTTTACATTTTCAACTATCATTTGTCTAGGCTTTACTAACAGTATCATTGCTATCAAACCATGTTTTATCCAAGTTATAGATGTGTCGTCCTTTATTGTGATAATCCCAAAATTTTAATATATATTAGCTTCTCTAATTTACTAAATTAATCTACCAAGTGTTCTAACAGAACATACTTTATGGACACGTTTCTTTTTTAATTATGCTAGAATACCTCCAGGATTTGGCATGATGTTTAGTGTGTACATACTGTAGATTGTTTCACATATTGGTGCTAACTGATGTGAATGAATTTCTTTTTCGTCTCCTTGCCAGACCTAGTTTTATGATTTTGTATACTGTAGCCTGAGGAGTATTTGTTAGGAACACTGTTTTCGGGATAGTATCTTTTCGGGGCATTTCTCGGCTACAAAGCTGGTTAAAAATAGTTAAAAAAACTTTTTAGCGTCTTCTGATAAATGTTGCCTGTTGAGTTTAAATGTGTGACCTATATTTTGCGAAATAGGTTCTGGTACAACATCTACCCAATCTACAAACTGACTTGTTGCAATGGTTGCCACATACCGTACGATTCAAAAACCTTTTGACTTGAACCTTGCAGAATACAAATACTTCTGATTGAAATGAATATACAATTTTGCAATTTAGAAAAATTCAGAAAAGGGTGCCGGCTTACTGATATATCAAGTCTGGTAATTAACGTGGACTGGTTTATTAAATTTTAATTAAGTGAACATATTTTATAAAATAGTCACCTTAAAAGAAAGTGTGATAAGAACATGTCTATTTAGAAAAAAGTATTTAAAGTTTTTTTTTAGTGGTATAAATACATACCTATTTTTTTCGAGAATTACAGATTATAGATATAAATATTGAGAATTTTCATTTGAAAAATATAAATTATTACTAGGCATTTTTCATTTTGTACTGAAAATTAGATATTATCTATAATGCAGACCTGAATATTTTTCTTTCCAGTCTAAAGAAGTACTTACTTATCTTTAGGCTGTTATTAACCATTCTATTATATCTTGACCGGAATAATACAAGAAGATACAAAAAATTACTGTTGAGTATATGCAACGTTGGCTGAAACACTTAACTCGAATGATATCCTTCAAAACAATTTGGGTGTATATGGACATTACAATTTCTTTTCTGACTATGACACAATCTGCATTGTCTTCTTATAAGTTGTTTAATTTTAAATTACTCGATTGTCCAGACGAATATTGGCTGGTATGCTGTTAGGAAATGAAGCTAAAGTCTGAAGGAATTCATTTTCAGCAAGGACAATGCCATATTCAAATTGAAATATATTTGGGGGACATATTTGTGTTGTTTACTGTTATATAATTTCCTTGAGTTTACTACGATATTACCAATAATATTTGTATTTGTATACCAATCCTGTAATTAGCTACACCATTATCATGTATATTGATGCCTTCTTATATTGGAATTTTATTGAGATATTACGTTCATTGTCTGTTTTTCAGTTCTATTCTATCTTTATGCTGTTTCTATAGCTTTGACATGATAATATGTACTATCAATGTGACGAGATGACCTAAAATAAAGAAATAAAAGTGTCCTGGTCAAAACAGCTGTCGTACGTTCCTCTATCTTTTTTCATTATTTTGAATGACTATGACTACAATGGAATATGTGTGTTCTATCTTCCGTAACTACCTTGTCTAATGCCAGTTATTGACTTACACATTTAGAATTTTATTTATTACATAAGATTTTGACGACTCGTGAATCTAAAAAGTTAGGGAAGTCTCCAGGTTCCAGTCTCCAGGTTCTCCAGGTGTTTAGGGTTTTCTTTTTGTTCTGTGTGATAGAAAAAGTAGGTGTAAAAGATATAAGAGATTTACCTTGCAAAGTTAAGGTAGACTGTTAGTTTATGCCTGCGGTCCTAGCAGCAGTCTCAAAAAAAGTATAATTATAAAGGATAACTTGACCTCACATAAACTCGAACAAAGAAGTTTTTCAAAATTTAGAAGAACACTTCAACTTTTTTGGCTAGGGGACGATTTGTCATAAAATTCATACCCACAAATCTAATGCCCCGGAGCCTGGCAGCAGCCCCTTATTTTTTGAAGTGAAACACTTCTTATGGCTCGCTCTGATATGAAAAATATGATTTGTGTTATAGACACGCAAACAAGTTTCATATAAAAGTTATGTGGATTTGGAAAATAAGTATTTTAAACATATTTTTTGGATATACAAGGTGTTGCGTTTTTGCTGGCAAATACAAATATTTTTTTAATAGAACACCCTGTATTTTATTTTTAGAATGGTTTGGTAATACTGTATTCAACCCTAAGACGTGTTTTAAAAACATTACAGGTTTGCCAAGCAATTAATTTTTTTATTAAATTAGAGAATGATGCAGTTCCCATATTAAATTATCATAATTTAAGTAGGTTTACATTGATTTCAAAATTGTTTAATGTACAGACTTACAAGATACTAAGCTAACGAATAGTGGTAATATAACTTTATTTTATACAGAGTGTTTTGAAACATGTCTTAATATAACTAATTTTAAGTTTAATTTACTCATTTTGCAACACCCTGAATATTATTTTATTATAAATTTCTTTATAAATTTGCCTATCCAACGATACCAGTATTTTCGGCATTTATTACCAGAAAAGTCCACAACAGGTTTTTTTTGTAAGTGTTAATTGAAAATTGCTCTAACACCATCCGAATGACTTAACGATAAAGAGCAACACGACAAGTCTGGATATGTATAAGAAGTTGATTCATGTTGTTTACTTATTAGGCCAAAGTTGCATTTACACAACGCATCACTTTATGGCTAGAAAGGTAAATTAATCCATGCAAAGAAAACTATTTTTTTTGTAGAAAACGTTATAATTTACAATGTAGTATTGATTTGAAAAGTACTTGTCTCTCATAAAAGAAAATATTTTCCTACACTATTGTCCAAACAGGTTAAACCCCAATTAGAGGACACATGCAATAAAAAAATATAATATGTATATATATAATTATTCATAATTTAAAGAAAATAACTTAAAATACTTAAATTAACAGCTTTGTGCTTCACATATTTAAACTGACACTATAAAATCTAACGAAATAATGAAATTACCTATTTATTAATATTGTCTAAGTAAGTACTTATTGATTTTACGTTTAATGCTTGTAAGAGAGTCAACGTTTATGTCCAAATTTAATTCAGTTGCATATCTATTAAAATTGTTGCAAATGGTATGGTTAGGTGAATTTGTCAAAATATTTGTTTGAGGTGTGGGCAAGTAAAATACCGTTTTATATCTTGTATTGAAATGCGGTACACTAAATTTAATTTGGGATAGCAGGTCTGGACAGTCCAATAAATTATTAACTTGTTTATATATAAAAGTTATGCCCTGCAGTACTGTCCTGTCTTCTAGAGATATTAAAGATAATTTACCCAATAGAACAGCATTTTCAATTCCCCTTTCTGGATAAATCCCATCAATTTTAAATGCAAAGTTTTTCATAAATCTGCGATGGATAAGTAACTTATGGGAGATACAGGTGTCCCGAAATTAGACGGTCATATTTTAAGAGCGTAATCTACATCCTAAAATAGGAATAAAAGTTCATATAAACATAGGTCCGAAAAAGTTTCTTTTCCGAGATACAGGATGTTAAAACTGAAGTCCTGATGACACACTTTTGTAAATATTTTCTAAACGTTTAAAGATAACTAAGGGAAATTTGGCACAAATGCTTACCTTTTTTTGCTCTATTTAATGGACTAAACCCCAGTTTTTGATCATCTTCATAGGTGGGTAAATTAAGGGGGGCTTAGAGTAAAATTGCCCTAAGTTTTTTTTGTTGACAGTTTTTAATATTTTTGACTATACATTTTGGAAAACCTAATAATTTTTATTAATTTTTATTAATTTTTATTAATTTTTATTAATTTTTATTAATTTTATTAATTTTTATTAATTTTTATTAATTTTTATTAATTTTTATTAATTTTTATTAATTTTTATTAATTTTTAATAATTTTTATTAATTTTTATTAATTTTTATTAATTTTTATTAATTTTTATTAATTTTTATTAATTTTTATTAATTTTTATTAATTTCTATTCATTTTTATTAATTTTTATTAACTTTTATTAATTTTTAATAATTTTTAATAATTTTTATTAATTTTTATTAATTTTGAATAATTTTTATTAATTTTTATTAATTTTTATTAATTTTTATTAATTTTTATTAATTTTTATTAATTTTTATTAAATTTTATTAATTTTTATTAATTTTTTATTAATTTTTAATAATTTTTACCCCCCTTAAAATGTGAAAATCCAAAAACCATGAAACACTTCATTATTTATTTATGATAAGAACCTACAATTCCAATTTTCAAGTTCCTAGCTTTAAAAAATCGATATTTCCAAATAAACTTTCACCCCCCGTTTCCCCCCCTTAAAATGTGAAAATCCAAAAAGCCTAAAACTCAACATTATTAATTTGTACTTATTAGCTGCAATTCCAATTTTCATGTTTCTAACTTCAAAGAGAACAAACAAAGGTATACTCCCATACAAAGTTTTACCCCCATTTGCCCCCCTCAAGATGTAAAAATATTAAAACCCTAAAACACATTATTATTAATTTGTACTCAGTAGCTGGAATTCCAATTTTCATGTTTTTAACTTCATAGAGAACAAAAAAATTGATAGTCCCTTACAAACTTTTACCCCCCTTAAAATGTAAATAATCCAAAAACCCTGAAACACGTCATTATTTATTTATGCTCAGTAGCTGTAATTTAAATTTTCATGTTTCTAACTTTAAAGAACAAAAAGTTTCATTAAAAGCTCCCTCCCCCCATTTCCCCCCTTTAAAGTAAAAATTTCCAAAAATCCTTTCTTAGCGGATGCTTACGTTATAAAATAAACCTATGTTCCAAATTTCAGCTTTCTAGGCTCAGTAGTTTTGGCTGTACGCTGATAGGTCAGTCAGTCAATCAGTCAGTCAAGACAAACAATTTTATATATATAGAATAGCCTATAAGTAAATACAAACAACGTAAACAGTAAATCACAAATAAATAATGTTCATATGTCTTCGTCAGATTCTTCGTTGGAAGAAGACTCGTCACTGTCGTCACTGAAATCCTCATTAGGATTAATAACGATAGGATTAATTTCCGAACATAAATCAGTTTGTATTTCTCTTTCAAAATATTTATCTTCTACCTTTATTACATGATCGCATCTCTTTTTCCATTCCTCCATACCGATTTTGTTAAATTCTTCTTCTGCTAATTGTTTTACGTCTTCTAATTTAAAGGTAACATTCCTTTGACTGACATTATTCTTAACAGTTGCCCAAATCAATTCGATAGGGTTCAAGTCGGGGTGATATGGGGGTAACCGTAAAGCGGTGTGGCCGTATTCTCGACACAACTCATCAAATGCATATGTTACATGTCGGTCCTTATGATATTTAATCAGTTCATATAACTCTGGTTTCAAACTTGTTGGACTAAAAGGTATGTTGTATTTTGTCAACCATTCGATCATATCATTCTTCAAAGAATTGAAATTAGGTGCTTGATTTGTCTGTACATTGTGATAAAACTAGCAGTATCACAAACAA
This sequence comes from Psylliodes chrysocephalus, assembly GCA_927349885.1. Taxonomy (NCBI): domain Eukaryota; kingdom Metazoa; phylum Arthropoda; class Insecta; order Coleoptera; family Chrysomelidae; genus Psylliodes; species Psylliodes chrysocephalus. The sequence goes on along the minus strand of OV651814.1, from coordinate 102,177,801 downwards.
TTACTGAATTAGGTGGAAGATTAGGTATTAACTTCTCTCTTAACCATTTGCCGTAATTTTCCGAATTCATTTCGGAATGATAATCTCCAAACTTGGTCCCTGATTTGAATATCAACAAACTATTTTTGATAAAACCCCTTTCTCCCCCACCGTGAACTATAATAAACCTTTTGTTGAATCGTCTGTCCAATTCATGGAAGAAGTATGTCCGCTGGGTATATATATGTTTCATCTAAATAAGCGATTGATCTATTTTGACTTCTAAAATATTTTATCGGTCTCAAATATTTTACTCTTAAAGTTCTTATTTTCATTTTTTCCACCAAAACTTTACGATTATTTTATGTTTTTCTCCATTTAAATTGTAATTTTTTAAAGACTCTTCTTAATAAAGTTTCTGATATGTGGATATCTAAATCTTCCTTAATTTTATTATTTAACCTTTTAACAGTAACACGAGACTTTTCTGTCATATGAAAATGGTAAATTATTCTTCGAATGTCCCTTAATTGATATTCAGGAAGATTCGTAGCGGTTGATTTTTTGACGAAGTTTTTCCTAGGTGTGGAAAATGTAGTAATTTTTCCAGTTGTTTCCATTGACTGTTTACCTTCCTTCAAAATTCTTTTAACGGTAGTATAAGAAACACTTGTAATAACGTAATTTTATATTAATGTTAAATTTAGTATTTTTTTACATTTATTAGGAAACAAAATTTTTTTAGAAACAAGATAAATTTTAAAAATTTAAATATAAAATATTAATCAAAAATAAAATGCATAGATGTGTGTAAAATACAAAAAAAAAAATGGAAAACTACGCAAGTTTATTGCAAATAAACTACAGAGTATGTTTACCTGTTGCTTGTGCAGTTTGAAGTTTGATATCATCTAAAGTAACTCCTTCCTTTTTTGTTGCGTCAAAATATTTAAAAACATTGTACATTACTTCACGACTTTGTCCGTTAATAACAGATCTGCGCTTTTTTTCACCCACAATAGAAGACATCAAAAATAAAACCAGTCACTTTAAACAAAACAGAAACAAGAAACATACAATGATCTAGTCGTTACGCTACTGACCGTAAGCAAGGACAAGGTTCAAATTATGAATAGGCGTGACGATTTTTAAGTAAACGAACTTGAGCATTTGCGCTGGTTCTTTAGATTTGGCGTTTACTGTAGTTTATATCATTGCTATAAGAGCCTATTTCTTGATGGAACTAAGTCATCGCTTTGTAACTAGCTGAATGCTTTAACAGTTGTATGTACATTTGTCCTGAAACAGCAAATATTAATTGGGTAGTTACTTTAACCCTTACAAAAAGTAAATTATATTTATTTATTTAAATTTAATTTAAAAACAATGGAAATTTACAGATTTTTAAAAAATTATAAATTAAGTTAGGCACCTAAGTGCAAGCACCTGTATGTGCCAAAAATAATGGCAGTAAATTATAATAGTAGTTTGTGCAACAACAGTGGGTATGTACAATCCACTTGTGTTATACAGTATATTTTTTCTACGATCCACTAATGAACATCTACAAACATTAAAAAGTATTTTATTTTTTTCCTTGTAGTTCTTGGGTTTTTAGGTGCTGGTGAGAAATGAAACTCGTGTATGTAGGTAAAGCTTTCGGCACTGATCAGTGCCTTCTTCAGTAGTTTTTTTTTAATATTTGTACATTATTATTATTATTATTTTTACAATATCAAAATCGTTCTTTAGTACACGTTGGGGTGTGTCATTATACTTATTGAAATGTTTGAAATCCTTTTTTTATTATTATGTATTTAATTTCTATTATCCTTGTCATGTTTGTTGAATTTCTAATTTCCCATCCTTAAATGAAATGTCCTTAATATTATTATTATTCATAAAAGCTCTGCCTAACAATAAATCAAAACTTATGGTGTTCTTTTCTACAATATGAAAAGTCATATTAATATATTGCCTAAACGAATCTCACCTGAATATAAACCGATAATATCTAATACCAGTATATTTGTAGTTATTATTAAGGGTCGTATCCAGGGGCGGCTCCTGACCAACATTTTGGGGGTTCACAGTAGCAGAATATAGATCCCGGTACAGATATAGGTAAAAAGTTGTCAGTGTTTTAGAAAGGTATATTATAAACTTTCCAAAAAAAAAACACTGAAAGTTTTTTCATACATCTGTACTAATACCTATTTTCTGTCACTGTGAACCACCCCACGAGCCACTGGTCGTATCTATATCTTTTTAAATGATTACTAATTAATGAGATTGGACTCCCACTGTCCAGAATACCCAAAACATAATGGTATTAAACATACGGTTCAATAGCCACTCCTTGCTTTTCAACTAGAGCCATTGTGTTACTATTCTGCACTGATGTAGTCGAGTCTGAAAGTTATGAGGAAATAGGTCGACCCCTATTTATACATTAGTTTGCTTTTTGTGTAGCACTCCCGCATTTAAAACACGAACCCCGTTTACGGCGTGGCTGACGGCACTCACTGATTCGATGACCTATACGCCTTCTTAATTCGGTCCTGAGAACGTCCCAAGTCATATAAATTAAATCAGTTTTGCTCAGATACTTGCTTTACTGGTTAATTTTCCAATCGCCAATAGTTGAATCACATTGTCCGTAACTCCGTATGTTGTTTGTACCTTTTCAATTCGGTCTAACCATACTAATACACTTAGGCCTCTCTATTTCGCCTGAAAACTCTGGGAGTAGTGTTGGAAGTTCTGCGTTACTGACCTTGTGTTCAACATTTTCTTGTTGCCTAGTTCCATTTTTAAACTGTTCGTAATCCATAATTGCCCTAATAGCCGGAGAGCTAGTAACACAGTATATACTTATTCAATGATTAGTGGCGCATAACGAGGTTCATTCATTTGTATGTTGGCCGGCAATTAAACCCCGGAAAAAGTGTCTGCCTTTTTGGAATTATTTTTTTTTTATATTTAATTAAGACTATTAAAATTTCAGCGTGATTCAAACACTTTAAATCATATTTAAAAGAAAATAAACTTTGGGGTTGATTTATCAATTATAAACCCTCTTAAAAGTGTCTGCCTAAATTACTAGTATTTTTAAAATTACCTAAACTTTTAATTGTTGTTTATTGGCCTCTGAATCAAACACTTTTTTTGGTCATATTTTACGACCCTTTTCTATTATGCGCAGTACCTGGTGTCCCGGGGTGGGTCTAGCCAACACAGGTATATCTGCTTTTCCATCCAAATGATTTCAAATTACAAAATTTCAAAGTGCATCAAACACTTAATGGAATGTGTGTTACCAGCTCTTGGACTATAACTGTGGCCTGCACGACTTCGTCGACACTTACGGCACTTGGTTGTTCGTAATTATTATCGACTGAGGATAATGCTTGAACTTTTAATTGTCGATATTTACCTTACAAAACAAAATACGTAGTGCATCCCACTTCTGAGTTGTGGGGGATCATAAAATCAGGGGCGGTTTCTTCATTGGTTCATTTGTGCAGTGAACACCCCGTTCAATTTCATAAAAACACATTATTTTAAAATTACATAAATAATATAAAAATATAAATATGATTTTTATTTTCATACGTGCTAATCTATATTTTTTGGTACATCATTGCTCTCTGGTTGATCCCGTCTCTGTCGCACAATATACCTAAGTATACCGAGTCTGTGGCGCATTATGATGAGTGAGCCTAACACGAGTGAGACGATTTCACGAATCCATATAGCTAAAAAGAAAAGACAACACCCAACAGATCCTTCAAACTGTCAAAGAACACATTAATTGGCGCGCTGCTCACAAACAAGGTTGCCAAACCAGTGTTGCCAGTCTAGTACAATTCATAATTGTACTAGATGTAGTATTCTGCGTGCATCAGTGTTCACGTGTAAAAGTATTTTTAAAGTTGTTGTTTTATTTATTATTATTATTATTATTATTATAAAGTTTTACGAATCTAATTTGTTTTGTATTTTGTTTCAGTGTCTAAGACCATTTTAAGACTACTTCAAAATGGTCTATTTTGTATCCAATTGTAAATACTATGAAGTAAGAAGTAAGCAAAAAATTTGTAAATTTTTGTTTCCCACAAAACCCGCTAAAAGGAAAAAATTATTCTGATAAGGTAACTACATCATTATGGAAATGGAAATGTACAATAAACATTTGATAAAGATAAACACACAAATGGTTTTTCACTTTAAAAGTCTGAATCGGAAAAATGGATCAACCAGTTGAATTTAATATACCTACTCATAATGAGAAACTAAGAAATGGTATGTGCATTTAAATAGTTCATAAGTTATTTTTGCCTGTAATTATCAATCGTATTACTCTCTTGTTTAGATTTTGTGTATATAAACCTGGTAAATTAGTTTACAGTTGATAATAGTTTGTCTCGAAAAGAGCAATGAGTATCAAACAAATTTTGATTTTGATTAGGCACTTAACAAGTTACATCCCACATATCTACATGCTCTGGGTCATCAATCCTATAAGTACATATTAAAACATTAATATACTATCTACAATTAAACAATAATTTGAAAATACAGATGAAGCCGATTTAGACAAAATACTATTCTATTATTTATTAAAACACATTATTTTTTAGTAAACTTGGACATGCAAAAGTCAGCCATGAGAGCAAGAATACTTTGGAATATGCTGTAAAATACACTAAGAAAGGGTCATATGGAGAATTAAGTGTGATAACATTTTACGATGTGTATCTCACTATTTTAGTTCACAGTCACAGATATCTGTAAATGTTCAATTATGTGCTGCTATTTCAAACTTAGTATCCTTTGATAAAAGAAGTTGAATATTATTGTTGACCTCTTTAAATTGTTTATTTTACCTTATACATTTTTTTCTACTCTTCATGTAGTATTCTGTGAAGAGTAGTATAGGTTTACTTTGTCCGTCTATGTCACTTTTTGTGTCTGCATGATAATTCAAAAACGAGAAATGATAGGAACTTGAAAATTTTAAGCAAAAATGAAGCTCTATAAGGGGACAAAGCCTATTGATTTTTAACAAATCTGATTAAAAATAGGGGGTTAAGATGGGTTAAAACGAAAAGCGATATCAACATGAAATTTTAAGTAAAAAAATGAAGCTTTATAAGAAGATAAAGCCTATTGATACTGAAAAAAAAAAAAAAAAAAAAAGAATATATTGGGGAGTTAAGGTGGGGTTAAAATATTAAAAATCTGAAAATCGAGAAATGATATCAACTTGAAATTTTTAGCAAACATCAAGCTCTATCTAAAAGGAGAAGAACCCTTTTAATTATAAAAAAAATCTGATTAAATATGGGGGATTTAAGGGGTGTTGAAATTAAAAAAAAAATCAAAAATGAAAAGCGATATCAACATGAAATTTTTAGTAAAGATCAAGCCCTATAAGGAGATGAGGCCTATTGATTGTGAAAACAATCTAGTAGAAAATAGGTAGTTAAGGGGATCTGATAAACTGCGAAGAGTATCATTTAGATAGCCTGGCATTATATATCTTTATTCTAGTTTGTAATTATGTAATAGTATGTATTATGATGGGACTGATCTTATAAAATAAACATTTAAAACATTTTAGTTCTTATTTTATTTGCCAATAAAAGGTATTTAAAAAAATGTATTTTTTATTTGACATGTCGTCGCCGGGCTGTGAATACCTTCAATGTGAAAAAAAGTAAATTTTACAGGAGAGCCAAAAAACATTTCTATCTCTAGATATTACAGTTATATTGTAATTGTTTCATGATTTATAATATAAAGGAATGTATTTATCAAATTGAACTCAATATCTTGTTGAATGGTAATCCGATCAAAAAATATTATAAAAAGTGTTACTTCAGAGGTATTGCTTAATCCAGACTAGATGACATGGGAGATATTTCATACTACATTGTATTATTATCACTTTTTATTTTAATTTGAAGGTATATAGAAAGAACACAATTAAGAAAAATAAATTTTAATTTTTAAATATAAAATAAACGTTAACTTTTGGAACAATATTATAGTGTATCTTATTTTTTATTTTTCTTCTTCTCGTGGGGTAGCAAGTCATAAAATGAGTGATGGTCGACCTCAATTACTGTCTTCATTTCTTGGAGATGTTGATACTTTTCATAAGATATTGCAGGTTGTTTCTTGAACAGGGGTGCTTTGTAAACTGACATGTCCTGACAGTCACGTTTATGTGGCAATATTTGCCACTCTTCAGAGTAGTCCAACGTAAACCACACCTCTCCACTAGGTGAATATTTTAATTGTCTTATATCAACGACCACAGGATCACCGGTTTTTGTGCCTGGTCTAATTGAACGAAAGTTACTTGCAAGTTCGCATTGTTTGAAAAACTTGTAGTCTAATGATTTAATGCAATATGGTTGTTTGTGACGAGCCATACGCATTCTCGCTATATAATCAGTAGGTGAGTTTATTGGCGGGTGAAAATAGTGTTCCAGGGTGGAGTGAACGGAATCTGCTTCCATCATTGTATGACCCTTTTCTAAGTAAAGTTGTTGAATGGTTATATCTTTCGCTTTTGCAAAATCACTCAACGCACTGGCTAAAGTTTTGTTTCTGTTTTGGTAGTTACATCCGTCTGATATCAAATTAACTGATTTGAAATTAGTTGGGATATTACTTAGATAATCTATCAAACAAGATGTAAATTCATTACACGTAACGCCACCACCAGCTTCGTGCCATACATATAAGGAGACGTTTTTGTCATTCAGTGCATATATCGTAAAATTGTGGAGTTGTAATTTCATTTTATAATAGGACTGAGATGCTAATACTTTCGGACATGTCAGGACACTCTGCAGATCCAAAGTGACAACTAACGTGTCAGCATGCTCCTTTGTCCTTTCTTTCATTTTTTGTTTTGCTACTCTACCTGCCTTTTCTTTATTTCGATGTTGGTCATATTCATTTTGAGAAACAGTTCCAACTTTAAATCCAACGCATGTGTCGCACTGATCTTTACGGGGTTTATGAACAGAAATTTTCTCTAATTTCAAAACAGATTTAAATAGTTTCAGATTATCAGGTATTTTATCTTTTTCTCTACACCATTCTTTGTAAATTTTGAACATGTTTTGCTTAGATATAAAAGCATTATCCACGTACTTCATTTTTGAAGTTGCCCTGCAGTAATGAGAAGGAACTTTGGGTATTTCATCAAGCCATAGTTTCACAGAATCTTCTCTTTCTTTTTTTCTGATTTCTCTAGCCAACCGTGCTTTTTTTGTAACTGATAGGTTAGGATTTTCTTCTAGCTTTCTCTTTGGACTAACTATTATACTCTCATCTGATGCAGATGTGTTACTATGAACATCTGGCTTAGTCCAACGTTTCAACGTATCTTCCCCTAGACTGAGCGTATTTAAAAATAGTACTCTACAAACTTTTAGACGTTGTCCACTTACTGTTACTAAAAAATAATCATGACCCACACTTTTCTTTAAAACTTCCTCACCGTCCCTTTCACGAACATATTTTCGTCTACGTTTCACGTGTCTTGTTCCAACAAGACCTTTAACATAAATTCTCTTTTCATTCCATGAAGATAATTTCCAGTAATTTTTGAATATAGTTTTTCTATCGTTTTCAGAAATGAGATGACATCTAAACGAATTTTCATGCAATTTGTCTTTCTGATTCGTATGCTTACACCTTTCTCTCATTTTTCTTCCTTCCCTCTTGCAATCGTGTGTTATAACTTTGTCCTTGCTTCTTTTATAGCCAACATACGATTTTCCATGTAATCTCCGTAATGCGGTTTCACTTCTTTTCTTTGTAACATTTTCTTTTTTCTGCAACTTTTCTATCTCTATAGCATCCAAATCTTCTTGCACTAATTCCTCATCGTTTATTTCTTCATCCATCTCATATGTTATAATTTCGTGCACTTCTTCCACATTATCATGTATGTTTCCTGATTCTATCATTTGTTCACTATCTGGCTTGTCTTCAATGTCTTGTGTAAGTACATTATTTTGATTCAAATTTAGAACATCGTTTTGGGTTATGTTTAGTTCTTGTAACGTCTTTTCACTTTCTAATTGTAGTATTGTAATAATTTCCGTTTCTGTGCCTTCAATGCAACATTCGCTTATTTCTTTTCTTGATTCTGTTTGCGATACAGAATTTTTCATATTTTCATCTTTACAATATTTTTCACTAAAAATTCGAGAAAATAAAATTGTCAAAATGAACAAAAAATACCTAGTTGAAAACGTACCTACTGACTGTATCTTCAGAGATAACAGTTTCCATAAGTAAAGTTCCATCTTCCAAAGTTCGATAATTTTCGATGATTGTGAAATCAGATTCATTCTCTTTATTTTCCTTGTTAATCTCAATTTTATTATTATTATTGATATTGCTGGCATTCAGCAAAATCTTATTAGTTCTAGCCGAAAACATTTTAGCAAAATAAACACACTTCTCGCTCAGTTTATTTGAAATGAAATGTTTAAAAGTGAGGTTAGAAATTTGACATTTTAGTTGTAAAATCTCTTAAGTGTATCAAATGTCATACAGAAATATCTCCAATGTTGTATTATAAATCTAATATAACCACATGGGAGATATTTCCAGATAAATTAAATAGCTCCTATGTGATTATTTTCACATAGGATTATTCTCCATCCTAATATCTAAATTGTGGTACATTGGAGAAATTTGTTTTGGTTTTTTTGAAAGGTTGGCGATTTAAATTCACTTCGGATGTATTACTAACTATTGAGGAATGGTCATATGATATGCAATGTGCATTTAGCACATTTCACATATTTTTGTTACATTGGAGGTATTCGCAGCCCGGCGACGATGTGACAAATTGTGAAAAAGATTAAGCTTACAATAAAAACTGAAAAATGGTAGGTAAAGTTTCATATAATATTTTTTACACAAAAATCAATGTCAAGCTTTCTATGTAACCTGATATATATTGAAAAATAATCTCAAATTATGAAGAAAAGTCAGTTTACTAACTAATAATGTTTATAGATGGTTTTCAATGTATTAAAAACAAAACAAATATTAAACTAACTAAAATATTCATTTATTAATAGTTGTAGCACAGTTTATAGCTAAAGAATCAGTTCGCTCACTCTGCGTCGGCACTTTTGATCTCAATGTTCCAGTTTATACACTGCGCAACTCGGATTTGTATCCCTGGCGCATACAGAATCAAATCATAACCAATAGAATATATGACAACCGCCTATATTCAAACAGCAGTCTTCTGCGCATCCTGCATTTGTATCCCTGGAGTGGATATTATTTTGGAACATTCAACTGGTCCAAGTGAGCTAACTGATTCTTTAGCAATAAACTGTGGTTGTAGTGCTTGAAAACAGTATGATATAATAACTACACTTAAGGTAGTTAGTTCACTCGCGACAGTCGTACATAAAAATATCGCGTAATGGTGAATACCAAAAGTTAAGATTCTCAGTGCTAATCAATTTTATTTTTGTAAGAGACTGTACAAAACACATGTATATAAACACATATGGACATGTTATAGTTTTAATCATTTTCATCCGGCCATCTCGAAAATATATAAACGATATGGTATAGAAATTTGTGACTTCCTCATACTAATTTTAAGGGTTTGTTTTGATTCAAACAGCACCGCTGATTCCAGTTCTTAAACACAGTGGACGAATTAATTTTTCAAGAACACGTCGCGAGTTTATAACAACCTCTTAGCTGATCGAGTGTTACTTTGTTACGTGAAGTGGTTACAATGTTGCCAAGTTGTAATAATTTTACGAAACTACTCGTCAACTGCTTTAAAAATATTTTTATTTTAAAAATCTATCTTTTTACTAAGACGGTCAAAAAATTCAGCGATTATTTATAAAATTTTATAACTTCTTGATTTATTTAACATTAGTTTTTAAAAAATATGGTAAGAACCGTTTTCGAAATATCTTGAAATAAATGCATTGCTTGTGTACATGATGGGCTTCAAGAGTGTTAATTATGCACATTTTGATTGTTAATATCTCGTTTCACAGACGGTCAAAAATTCTATTTTTTTTTTTAGTTACGTACCCAGTCAGCACCAGATAATCTAGAAATATTCTTGGGATAATCTTTTAGGAATAATGGAATATTCCTGGGATATGCGCCAGAGATATACATATGATATTAATATTCCTGGAATGTGCGAATGGGAATATGTGGATGATCCATAGAATAATCCTCAGAAATATTCCTGGAACATGCTAGAAATAATCCTGTAATAATCGAAGAATATTCCTAGTGGAACATACTTAGATCATTTTTACTATTATTCCAGGAATATCTAGGATATTCGTGGAATAATCTTAGAATATTTATAGAGAATATACTTACAATATTACTTATGTTTATTCCTGGAATATTTGGCATATTCTTATATTATACAGGGGATATTCTTGGTGGATTATGTCAGAACTACTCTTTGGGATTATTCCTAGAATATTCCAGACATATCTAGAACATCCTCATTTTCAGAATAGAATATTCTGGGATTGACATCCTGGATTATTCCAAGAATATTCTATTTGTATTTCAGAGAAATGGCTTGCTGGCAAATTCTACAACTGAATATATCAGTATTAAACTGTACAAAAATAACAAACATGTTAAGGTTATTGTCACATAAATAAAATATTATTCATTCTAAATGAGTGATATCTCATGTTCTATGAAAATTTAGTACTAATTAATGGCACCGAAACATGAACAGTGGTAAGATCTAATAAAAAGAAAAAATCAGTTGTCAGATATCAGTAAAAAAAGTATGTACAGTTTAATCCTAATTGATAGTATTCAATACAATTTGTTAAGTTGTTCCTGTTGATTTTTATAAATGGGATTTGTATTAGGAGTAGTAAAACATTCTAACTATTTACTTATACCTATATATATATATATATATATATATATATATTAACACAAAATAAAAAAACTAATTTCCAAAAATAAAACAAAATTAAAAAAAAAACAAAATATAAACGTCATGATGTCATTCCACGTCATGATGTCATTCCAGGTCATTTCCATTTCTAAAAAAAAAAAAAAAATAATGAGAAGAAATCAGAGCAGAAAATATTTTATTTAATTTGTAATTTTAAAATTATACTAGTGCCTAATTTCCCGTTACCGGAGGGGCTAGCGGCGAGAGTAGTGATGGGCATTTACGCTCTCGCAGTTAAGCAGTGATCTCTCCGGTCACGGTTTGGATGTGTGACCGAACTCGTAGAGTGCGGGGCCCATCCAAACGGTGGAATGAATGGGAGAATAAATGAGAAGATTGAATGGGAAGATTGAATGGGAAGGAGTAGGGCATCCAAATGGTGGTACAATAAGCCCGTGAGGCTTCAGTGCCACCATGCGAACCCCAAGAGGGAAAAAGTAGATTGGAACCCAATCTTGCTTGGGGGAGCCCCTGGTCTGGAACCAAGCCTGATTGGGGGGATAAGCTGAAACCCCTCAAGGGGGGAGCAGCGGGATGCCTGAAAGGGTGAAAAAAAAAAATCCCGTTGTTTTCATTAAAGTACTTGTACTTGTCTATTACAAATTTTAAGTATTTAAATACTACTGTTTTATTTAAAAATGAAACATACTGATTAACAATGTTTATAAATATAAATATGTTTATAAACATTGTTAATCAGTGCTTGTACTGCATATCAGTAAGTGCACTGTGTACTACCACTTACAGTTCTGTAACTGACTGGAAAGCAGTACTGCACTATCCTCATGGTAAATAGCTGTTCACCGAATGGTTTTATATGCTACAAAATGTTTTATAAAAGTGTCTTAGTAAATCCACTTGTATATAGTTTTAGTGATCTACAGGAATATTGGACACAGCCTCATATCAATTAAGTTTTTTACTTTTAAATGTAAATATTTCACACAGAAAACCCATTAAATTATAAAGACTGTGGGTTCCTCTGTTAGATTTCATATTTAAATCTTTGTAAACTTATTCGCAATTGTTTTAGTTTCCAAATAAGAAATAAACAGTTAGGATTAAGAAATTAGATAATTCTAATGATTGAGACCTTATTGGTAAAACTGTGATAGAGAATAATAAAATTTACCTATTGGTTTCCTCAAGACTTGTCTTTTTGAGCCTTTCACTGGCCTTCGCAAGCCATTGGCCCATCACTAATTCTACGTCTTTGGAAGTAACATTTCTATTGTGGATCTGAACTGCACCTAAAATAAGAGAATATAATATAGTTCCATGTAACAGGCGAGTCCAATATGTATTGTGTGACAAAGTGAATATCATTACACAAACAAGGCGAGTATGATATTCATAGGAGCTAAAAGAGACTTTGCTCACGAATTTCATAATACATATTTTAAAACTGAAATTGTTAACCAAAGCAAGAATAAAATATAAGTATTTTTCACCTTACTGTGAACTGTGTACCTACCTAAAATATTTTCGATGAAATATTTCATATTGTTGTATGCAATCTACAATTTTTTAATTTAAGCATACAAAACAAATTTTATCAAAATTAATATAAAAACATGAATAAGACATGCAGTCACCCAAATTAAGTACACATGTTTCTATAATTTTTTCTTTTTGAAACACAGTTTGGCGTGCCCATTTACAAACTTGTGATGAATAACTTTGGTATTAAAAGCTTGAGTCATATTAGTACTTTACACATAGGGTAGTAGAAAAAAAGTATATTACTTGTTATTACAAATAGAAAAATAATTAAATACCTATAACTGCTCTGAAGCAGGTTGTTTTAGAAAAGGACGTTTTTCCCTTATGTCCATGAACGCTGTACAGCTTGGCAACAGAGTCTGTCATCAGCTGTCTCATTATTCTCCTAATGAGTTCTTTATAGTTGGCTGCCCCTAACCTGCTAAAATCTGTAAGCTGCAAAAACCAAATATTGTAGACCAGGTTTTAATAACAACTATTCAAGAAAAACTTACTAGTAAATTAAATGATGTCTTTTCAGCTATTAATGATTCAATGTACGCAAGTCCATCTGGAGTTGTTATAGGGATTTGATCAAATACCTTCACATCGGTAATTTGTAGTTCTTGGTCAGATTTCTTTTCATCTGTTAGGGCTTTTAGTACATCATAAATCTCATTAGTCTTAAAAGTTATTTGTTGAATCTGTTTCTCTTGGTCATTCAAAATTTTTTTTTGTGTGATTAGTAATTTGGCAATTTTTTGCAATAATTTTGAAGTATCTAAAAAGTATTTTCAGAATTAGTCAAACTTGTTATTATTTTCAAATTAAACCACAAAAGGATGAAATGTGAATGATAAACTGAACTAACAGGTAATAACAACAATAACAACAATAACAACAATAACAACAATAACAACAATAACAACAATAACAACAATAACAACAATAACAACAATAACAACAATAACAATAATAATAATAATATAATTAAGAATAAGTAATGGTCATTAAAAAAAACCTTTATAGCTTGTGTTCAATATGTATAAAAAGATGTGTTTCAAGTAAAGGACATATGTTTGGTGTTTCCTGATAATCAAAATGAATATTAAAATTAAATGATTTACCACTAGTTTCATCTCCATCAGCTTCAAGTACAGTCACTTCTGAATTGGTGGTCATTTCGAATATGTTATCTACAGCACTGAAAATAAATACAGTTCTCTATTAGAAAAGTTCTCTAAATGAATTTGTTAATTACCTACATGGCTTTTCCAAGTTTTGAAGTGCCAACTTCATGCACAGTCACTTCTGAATTGATGGTCGTTTCAGATTGGTTACCTGCAGCTCTGAAAATAAATACATTTATCTGTTAAAATAGTCCCCGCATGGACTTATTTGATTACCTACATGGCTTTTCCAAGTTTTGAAGTAGCAGTTTTTTTTAGTGTTGGACATTGTTCTAGTGATTCTGATGAATCAATGGAACTGAATATTTTTTTTTTGGTATTCTCTTCGTCAACGCTTGTTCCGCTTCAGATATATCAGAAACATGACAAGCCTTACTAGCTTTGGCAGTTGCTTGTACAAAGCTGTGATATGTTCTGTTATGGAAAATTGTCACGTCATAGGGAATCCACTTCTTTAAATCAGGCTCAGACTCATTTTTAATTGCCTTCTGAATATCTTGTTTTTTATCGAAGTTGGGGTAGTAAACAATGTTGAGGTTTTCATTATACCACTTTTCTGGTATTGCCTCTACTTCATTTGTGCTTGTAAAGGTTACAATAACCCAAGGCATAATCTAGAGAATAAAAAACAAACAAAGCAGTTACTGAATTTAAAATAATGTAAGCTACATTAATAACTTAAAACCAGATTAAAAAATTCCTAGAACAGATATTTATGCACCTTTTTTAAGTTAAGTATATAAGACAAGAATACCAGACATAAACACTCTTCAGTGCATGAAATATATAAAATGACAATGAGGAGACTTAGATTCTTGATGTTTATACCATGCTTTTTGTAAGAGTAGCCATAGGTTTTTATATATTAATATTTCGGCCCCATGTTAAAAAGTTTCAGCTTCCTATAGGAATTATGTATAGTAGTAAAAGATTTTTCAAACTCAGTTTAAACTCTGATTATAAAATAGAAATACAAAGAAACATTCCATTTTTATGGAAAACAGACTCTGTCCAATGCCAACCCTCCATTTCACACAAACAAAAACATACGTAATCTCCCTTTGATGTCTTAACATTTAATAATTACATACAGTAACTTTTTAATACTTTGCTTTGTACTATTAACAGAGTGTAAAAAACTTAACCCATGTTCATACTTTTTTATTGAAGATATTCATACTCTATAATTCATTTTAGGTGGTTTATTACATTAAAGAAAATTTGTCTACAAAAACAAGAATAATGATACATAACCTGTACAGGTTTGGCAGGTACAGGTTTTTTGCACCTAGGTATTTTAGGTTTTTTTAAAAAACCTAAGTGAACATTATGCGATTTTAGGTTTTTAAAATATATATATTTATAATTCACAATTTTACAAATTTTTAACACAAAAATTAGTATACATAAAAACAAATGCCAATATTTTGTCAAAAGTCACTGGATGAACTTATTGATTCTAGTGATAGTAACAATTAAAAAAAATCATAGTGTCATAGTCATTTTTATTTTTGTTTTGTTTGCTGAATGTGTTTTTTTTTAATATAAGTACTTAATAAAATTCTATTTTTTAACTTTACCTTGTATTTTTTGTTTTACTATATTACTAATATTTTTTTCTGCATATGAACTAAAAAACCTACTAATATTTTTTAAAATTAATAGGTTTTTTCCAACCCTGAACCTGTATGAATCATTGGAAATACTACAAACCCATCCTGATATGGGAAACGCAATAATTTATTTTCTATTTCATTTACAGGCCAAAAACATAATTAATCTAAATCCCTAACAAAATAAATATTTATAAAGGATGATAGACATGGTTTTTCAAAAAAATTATATCTTTCTTTATATTTTTTACCTATAACAACATGCTGATCAGTGTCTGGGGCAAACGCAAAATTTTTTATCTCAATAATTGATTTGTCTTTCAAAGTACAACACGAATCATTAATGTTAACAGAGAGTTTAAAAAACTTGGTGACTGCCATTTTAAATTCTGGTGGGGTGCAACCTTTAACTAGGAGTTGGGTATTGTGTGGTTGCAAAAATGAAAATTTCTGACTATTAAATAAATTTGATGGTTTAGACCTGTTAATATTCTGACATTCTGCATATCTCCGAACAATTTGTTGCAACTGCTTATCATGTTTTCTAATCATTTTTTTTAATATTTGTAAAAAGTTCTGACGAGAAATTGCTAAAATTTTCTAGAGAACCAAATTTTTTTACATCATCTGCCAAATGTAATAAATTATGAAAATTATGTGACATTATTGTAATACCATATTACAGTTTTTACAAAAAAAATCAACAAAGACTCTGCATAATCTATTTTTGACATACAAAAAGAATTGTCTAATAATATAGATACTGAAACAGTTAAAGTTAAAAAAATTTGATACTTTTTTTTTGACAATACATTCTTAAGTACAACTGGACCTGTGTATAAAAGAAACTGGCGATACTCGGTAGCCTTCCAACGTTTTACTTCTCTTAGATCTCTTGGTTTTCTTGCAAATTCTGTTGGAATGTATTTTTTAAGTATTGCTAAATTATCTGATACTGATGTTATTTGACGGTTAGAAAATTTATTCGGTGGCTTACCAGAAACCCATATTAAACATAATTTTTTAACCACCCCCAGTAATATAAGGTGCATATAATCTAAGGGAACATCACAAATTAAATCAACTTTAGGAATGTTCAATAAAATTGATTGACCTGTGTGATGCCTTGGATTTGACTGCTCAACAAAATCTTTATGAGTTCTTTTTACATAATTAATTTCAGGAAAACAAACTCTGTCATCTATATATGAACCTTTTTGTGTACACTTGGTACATGAATAATAACCAGCATGTCCAGTTACTTTTAACGCAGATGCTTTTGCCACAGCATCAAACAAAAACATGGAAATTTTAAATTCAATTGTTTTACCAAACAGTGTTATGCCATTTGTAACTAAATCCGTTGCTTCATTAACAAAATCTACTAACATATCATTGAAGTCTTTAGGTTTGTCATGACCTTCATAAATTCCTATTAAAAAAACATTGTCAGAGGTACAACCTGATTGCAAACTTTTAATAATACCCAAAATAGGATACACCTGACAAGATGTGCTTTTTGTAAGTGGTAAACCATCAATATTAATAGCTATAATGACTTCTTCGGGAATTGAATTTAAACGTTTAAAAAGATTTTCAAGAGAACAATGAATACCAATATGACAGTAATAATCTGGCTCAACTGCTCTTATCTCAGTCCTTCGAGGAGTAGCTAAAAAAGTTCTTGGATGTCGAGGCAACAGCTTAAAACTTTTCAAGTCACTTTCATCTGATTCAGAAAGAATTTTTAACAGTCCTTGCAAGGCTAAATGTGTGACTTTGTGATTAACAGCCCAATCTTTTAGTTTTTCTACTGCCGTTGGGTTTTTAGAAGCACATTGATTTTCGACCTCTAAGTGCTTGTTCCTATCAACAAGAGGAATTTTCTCAGATTTAATTGAAGAGTTGGATTCTAAGTCTTCCTCAGATTTAATTGAAGAGTTGGATTCTAAGTCTACCTCAGATTTAATTGAAGAGTTGGATTCTAAGTCTACCTCTCTTTCACAAATCGAAACATTGTCATTAAAAATGGGTAAAAAAGCATTTGAAGAATGGGAATCTGACAAATTTATAGAGCTATGGAAAGATGCTGAAGCCAAATTATGGCAGGTATGTGTTGATGAGGGCAAAGAAGAATCAAATACGAATTGCTCGGTTTCTCTCTTAACTCGTCGATACCAGGTGCTACTTCTCTTCCTCTTATACATTTTAACTTGAAAAAATCTACTTACGTATTGTAACAGTCCAAAAAAGCACTTACCAACTTCCAACGTTACAGGATATATAACTGGAATTTTCTTCAAAGTAATTTCTAAAAAGTGGATAAATTACAGTAATGTGTAACAAAATTAATA
Organism: Psylliodes chrysocephalus; assembly: GCA_927349885.1. Taxonomy (NCBI): domain Eukaryota; kingdom Metazoa; phylum Arthropoda; class Insecta; order Coleoptera; family Chrysomelidae; genus Psylliodes; species Psylliodes chrysocephalus. The sequence continues at coordinate 102,160,160 of OV651814.1, read as the reverse complement.
TTAATGCTTGTTTACCTTTCCCTGCTCCAAACGAAGCGTCGATGCGTTCTTTTCTGAACTTTAAAAGAAGACTTACTTGGAGCAGATTTAGACATTGACGATTTGGTAGTTCATTATGATCCTCCACTACATGAAAATACTTCAACAAGGGACACTTTGATAAATAATATTTTTGTGTAGATCTACACTTTCTTAAATAGAAATCTGTTTGATAAGACTGCATTTTTTTTTACTTTTTTATTCATATATTAGGGTTTAGTTGTTTGAAATGTCATGGCAGCTTTTAACACATTCAAATCTAGCATTAAAATGTACATACCTATTAATTATTGCACAAATAAAAAAAATGTTAAATATTTTTTTATTACACAAACAAAACCTAAACACTTTTAAGCACGAATACAAAAATACATTTTCAAACAAAACACTTTAAATACTAAAAAACAAACTTAGGAAACTTTTATATCACAATAAAAAATATTAACATACATAAAAATAAGAGAAGAATGGTAAAAATCATTCTAAAAGAAGTGTTTGTTTTATCCTTAGTTCAATTTTTTCTCTTTCCTTTATTATTTCCTTAATATCATTATCAAGTTTTTTTCCCTTTAATGTTTCTCTTTCAGACTGTTCTCTTAGTTCTAAGATAGTCATCTTTTTTTTTAATATTTCTAGTTTTTTTTTATTTAAGAGAACTGTAGCTGGGAGTTTCCGTTTATTTCCACTTGTTATGTTTCTTTTAGTGCCTTCCTCAAGATCTGGATTATTTACCAAATTAATATTATTTTCGCACTCCTCAGTGCTTGTAATGGGTGCTTGTCTAATTTTAGTACTACTTTTCTTTGACCTTTTCTTGGGTGGCTCATCTATTGTGGATATTTCTTCATTATTTTCTAAACAAAAATAATTTCTTCTTCGGGTTGGCTGGTGCTTTGTCGCGGCTCTGTATCCAAATTGTTACTGTCGAACGCATTCTCTATAGAAAAAAATTATCTTCTATCAGCTCTAGAACTTTATTGTCCAGATTTGTGAGTTTGGGAACAAATATTCCTCCTCCAGTTTTCTGCATTTCAACCTTAAAATAATATTCAATTACTCACTATATTTAATAAATTAATTAAATGTATACCTTCTCCTGAGCCTTATGCTGTTTCGCATGTTTTTTTAATTGCTCATATGCAGTTTTCAATTGCAATCCACTTCGAAATCCGGTTGTTTGATTGGCATTATATTCCCAAGCCAACTTCTCCCAACATTGCAATTTTTCTTTGTTGAAAACTGCATTCGTCCTCTTATTTTCAATTATTTTTAAGTTTTGTTTTACTAGAGAAAGTAAAAGCTCTTTCTCCCTCTCTGTGTAATTTGCAGATAGTATCCAACCTAATTTCCTAGTGACTTTTCGATATCAAACTGTCAGTAGACTGACAGACTAAAATGGGTGGTGCATTACAAATATCACTAACAAGCTGTTAGCAATTAACAAACTGTTAGTTAACTATAAATTTAACTGAACAATGGTGAATACGACCGTTAATGTTTTAAACGATTATACTTTAGTCACATGTGGAAATCAAACATTTCGACTAATTCGTGCCCGTAACGATAATGATTTTATAATCATAACAGAAAAGCCTATAGCCGGTGGGGGTATAACAGATACTACGGCAAAAATAATAATTGAGAGTTTAGAATTACGTGTAAAACATATATTTCCAAACAATGAAATTAAAATAGAATTGATGGAGTCTATAAAAAAGGATCGATCTATATTGATACCATTTAGGAAGTGGGAGTTAAATGAACTACCAGCGATTACTGCTGGTGCTAAAAGATAAATTTGGTCTGTCAAGACTAGTGCATCTGTAGAACGACCCCGTTTTGTAATTGTATGTTTTCAAACGGATAAGCGAAGTAATGTAAAGGCTAATGCTGTATGCTTTGATGATGCTAATGTTTCAAGTATAAGGTTATCGTTAAATGGAGAATACTGGCCCAACGAAAGAATACAGCATGACTTCAAAAACGATGATTATATGATGGCATTCCACGATTACACGGAATTCTATTCAAGCTATTCAAATTCAAAAATAAAACATCCTCTTTTAGATTATACAGAATTTAAAAAGCATGCTCTCTTTGTAATCGATTGTTCTAAACAAGAAGAAAAAAATTAAATCATCCACAGTTGATGTAAGACTAGAAATTGAAAGTGATACTGGATTTCCCGCAAATACTAAGGTTTACTGCATCATAGTGCATGATTCTATGGTTGAATACTTCCCGTTGACAGAAGTTGTAAAAATTATAATTTAATCTAAATCACTGAACCCAAGAAAATGTTGAACATCTACGCTACTGTTTCATAAATATTTTACCTAAAAAATGAAATGTATTTACGTTATGTTTTTATTTAATAAATGAAATTTAAAATAGATGACGTTTTATTAAAACACAAATACATATTTTCAATCATTTATTACTATTTAATTTTCTTTTTATATATTTTATTAACATTTTTAATAATAAAATAAGTATTGATGATAAAGTAAAAGATGTAAGAACAAATAATTTATAAAATTCATTTTGCGTAGTATCGTTTCTTAGTATTTCTTCTCCAACATGTCTTAAATCAATTTCCAGTAAAGGTTGATCTAATATTACAGTTTTCCACGCCTGAATATCTCCGACACTCATGTCTGCAAATATAGGTTTCAATTTGTAATTGAGCGTCTCTTTTGCAGCCATAGGTATTTCTATCGAAAATGTTTTCAAATTATCATCATTCACCATTGACAAATTCATTAATTTCCATTCTGAAAGCGTACAATCTTGTCTTAGGTTCTCCAAATCAAAACAAACGGACATATGATCAACCCCATCATCCGGCACATTGGTATATAGTATATCGTTTAAAATTGTTGTGAGTATTATTAAATTTATATTTAACATGGTTTCGGCTCAATTCGTCTTAAAGGGTAAATTGACTGAGGAGCAGGGGTTCGATATTTTTCAAATACTTTATCCCACAATTTCAAATTTGCCAATTCTTCTATAGTTTTACTTTTATCCTCATAAAACTTTATGTCCTTACTAATATTACGGACTTTTTCACCGAATTCCTCAAGTTTACGTCTATAGTCTTCCGAAGACATTACACTAATAATGATTTTAATAGACAAATACCTATTAAATAAAACAATATCACGTGACAATAAAAAAAATGGAAAAATATTCAAAATTATGGAAACCAAAGTTATTTAATTAAAATAACATCATACCAATGCGTGATAGTAAACAGTCTAATTAAGTGTTGCAAAAGGAAATCGATAATCAGCAAAACGTTTCTGATAATGCTAAAATATCCAAAATAATTTTTTGCAAAGGAAGTTGGCGACTAATCATATCACAATTTCCTACCATGTTATTAACAAAATATCTAAATTAGATATTGCAAATGTCACTAACAATTACCCAAATTTTTATAATCACATTTTATATCCGTCTTGATAAATTAAAAATATTAAAAAAATAATTCCGAAATTGATTAACAATCTGCAAGCTAATTTTTATTTCTAATCTCTTATAACCGCCAATCTTAAAACGTGCGCAAATTTGATAATTTTGCGTATAAATACCCATGCAAATATATCATTATTTATAATTCTTCGAGAGCTTTTTTGTTACTATACACTATCAACCATGAAGATTGCGTTCGTCGATATCCAGGGATTTATCGTTGAAGGTATTTACCACCCTAAGGAAATGTCTATAGAAATTGGGTTTAAGCAGTACCATTTTCTATTTACATCGGCAATTCCGTATAACAACCTGGATGAAATGGACCGAAAGACAGTGAGATACCTGGAAAGAAATGTCCATGGAATCCAGTATACGTCAGGGTTTGTCGACCACGGACAGGTAAACAAAATATTAGAATCAAACTTGCTATATTCTGCAAACTATGTTTACGTCCGTGGTAACCAGAAGGCGGAATTTTTGCAACGAAAGTGCCATGAACTAGGACACTATCCAGTAATTATTGACGTGTCTCAATATGACGATACCATCCAAGCGACACCCAAATTTGAAAGGACCCAGGATTATTGTGCCAACCACGACAATGGGCGATTCAATTGCACTCAGGAGAATGTAGGGATTTTACGGTGTTGGTTTCTGAATACGATCCTGCCTAAATAACACCAAAAAAATCTAATTTTTAGGTAAAGTTACATTGTTATATTGTTACATTTGTTTTATTTTATTGTATTATATTGTATATTATATTATATTAATAAATTAAATTTAAAATAAATTGAGTTTTACTTCTTTACATTTATATCAAAATATAGCTGTACCCAAGAAAATATTAAACATCTACACCACTGGGTTTTAGTAATAATATCTTAGCTAAATTAAAATTAATTATTAATTAAAAAAAAAATCAGCATGCACAGTAAATTCGCATGTGGGAGTAATCACAAGGAAAAAGTAACAAACATTTAATCATATCAAATTAAACAATCACATCTTATATCGGTCTTAATTACAAAAAAATCAGTTGTTGCAAAGGAATTTGATTAACAATCTACACAACATAATTTTTTATTTCTAATTTACGCGATAACCACACAAACTAAAGCAAATATTCAATCATTTAACACCCAAAATACCCACGCAAACATACCATTATTTACATTCTAGCGATAAAACCCCAAATTCCCAAAATCAATTTGGCCAAGGAAGTCGATTAACACAATCTGCCACCTAATTAATATTATTCGCAATCTCACATAATCTCGCACAAACCAACAGCAAATATTCTATACACATTTTTAACACCCACGCAAAATGTACCATTATACACACACACACACACACACACACACACACACACACACACACACACACACACACACACACACACACACACACACACGCGCAATCCAACAAAAATCAACCCCACTGACGTCACACAACACAACCCCATCTCCTCACACACCCCACACAACACTTCTTCATATTCACACCCCAACTACACACATCTACCATCAACCAAGCGCCATCGAGCTCACTTATTCACATCAGTACACTATCCTACACACATTTTGAATTAGAAACGGTCTTGCTACACTACTTCTGTCCTTCTCTTTAAAGCAATCTCATAATTATCTGAAAATATAAAAGATGTTTTTAGATGTTTTCTAAGTAATTGTATTTGTTTTTTATGCAATTAAAATGTGCTAGAATTTACTTGTTTAAAATTTCACTTTTATTGTACAAGATTGTTAAATTTTGTTTTATTCCTTATAGCCTTGTTAAGCTCAGAATTTGAGGAGAGACAATTTGGCACGCCTACATGGAAGATTGCCATGATCATTATATTTGATTCAACAAAATGGAATTACTGACATCGGTATATTTCAATTATGAATCTCTTCATTACTAAGTAATCTCTAAAATAATTAAACCATTAATAATAATAATAATATAAACAAATTAAAATAAAAAACCGGCACCTTTAAAAGTGAAAGTCCAAAATTTGCAAACAATTTAAGCAATTAAGTGTCCCATAGATTAAATTCAAGAAGAAATAAAATTATACAATTTCAGTAATTTTATAAAATAAAACTAACATATTAATTTGATCTGGCGCATCTAGCCCAGAAGTGCTAAACATTTATAACAAATGTAACAGTGGCATAAAAATTTTGTCTGAACCTTGTGATAGGATTACACCTTTATATAAAATATTTTCGACAGCAAATTCCATTATAGTTGAATCAGTGCACCCAATTTTAAACTATAAAATATTGAAGAATCTGTTGGATACTCAGTATAAGTAGCTAAAATATTATATGCTGTTCTAATAGTTTTATTTGATTTTTTGTTTTAAACAATGTATTTTACTTCAATTACAGTTTGGTTTTGTAACATTAATAAATTATTTCCATGTTTGTAGAATTTATATCTGCTATATTTTTCTAAATTGACTTTGGGCTACATCATATAAATTGGTTATTGTAATTTGAACATATGGCTCGAACTTTTTCTTTATTGTAATTGTAAATTGTTTTATCTTTTTCTGTAAGTCTATTGACATTTTGTTGAAGAAAAAGATTATATTTTCGCAGCATTCTCTTTAACACTTTTACTTCCGACCTTCTGGACTATGTCATCGCGAGAAGCCGACAACTGTTTTTTTAACCGGACCTAAAAGTTTTTGTTTAGTGAGACTTAATGAAAAAAAGTGTTTCTGTTTTTGTGTTCCATTTCGGAACCAGTCTATAAAACAGGTGTACCTGCAAAATGTAGAACAAAATTTCATGTTTTCTCACTTGTGGTCCAAAACCACGTAAATTTCAAGAATATGATGTTCAGGCTGGAGATAAAAAAATACAAGTGAGAATTTTGTATTGGACGATTAATCTTTTTATTATTTAATCAATGAAATTCAAAAATGCTACAAGGAATAAAATACGCTTTTGCATTATCTAACCAAAGAAATGTTGGGAATTTTGTCCTTTTGGAAACAATCTAGTTAAATTTTAAATGTGCTGTGATGAGAAATTCACTACAGCTTTTTTTAGACTATCAAGATAATTGGGATTAGCCAAGCAATTTTTCTTATAACGTGACAAAAATTTTGCAAATTCTTGGTGCACTGATTCCCCAGCTTGTTCATACCACAATCCAAGTCCCTCGTTATTTGGCAGAAAGTGTAAGCAATGATCAATGTGTCTGGTGGCTGAAGACTGAAGTGCTTTCTTAACGTTTGGTTTCAAAATTGGCATTATGTTATAACGCCTATGCATAGAAACTGAATAGTGAACATCGCAGAAAATTTTTCCTACATCCATCAATGTGCTTATATCTTCTTCAGACAGGCTGTCGGGGTTTTCAATATATTTAGAAATCGGAAGTCCAATAGCAGCTATTCCAAGTCCAATATTTTCCTGCAGCGCTTGCAAAATTTTTTCTTGTTTTTTATCGATTTCGTTAAGCACTTCCCTCACCTATTCGTTTAGTTTGGGACTGCTTAAAGTGGGACAATTTTTGAGAATATAATATTTTTCTAAAATAGATTTTCTATGTTCATGTCCTAGACCTACTTTCAGATATTCCTGCCAATGTCTAGCGAGATCTTCATGAATGGTCAATTTTTTGGTTTTATTTTCAGTTGGATCTACACCTAATATTGATGTCGAACTTAATCTTCTTGAATCCTCACCATCTGATTCGCTTACTCGGTGTATTTCCTCCGTCGTATTACACTGTTTGCTTCTTCATCCCCTGCAAATAAATGGGTGGACTTAATTTCGATTTAAAAATCAAAAAATTAAGCCAAAATCGAGCGATCGCCAATTTTTGTTTTTACATTTTTTTTTGTTATATAATATCACTATGGGAAAGTCGACAGACCTCTGAGTCCAGCAGGTCGAACAACCCCACCGAAAAATAATTTTTTGTTGTCTATGGTAGATCGAAACGACCCTTTAAAAAATAATTATATTACTGTGGGTACGACTGTGGAACGACTCCCTTGTTTATTATAGGTTTATAGCAGGTCGAGCGACCGCCCCTATTTTGTTTATTGTTTAGTAGGTCGAGCGACTATACTAATAATTACATATTAAACGAACAACCCTGTATCAGAGCTGTGTTGTTGTTTATTACTGTTATCAGCAAAGGAATTTTATGCCAACGTATGAACGTTGAACGGCAACCGGCGAAAAAACGAGAGTGGATAGATATCACATTCTTGTGAAACGGTTTTTAAGATACATAATAATAGTAGAAACTTGTAAATGTACTGAATACCGTTGCAATATTTAAATAATTATTAATTACCTATTACCTATTCTTTTTTAGAAAATGCTGCTTATATATTAAAAAACATACCTGAGTCATCATATTCCGAATCTTCTTGTAAAATTTTGCAATTTTCGCCTGCTATTTCTCTAATTTCCTGTTCTTCTTTCTTTTCCTTAATTCATTACTCATTTTTATATCAAAAAATTTCACAAATTACGGGAGATTTCTTGGCTGATTTTACAAAGAAGACCGGTCTCGGTACGCGTACATTTCTGTATGGGCAGGTGTTCCTGGTGAGCCGCAGAACAGATAGGTAGGTATATAGAGTAATTTTCTTAAAACGGTGCGCGCGAAGTACTGTAACTACATTGTAGTTTTGGAACTATTTGTGATGGATAACATGAAAAGGAATAACTTTTATATTTTAAGTTTAATTTTGTTTTTGAGATTTTTATAAATAGGGTAGGTATTTCAATATTTTTATTGCGAAGTGACCAGGGTTTTTAACGGTTGAAAGTCATACTTTACCGCGAGAGTTCCGAATGGTACCTAATTAATATTTTGTGCAATCAGTTGATTTTTCCAGTCAGTGAACCGTCTGATGAAAAATATCCTTAAGATGTACCAATCAGTGAAAATATAGATCCACCTACATTGCACAAAATTAAAAATTATATTGCTTATGCTGTGTACTTGGATGAAAGGAAATAACACTGCTACTTATTGCACATTAATTACTTTATTATAACTTCTTGTTCGTCTATTCTTTTTACATAAAACTCAAGTACATACTCTAATGACTTCTCGGATAAGGCTGACTTGTCCTTGTCCATTACCTTATTTACAGTCTTGCCAATGTGGTACATTTGTCAAGACATAACAGCTTACATAAGCAAAAAAATATTTTAAAATAATTGTCATTTTCTGAAAAAAATTAAATAAAAAAATCATGCGTGCCTTGGGATCGAACCGAGGAGCGGAAAGCACACACCCATCATACTGAGCTATAATCACATTTGACTGCTATATCGTAAACATTCGCTATAGATGCCGAAAGTTCCGAACTCTTTCAGTAAGGTACGAGGTCCGAATCATTCGGAACTCTTCTTACTCCCATTTTTACTTTGTTTTTAGTTTTTTCGTAAATATTTCACTGTTCGGTTAAGGTTAAAAAAATTTATTATGAATTTTGCAGTATTTTTATTTAATTAAAGACTGATATAATAATGACTTCTTTATTTTGAATTATAATACATAATTTAAGTAGGGGAAGGTCGGGCAAAGTGGAATAGTTAACGTTTGATCATTTCCTGTGGTCTTGTGGGTGCACTCAGAAAAACAATCTTATGTGCAATTGTTTTCTATATTATACATGTTCACAATGTATTAGCTAAAAACCGCTGACCTAACGACACCCGGGAGAAAAAAAATTAAAATCGATGAGAGTGCAAATTTCACTTTGCCCGCCATGTTGCGGGCAAAGTGAAATTTTCGTGAGGGCAAAGTGAAATACTATAAAATATATCTAAAACCTCATTTTAATAATAAAAAAATTAAAGTCAAACACATTTATATAACATCACATATTATAAAGAAAATAATAAAATGTTATGGGGTTGCATAAGTACCCAGCCTCATTACTTTTGGCTTTTTAATGACCATGTAAATGTCTTCTTCCCCATAAGTCATTATATCTTCTTTGTTAGGCCAACGAAAATATTTTTGACATTTTTCCATGCATTTTACAGTCACTTCTGTGTTCGCACGGTTTATGACCAAACCAGGAAAAAGGTTTCCTTCATACTTAACTACAACCCAACTCCCTTCTTTCAAATCCGTAATCGTGCAGCATTTACCTGTGGGGCCAGTTGGAGAAGTTTGGTCATCCAACTCGAAGCTGCTCTCATCGTCCAGGGGTGGATCTATCTCACTACTCTCGCTGTCAGTATCATTTTTGGGAAACAATTGCTTCTAGAGTATCTTTTTTTTTCTTTTTCGCCGCTGGTTCCTTTCGTTGCTTGGAAATTTTTAGCTCCTCCATAAAAGGGGTTGAAGTCGCAACTACTGTGGATCCATGACTTCTCTTCCTTTTTGGGGCGCCATCTCCTTGATTAAAAACTCGAGGAATCGGTAGTATGTCCTGGGGAGAAACAATAATAGAACCTTCCGGAATCACATTTGACGGTGTTTGCGGTTTTTCTTGGACGGCACATGTTCTTTGATCTTGACTTGTTCCAGCAGTTGCCTCACGATTAGTTGTTTCAGCTGCAGCAAAGGAGCTTGCACCGAAAATTCTTTGAAACGGATATATGCCCGTTTTTTTAAAGCCGGAAATCGCCGTTTCCATCGTGGCTGCCTTTAAGTAGGCTTCGCCAAATAGGGCTCGAATTTCATGAATACTTACGATTTTTCCGGGGTGTTCTCGCAGCCACACTCTTACAGCTTGCTGATAAAATGTGGAAATCGGATACATAAAGGAAACATCAAGCGGTTGTATCCGATGTGTACAATGCGGAGGCAGAACGAGAATATCCACAAAAGTTTCTTTGGCTACATTCAGCATGTCAATATTTTTTATGTGAGTAGAGTGGCCATCTAAAATGAGTAGGACACGGTCTTCAGCTGTTGGCTTTGCAAATTTTAGAAAATGTTGGAACCACTCAGTAAATATATCTGTTTGCATCCAACCTGTTGGATGGGTAAAAATTTTTGTGTTTGGAGGAACACCGTTTTCAAAAGTCACATTGTGTCGAACCCTTGGAAATACCAAAGCTGGAGGAATATATTCTCCGGCCGCATTGAAGCAAATTTCAGCAGTAACCAGCGTTCCTCTCTCGGCTGAGGACAGAACTCCCACCTGTTTTTTCCCCTTTTTTGATATAATTTTGGAAGGCTTATTTGGAACTGTTGTAATTCCCGTCTCATCACAATTATATATGCGATTCGGGGGGTATCGGTGATTTTCATTAAATTTATCAAGTAGATCGAAAAACTTTTTAACATTAACCTAATTAAAGGCCGAGGCTCTAGCTGCTGAGGTTTTCTCTGGAAGCCGCAGTGATAATGTTGGGTTTCTTTTTAAAAAGCCATTAACCCAATCTTTGCCGGCTACCTGTTTTTCAGTATTAAATGGGTGAGAAATGTTGTTCCTGACAGCCAATTGATATGCGACAGATTTAAGATCTGCTAAGGTTAAACCATAGAGTCGCTCTTCCATTTGTAAAACGTAGTCAACTAAAATCTTTTCTTGTTCTTCACTAAATACAGAACGATATCTTCCAAGTTTTTTATTAACACATTGATCTACTGGTGCTTTTATTCTCCGGAAGAGCGTCGCAGGAGGAATATTGTGCTGGCGAGCTGCGGCATTAATTGATGTTCCAGCTCTACAAGCCGCTATTGCAGCTTCCATGCTATTTTTCTCCCATGATTGTTGGGTAGTCTTTCTAATATATTTATGCACCATCTTATCTGAAAATAAAAAAGATAGCACTAAGCTTGGTCATATATCATGCGACAACAACAGCCATTTCACATTGCCCTAACTGAGCGGGCAAAGTGAAATATTTCACTTTGCCCGCAACACCTTTATTTCATTTTGCCCGCCTTGCCGCGACCGTCAAAAAACAAATCCACCTTTTTACCAAAACGATAAATAGGGACCGTAAACACATGCTTCTAAACATGTATAATATAAGCTGACAAATAGACAGGAATTAATCACTTACCCTTTTCGTATGGTTCGTTCCAAAAAATGGTACGAATATTACAGTTTTTCACTTAAAAACACTAAAAGTCGTATTATCACATGCGGAACTTGCATTACAACTTTCATATTACATTTATAAGTACCAACTTAAGGAAGCTAGCTTCTTGTAGCAGTAAAACTTGAACCCGACAATTTCAAAAAATAATATACCAAAATTTCACTTTGCCCGCCTATTTCACTTTGCCCGACCTTCCCCTATAATTATAACAAAATAAGTATGGAATATGAATCAAGACACTCAAGAAAATCACAAAACAATCCAAATTAAAAAATATGTATTGCAAGATTAATTGTTATACAGGGTCAATATTATTAAGTTTTAAGAAAAATCCTAAAACAGATATTTTTCCTAATTGCAGCATCGGCAGTGAGTTAACACCCCCTAAAATTTTGATAGGGAATGTATTAAGTGTGGCACATGCAAGCTTAAAATTGCTCAATTTAATACTACTTAATTTAATACAATTTTTTTATAAACATACTTTATTTGAGGTGATTTTAACAATTTTGCTTAGACAACACCCTGAGAAGAATGAATTAACTTTTGTACAGGGTTTTTCATTATAATTTGACCGCTATTTATTTTCATTATTATTGCAAACACAAAAAAAAAGTTTTGAGTAAAAGCTATGTTGTTCTATCTGTACCGACTAAAAATGTAATAACAGGCTGAATTGTATATACAGGACGACTCCAACAAAATATAATTTATTTTTTTTAATGGGACACCCTATATATTTTTGTCCTTTTAAGTAGATTTGCATTTCCTGATTACAAATATATAATATTTTAATTATTTAGTGACTTATTGCACTATGCAAGCGTAACACATAGATGGCTATGAAAATGATGTTTCCAAGTGAAACAGTTGTTTGTTTATTAAAAGTTGTCAATTGATTACTTGTAATGGGTTATACTGTGGGCGAAAAAGTTGAGATAAAACAAAAAAGCTTTTACTTGAAACTTTTTTTGAGTTCACAAGAATTATGAAAATAAGTAGTGGTCAAAATATAATGAAAAACCCTGTACATATATTAGTTTTACAACAGGCAGGACTCGATCCCCAATTATCACTGCAACATTGAAAAAAATTGTTCATTACCCCTCTTGTTACATCTCTCCTGGTACAGTGTACATATATTTGTCTTGACAATGATGATAGCCATTGTCAAAATGTTGACGAAATATATATTATTTGAAACAAATGTAGTCGTTTGATTCCATAATAAATCGGAGAATAAACATCAGCAATATCCACTAATAAATTTCCAAATCTAAATTATTAATGATTTAAGTTTATAACCGGTGGTGGTTCCAAAGCTCATCTGCTATTGTCTCTTGTTAACTGTCCATTATAATTTAATTATCCATTATACCTTTCATCTGCATTCCCTTCTATCTGTCGGTATGCATGTATGTAGGGTAGAGTTGGGGAATGCCGGCCCCCTAAGCCATTTGGTGTATTTAATTTTAATTATGGGTCTAGTTTCAATAGGTTTGGCATTCGGTGATTCGTGAGTATCATCTTCCTCAACAAGTTTTCGTTTTGTGCCACCTCCTTTCAACATTTTATTTCGCAGTTGAAGCTGCATCTTGTCTTCTTTCTCATCTAAAATGGCTTTCATAGGTGTTGAAGTAAATATTTCCGAGTGCTGCTTCCTATGGGATATTTGTTTCTTTGCCATTGATGTTGATGGCCCAGGTAATGGTTTCAAATCCGAAAATGAAACTTTGGCTGGTTCTTGATTATTATCTTCAGTTTCTTCATTTTATACTTTATTTTTTTTATTAACAGTGTTATCAATATTGATATTGAGCTTAGGAACAGTTTCATCAAAATCGACTGCCTGTGTAGGTAGAAATGCAACAGCAGGCGCAAATCTTCTTCTGAGAAAAGGTCAGAATTCAAAGGGAATATTCCTGTTGCTTGAAAGCCCTTAATTGCTTTTTCAGGTGTGGCCACTCGACCGTATGATTTATTAAATATTTCGGCTAATTCGTTTGTGGTTATCCTTTCGCCTACGTGACTTTTTAAATAGCTGGAACACTCAGTATTGTAAGCAGTTTTTAATAGGAAGTAAAATGAAACGTCTAAAGGTTGTAGACGATTGGATGTGTGCGGCATAATGGTGACGACAATAATTCCGTTTTCTTTACAAAAAGTGTAGGCCTGTAGCGAACAGTGAGTGAGGTGATTATCAACCAGCAGTAGTACCGGATCTTCTTTGGTTGACTTAACAAATTTCTGAAAGTGATCAAGCCATTCTACGAATATTTTTTCAGTCATCCACCCGTTGTCAGAACAACAATAGAGTGCTCCAGGTGGGCCATTTCTCTTTAGTTGAGTGTTCATTCTTTTACGTGCATAAATAAATAAATAAAGGAGGTACATAGGTACCTGAAGCGCTTACGGCACACATTATTGTTGTTTTTCCTCTTTCGGCACTGGTTATGAAACCTACTCTTTTCTGACCTTTTTCTGCATATATTTTAACTGGCTTCTACACCGTTGTAATGCCGGTTTCATCAGCATTGAAAATTTTGGTAGGTGGGAATTGATATTTGTCCATCACAATGTCTATATTTTTGTAAAAGCGGGACACCTCATCAGAATTAAAAGCAGAAACCCGATTGATGCTGGTTGCCTCAGGTTTTCTCAAAGTAATGCTTGGGTTTCTTTTAAGAAATCCCCTAAGCCATGCTTTACCTGCAGACTATTTTCCGAAAAGGGATTGGGCTATATGTTATTTTCTTTTGCGTAAGCAAATGCACATCGTTTGATTTCAGTAGCTGATATTCCATAACAAAGTTTAGAAAGCATGATAACTTGATCTGTGAAAACTTTTTCATCCTGTTTGGTAAATACCGAATGACGTCCCATTGAAGGCCCCGATGCATCATTACCACGTTTCAATCTATCTTGCAGAGTGCTCCTAGGAATGCCAAATGTTTGAGAAACCTCTCTCGTACTTCTCCCATTATGGATAGCAGTTAATGCGGCTTGCATTTGTTCAGAAGACCACGCAGCTTTCACTGTTTTTCTACTGTATTTACTCGGCATCTGTAATCCAAATATACATCCCAGCTAGCACATAACGTTGCCAAGCCTTTTGGCGATGTTGTTTTAAGGGAACATAATAACATACCCATACAACGTAACTGCAACGTTAATGAGGGAAATCAAAACCTCGCGAAACATCTATTTATTACTTACGTATTTAACCTGCCTGTTATGATAACACAACGTAATTAAGTAACTTGCTAAAAAAGTTTCCACGAGAAGTACTATGGATATAATCTTGTTTTCGAACGTAGCCATTCGTTTGTCACAACCAACAAAACATAAAAAAATGACACTTGTCACTTTTTCTTGTACGTATTTGAGATTTTAAAGAAATTGGAAACTATACGTTTGAATAAGTTTGATAAGTTGTTTTCTTCTTTTCAATAAAATAGATACATATTTTCTAATTTATTGTCTGTTGTTTTAGATGGTAAAATTTCAATTTCCAAATAAAATAAAAAATAAATCATTGTAAACAAGTAGATACAATTAAATGACTGCTTATATTTATTTTACACGATCTTATTGATGCCTTAATACTATAGAAGTAACGATATTAAACAATGAAAGTAACGATATTTAGGCACTGATACTGAATTACCAATACTATCGCCATAGTGATACTTAGAAGCAAGTATTGTATCGCTATGTGTGTGGTCAGAGATTATAAGGTTTGTTCAAATATTTGTACTGAAATATTTTAGTTTTTGCATGTGGTAAAACTTAGTAATATGATTAAGCGTTACCACTGTTTTTTGTTATTTAATTATAAGGTAAATTGCCAGTTATTGACACTATAACTTGTACCAGGTGTCAACTACAGAATATACTTTACTGATGCACTCTTGTTATTAGTTAAGTTCCCTACTCCGTCCTGTTGAATGGGGGTTGTCAGCCGTTTAAAAAAAATCTTACTTTTTCGATACTTTGTTACTCGAGACTTATAAATATCAATATATTTAACATAATATCGAGCAGTATCGATGCCTCTACCACAAAGTATCTCACATGATACCGGTATTGATACCTTTGACCGATATTCATAACCCTACTCCCAACTATAAAAATACAAAAACAGAGAAGTCATATACTGCCATCCTAACAAGAGAAGTCCTATCTGAAAATTTAATTTATTATTTTTTAAACCTTTTTTTGGTAACTTTTTAACATTTTAGTACCTTTGTTGCGAATAAGACATTCCATTTCAGTACCGAGAAAGATAAAATGTAGACAAATGCACATACAAAAACTGCTAATTTTGTGGATAAAACCTTTCTTGCTAGAACGGCAGTATAGAAGTGCTGTAGTTCACTAAAGATAAATAACATTTAAATTTGTTACGTTTCAGTAAATTAAGTATTACCATTGCTGGACAGTAGTGTCGTTTTGGTGGATAAATACAGCATTTCACTGGATATATACCTATGCTATTTTGCTGTACGTTTGCTGCACAATACCAATTGCTGGACAAACTTTAAAAATGCTTTACAATACAGAAAAATTGCTGTAAGTATGGTCGCCCTAGTGTAATAATATTTTAATCACTAAAAATAAATTTTAAATATATTGTGTTTTAGGTTTCCTTTGTGCTGGATTATAATTCTAGTAAAAATCTCAGGAATTTTAGAAGCTAAAGTTAATACAGAATTGGTTGAAGAAGAATATATAACATCTAAGACTATTTCTTTTTCTTTCATAGCAGAATATCATGCTAAAAAACATTGTTCTGTATAAGTTGAACATCCATTATTAAGTGTCAAATTTCTAAAAGTCAAAATAAATGTTAATTATTTAAAAAAACAAAGTAAGTAAAAATCAACTAAAAATAGGTGCAACGATTTAAACGAGCATATTTTTCATTTTCTTTATATATATATATATATATATATATATATATATATATATATATATATATATATATATATATATATATATATATATATATATATATTATTTTCTTAATAATTAAACAAGTAAATTTATTATCTACAAAGTTATTTTATGGAAGAAACTATGTAATTAAGTTCACATATTTATTTGTTTACAGTACGCTACGGATACATAAAGTTCTAAATGGTTAAAATATCAAAATAAAATAACAAAGAAATTAATAAAATTGTCACAGTATAAAAAGTCAATAGTGTAATAAAAGTTGACACTTTAAAAAAATAAACCTTTTAAAATGTCATAATTTGAAAAATACTTATTGTAATTGGACATCAGTTGGTCTACAAATAAATTCTGCCCATAGTTAGTTCTATGAGCATTTACATAAAATAGTTTCATATGCCTAGTAAGTCTGGCAGGAACAAGGAATCTAATAAAGTGTACCAGGCTGTCACTATCAATCAAACCGTTCAATAACTTATACAGGAAAACAAATGATGCTTCTCGACATCTGCATTCCAAACTCTCAAAAATAACATCAAGATCATTTATAGTTTTCTCAAAACTTAGTTCAGAACCTGCAATGACAATCATGCATAATGATATTAGCTGTTTTATTAAACTTTATAACTTTACATTTATCAATATTCAGTTTAAGCAAGTTATATCATATTAAAACTATGATTAGTACCAGTTGTAGGCAAATATCTTTTTTTAGCATCCTACAACTGCCATCTTATTAAAAATCTAGTGACCTTTGAAATATACCTTATATAAATACACTTTTTACTACTTTTGTACAATCGTGCACCATTTTAGCTACCAGTGAACCTTTGCAATATAGGTACCTATTATACTCTTTTGTGCAAGCGTTCAGTGTTTTCGATTCTAGTGAACCTTTGAGATATTCCTTATATACCCTTTATACCTACTTTTGTCCAATTTGTCAGTGTTTTTTTTACCTATATTATTAATACCTATCTCTACTTGTATGATATTGGTTCTTGATTTCAAAAGCTTTTTAATAATAAATTTATACAATTTTTTATTTTGTTTTCTTCAGATTTTACTATATCCTCAATATACTATTTTGAATATAGTGTATTCAAGGATGGACATAACTATACTTGTAAAGATATTTATTTTAAATTTTTCAAGAGGTCTTTTTCATACTTTCTCAACGTTAATCGTATTTATTTAACAAGCAAAAGAAATTATGAAGAAGTACTTTTAAATTTAAAATAAATATTTTTACAAGTATTGTTAAGTCCATCCGTGGACACACTGTATAATGCTGTAGAATGAATTCACATTATAACATCTATAGAAAGTTTCAGAGTAACTTTCGGGGTAAGTACCGTAAAAGTGCTAGTGTGATGTTTTCCGAACTTCAATTTTGCAACCTCTGAGATGTGCTATAAAAGTCTTGCCGTTGCGGACATTCGGTAGTTGCAGGGATAATAGGGTTACATTTACAGTACATTGCATGCGAGCTTAATGAGCCTAAAATTGCAGCTTATTAACGTAGATGGGATATTTTTGTGCTAGCTGGGATATTACTAATGATGCTATAGATTGCTAAAATGAGTAAAACCTTATTATTTGTTAGAGGTGGGTAATGACGGCCGGCCGGCATTTTCCCCAAAGCCTGGCCGGCATTACCCGAAATTAACCTAAAAAATGTTTCATATCTGTATCCACTAAAACATGAAATTATGACCGAAATCTATTTTACTAACAAAAAGTGCATGGAATTTGCATAATACAACATATTTACGGAGTCTAAACAATTAAAAATAATTGAATTACTTACCGCCAAAGATTTCTTTCTGCTACATCAACAAATACTCTAATAGATGGCGCAACGTGTTTTAAATGCTAAAGGAGTGTTTGCAAGTAGAAAATCTATTGGCCAGTATTACCCGTATGGCCGGCATTACCCGTATGGCCGGCATTCCCCACCTTTACCCTACTGTTCAATAAATTTATCATTGAAGTGTATGCAAACGTTATGTAGTACACATGTATTCTCCAAGTTGAACGATGTGAACATTCCACTGTGGGATGTGAAGTGTCCTATCACCAATTTGTTCTCTCGGTCATCGTATTCGGTATTCTTGAATCATTCACATCTCATAGGTTTACATTTTTTGAATTTTTTTTATCGTTATATATATTAGCAAGTTTTAAAATATTGACGAATGTTTATTTTTTATCGTTATATATATTAGCAAGTTTTAAAATATTGACGAATGTTTATTTTTTATTATTTTAACATGGTATTTGAATACAAAGTTATATAAAATTACTTTAAGAACTTATATACAAAATTAACCAGTCTTCTAAAATCAATAATTTCTACATTTTTTTTTAAATAACACACTAGTTTTGATTATTTTTTATTTCACTAAAATTCAGTTTATTTGGCAGTATGATAAAACTTGATATGGAAAGTTAAAAATTGAAAACCCTAAAAGTAAAAATAGTTTTAGCTGCTAAGCAGTACAGCCCCAGAGGAAAATAAAACCATGTAGAAAAAGAAACACACTAGTTTCCTTCACGGGAATTTTAGAAAAAAAAATTGTTTTATCTACTAAATTTAAATTTGAGCTATTGTAATTTTTTATTTAAATAAACCTACCAATACTAATAATAAGTTACCTAATAATAGAATATTTTAAAAATAAACTAATAATTAGTATTATTCACAGACAAATGAAACAATTCTATGTTCGACACAGACACACACCTTAATTTCATTTCGAAGTCATTATTAGTCATGTATGTGTATAAAATATATTACGGTAAATTACCACAGTAATATACGACACAAATTTATTACCATGGTAATTAATTTTGGTAATTAAAACCCGTAAATTACCATCGTAAATTACCATCGTAAATTACCATCGTAAATTACCATCGTAAATTACCAAAAATATAAATTTCTGTAATTTTACATCACTGATTACGTTCCACTGTTACATTATGGTATGAAGCATGGCCGTCTATATCTCCAGGCCAGTGCATTACATGTGGCAATGCTGTCTGCTTCTCAATAAGTGGGCCTATGAATTCGAATGAAATTTAAATGGATTTATAATATACCTGTTACTTACCACTGTATTTATTGACTGAAAAATAGTTTACAGGTTTAAGTGGTAATTCTGTAATTCGATACGTCTATTTTTAACGGATGTTAAATTTTACGATTTTAACATATATTCTAATTCTGTAAAAATAAAATTAACGCATACGTTAAATTTACAGAAAAAATAAACATACGTTAAAAGTAGTTCAAATTTGCCATAAAATTTTGGTTATGTTTTAAGGTCTGTCAAATAAATGTCACTCCTTTTATCATATTTATTGTATCTGTCTGTTTTCGCACAAGATTATTGAAAAAAGTAGCGGCCGAATTTACTTTATAAACTATTTGGTAGGCCATCAATTTTTAATATAAACAAAACTCTTACCTCAATAACTATCAAATTTTTCGACGCATTGTACTCAGCAAATTAATTTTGGCCCTGCTTTTTTAAAAATTTTGTTAATTGTCTCCTCATCGAGTAGTTTAAAACTTGCATCATCAATACCTTCATCTACCAAGAAAAAAGATGTAATTAAGTAGTTCTCACAAAAACGAAATGATACAAACTCTTAAAATACTAACATACTGCTTAATGTCCAAATATAAATAACTTCTGGTTAGAAGTCCTTAAAATCAATAATTATTGGTATTTTGAGTATAAAAAAATGATATCTATATAACTGTGCATACCTGTTGCAAAAGAATTTGATTTTTTATTCTAAATTGTGGAACTTCAATGAGTGTTTCTTTAAACATTTGGTAATCTTGTAGTTTGTGTAGCTAAATTCAACACAGAGGTTAGAATTATGTCAGGGTTGCCAAATGTCTTTTTAATCTATTATGCTATTATTAACAGAAAATGAATATCACACATATAATAATTAGGGTTACATTTTTGACATTTGAGAAATAAAAATTCAGACTAAAAAGTTAATAAAATTTAAAAAAATGGAAGTAATTTCTGAGACAATAATAGATAAGACATACGAGTGTAATAACAGACAATCCCAGTATATTATTATTATTATTTTTTTTTTTTTTCATAATACTCGTTAATTTTTTTTAATGTTATTAAACGTTATTTGACATAAAAATACTTTAAATACTTAAAATTTTATTGAATACGTCATTGTATGTAACATTTCCAAAGAGACTTGGCAACAGTGCATGAAGCGTCGAATCATTGAAGCATTCACGAGAGATAGCCGAGGCTGTCTAAGTGTGTAAAATTAAAGGAAAGACAATAAGGTATTTGGCTCATATTTAGCTAAAGAAACTACAAGATTACCCCCCTCTGGGTGTCACCCCCAAAATATGCAGAATTTTTTTCATTGTTATTGGATTCTACAACTTTTTTATTTTTACCCACAAAATTTCAGATTTTTGAACAAAAAAATTTTTAATTTTGCGGAAACGAAAGTATGCAAAATTTGGACTCCGAATCTCGACTCGAACCGGGTAGCCCCGTATGCCAGAAACTAACCGATTAATGCCCATACAACAATAGAATTTGTATTAAGTACATGGATCTATGTAGGTATATTGAAATAAACAGGATTATATTTTACTTTTTATTAAAAATAGCCTGTGTAATATTGTTTAAGTTACTTTCAAATAAAGGTGCATACTCTTCAAGTTGCCACTCTTTTAATAATCCTATAAAACATGATGCCGCCATTATGCACAACCAGCCACAGTGCCACAAATCAACAGGTATGAATTTGTTGTGGTACACGACACAATAAAAAAGATCATAAAGTAAATAAGAAAAGAAGTAACTATTGTCTTTGACAAAAACTAACAAAAACCATGGAGCAATAATAAAAAAAAAAACAAAATCTGATCTAACCCAGTCACTACTTCAGTACTTCGCTCCAGTGTTGCCAACTGTAAAATTTCAGGATTCTCAAAACTTAATCTTAAAATTCACCAGATTTCACCAAATGTTAGGTTCAAAATACACCCATCATCGAGGTTGTTTCAAAACCAGGCTAGTTGCCTGATAACTTTTCTGACGTCATCTGTATGCTTCAACATTCACCATTACAACTTACCAGACAACCTTTTGACCCACCATAAATTCAATAAAAAAGTAATATTTCTTTTGGAACAAAGATTGTTTTGAATAAACAAATATAAATTGGACACAAAACAAAATATTAAAATATTTATTGAAAAAACACAATTGTTCACAAAAAAACAAGACATTTCTTATTCTTATCCTACTAAGGATATTATAATAATAAAAATTATTACAAATTCTTAAAAAACGAAAACAAAAATATATACTTAATTATCTTTGGTATTACTTAATTAGTTAAGGATTGCAAAATGTTATCAATCTCAACCTGCATTCCTTGATCTGCCTCATCATCGTTGTTTTTGTATGCTGCATTTGAGTCAAACATGATCAAAATCTCATCTGGCAATTTATAAGTATTGCAACATTTCCCCATTCTTTTCATACCAAACTTAATACTTAAAATATTGTTCAATAGGTTTAGTTTCATTCGGTTGCGGATTTTATTTTTGACAATACTCATCGAACTAAAAACTCTTTCGACATCTGCATTTGAATGAGGTAAGCAAAGGATCCTTAAAGCAAGATTGACTAGATTTTGAAAAGGATTTTCATTTGATGCATCCCTATAATTATTTACTTCTATCCAAAACTGCTCTGTACTTTGTGTTTCAGCCCAGTTTATCAAATGTAGACTAGCCCATTCGTTTTCAATTTTTGATACTATCTGGGCATCATCATAAAACTGAGTGGCTATGTCTGTGATAGGTATTTTATTTGGTTTCAAGCACTCCGTTACTGAAAAATATTGCATTTTGTTTAAAATTTTTATATTTTCCGGTAACCTCTGTCTCAGCTGTTTCGCCAATTCAATTAGAAACGAAATGCAGCGACCCTTTATCATTTCTTTACTGTCTTGATCTAAATGGCAGTCACGACAAGAGTTTTCAAAGGCATATCCCAAGTAAGGATTAGGGTCTAAGTGGTTTTCAAAGTCATCTACTCTAGAAGAAATATGAATATTTGCATTTGGGATGACAATTTTCTTTATAATAGATAAATATAGGTGATTTAAATTATTGAACAATTTTGTAACATCAGCATTTGATGCCTCAAAGCTTTTATTTGTTGCCTGTACTAAATTAACAATGGAATATATAAATTCTAAATATACCTTATTGTTGAGATCTTTGTACATAGAATACAACATTTCAGCTGTGTAACAATTGTCCTTCAAACGAACGATATCAAAATGTGCTTTCAAGCTATCCCACTGTTCCAATATTCGTTTAAGGGCTGGTTCGATGGAAATCCATCTTGTTGCTGCCATCTGTAAAATCTTTAATGGTTCCTCGCCATTATTTATCAAAGAATAAATTTGTTTATAAGAAAGCTGTCGAATCGAACTGTGACTAAACCAATTGTATGTCTCTTTGATCAGGAATTCAATATTTCTGGGCAAAGTCTTTTCTGAAGCACAGGAAACTGCTAGTTGTAACGAGTGGCAAACGCAACGCACTAAAACCAAATGCGGAACTTCCTCTTTCAGCTTTGCATAAACACCGTTTGTAATTCCTATCATTACTGAAGCATTATCAGTACCTATACCCTGCAAATTCTGTACATTTAATTTAAGTTTTGTAAGCAGCTGCTTTATAGCCTCAACAATGCACTCTGCCGTTCCATTTTCAATGTTTATGAGTGACAAGAACGTACTGACTATTTTTGAATGTTTGGTACTAAAATACCTAATAACAATTCCTAACATTTTTAAAACTGCAACGTCGGTTGATTCATCTATAATTAGACTATATGGGTTAGCTCCTACATCAAACAGTAAGTCTTTCATAAAATGGGGACCCACAACATTTTTTATTAAATTTGTACATTTAGTTCGATGAACAGGAACATTATTAATTTCACACAAGTGATCGATGGCATTTATAGACGTGTGAGCAGCTACGAATAGACAAATATCACCTTCTTTCCTTTGCTGAGTGGTAACACCTTTATTATTGGGCTCAAAGTTTAATTTCTGCTGCCTTGGACATGAAAAGGGCTTCTCAGCTGCTTTGTGCTTTAAACTTATATTATGTTTTTTAATATCACCAAGCCTGGCGTTGATAAAACATTTACAGTACTTGCAGTACATGGTATAAAAAATAAAAGGTAGGATATCAACAGTGTCAAAAATAGGACGGCCACGCGCATAACGTCACGCGTAGAGTTTATATAGGCGCGAATTTAAAAATACTGACGAAGTGTGAGGAAAATATATGCTACTTACAGAAATTTCATGAATATTAAAGATAATATTTTAGAAATTACATGAAATATCTATGGATATTATTATAGGATAGTTAAGGAAAGAACTATGAAGGAACATAAATGCAAATACATACATAAAAGAAGTATTTATTTGAACAATTTTTTCCTTTTTCTTTTTTAATGATTCATTATGGTTATACAAATTCGACTTCTAAAGAATAGTTTTTATAACTAGGATAATGAAAAGGGTATCTTCGCAACTTGAAACTGGAGATCCTGGTAACAATTTCGCATCTGGATATGCCGGAAATTTTTATCTGATTACTCATTTACCTGCATTAAATTACCCAATTGAATAAAAATAAGTTTTAAAAAATATGTTTTTTCATATAATGCAGACGTTCATATAATATAATGCAAAGCATAAAAAAATGTACGAAATACAAATAACAGCTACATAACATATTGTGGGTGCATGTACAAAATTAAAATAAAATGTCTGCTATTTTCCTGGACAAAGTTGCTGACAGTTTTTTTAATTCATTCATCAAGTACAAGTCGAAATTTTCTTTTTTTTTGCGACATTTACAATTTCACTTATGCTTATATTTTTATCCTCCAGTTTAGAAGTCCCAAGTTGCGATTGAACTAATCTGAAGTTCTGATTAGAGGTTCCTCTTATAATTGGAAGGTTGAAAGTGCTTGGAATACATATGAAAATTTATTTGCAGGATTACAAGCCACTGCAAGGGCTGCTCCATGTCAAATTTTCTTGGGAAGGAGGGTAGAATTGCCTATTTAGTATATTTTTTTAATAAAAGGCTCATGGATTTTAAGAATTTTAATCTAGGGAAAGGCATGCTCCCCTGAGCCTCCGCTGGAGCCGCCCTTGGACCACTCCTCACTTCTGACTGAGCTCTTACTGTCCAAGAAAGCGAAAAACCATAATATCTTTCTTGAATCCTTTGCTTTAATTGTTACTGTTACATCCCTACCGCAATTTTTCAAAGTTTTTTACTAAAACCACTCAGAGAGAAGAAAGTTTACAACATAATATAATACAAATATCTGTTTAATACCTTATAAATCACTATAAACGACTCCCAAACTACTGCAACATGTGTCTGTCTTATGATATTTATTTCGCGCCAACTCTACTAACTCTACGCATGACGTCAGCGCCGCCATGACACCATGCGCGATATCCCCCCCTGCTTGCAGTACGCTTTGGTGTAGTCTGTAGTGCATGGTTGTAGCCAACCTTTCATTTCTGGCAGCTTTTCCCACTCACCTCTATATTTTTGTGTGTAATTAGGCACTAAAAAAATATAAATTATTTTTAAACAAAGAGATCTTAAATATTAAAATGCAATTACTTTTGGTCTTTGGATGGGATTATTTATCAACACAGGCGGCAGTCGGCAGTTACTCAGATAACTGTGAACTTGAACTGAGGTAACAGAGCAAACAATACAAACATAAACATTGCAAATTGCAAACACAAAGTAATGAAAAAGTTGGGTTAGGTTAGGTGCTGGTTTGCGCTTGGCGGCGACTATGAGCGGCGACCCCATAGCGATTTCTATTTGTAAAGAAGTGCGCACTGAGTGCATTCTCGTCTTCTTTTTTCTGCATATAAAAACAGAATATAAATTTTAGTTTTTTCTGCACTGGCACTGGTTTTAAAATTTGCAAATGGAAATCGATATTAATGTCACTAGATATTCTCCAAATGAAATAAGAAATACACCAGCTTTTAGAACATCCTCAAACTCTTCTAAAAATTCTCTTTGGCACACCGAAATTCTCCAGTTTTGGTGAAAAATACACCAAGTTGGGAACACTGCTTCGCTCTCTACTCTCTAGTGAACAACTTACAGAAAATAATGGCGATTACGGATGACGTCGTAAATAGTGGTGAGATATATCGACCAATCAGTAGCCGCGGTGATGGCTTGTAGCTTGCGCAATCCAATATGGTTTGTTAATTTCTGAAATCATACTCATATATTTTAATAACGGCTATATAAGAACTTAATTGTGGTAATTGAGGGGATCAATTTTATTTTTGCTGAATAATGGTAGGTAGTGATAGAAATAATTACAATTAAGAGCTGGATAACCATTATTAAGTGAAATGTATAACGCAATAAGTGGAATTTCAGATAATCGTAACATTTAATCTAATAATGATTATTAGATGTGTTTAGCAAAACCATCTTTGCCACTGTAATTATGCACTCGATAAGGATTATTTGATTTTGATTTTGAAACACAGCAAAATCATATAATAGGAGCATTTTGCTCAGTGTAGTCATTGATATTTTGTAAAGAATATATGAGTTAACAATAGCTGTGTTAAAAAGCATTATTTTAGAAGCGACTGCCTTTTTAGTAAAGCGTAACAACGCTACGGTGTCTGAGGGTATTCCGTAGTTTAATGGTTCCAATAAGTGCAGCTTCGCGAGACATTGTGTCAAGACTGTCAAAGTAGGTGGTTAGATAAGAGAGAACTCGAATAATGGCGTCAGTCCGGGTCTTCATATAATTTAAGTTTTTCGTTATATTGTTTAGTAATATTGTTCCATTGCTGTATCATTATGAGATTAAAATATTATAAAACAAATGATTCAGAATTATTTTTTAATAAGCTGCATCCAGAAAATAATAAAATAACTTTAGCCAGGAAATGTAGCATGAATAAAATTGGTCAAATAAGTCCACTCCACCCATGTCTTGATTATAATCGTCAATTCCTTTTGGACACTCAATTGTAACTTTTTTTTACGTTCTTTGGTCTTACGCTGAACAGTGGATCGTTCAGTGGTATTATGGATAGTTCTAGCAACCACTACATTTTTCTTGCCTCTATCTCGCCACTTACGGATATATTGCTGGTCCCAACGGTATCAAACTAATCGATCTGTAAACTTTTATCGCTGGCTTACATTTCACTAGGAAAATATTTTCGGTTTGTTCTCATCGTTCTACAGCCAAATATTTTTCGATCCAGTAGTTTTGATGACAGGTCAAAAAAAAATGAAAATAAACGCAGTGATTCTTGCCCGTGAATGGCTGAGTCAATTCTAATACCACTTTCTCTCCAAATGGACCATCCTTTATATAAAATTTAGTAAATATCCTGTTTCAGAGCAAGAAAATGCCCATATTTTGAGGTCCCTTTTTATTGGTTTGTTGGGCATATATTGTTTAAGATGTGTTCTATCTTTAAAGGCAACCATACTTTCATCAACGGACATATTTTTCGGTGCATTGTATGAGTTTCTAAAATTATTATTCAGTCGCGAAAGTAAAGGCCTTACCTTATACAGTTTGTCAAAGTGAATTCTCCCGTTTTTTGCATCTGTGAATTATCTGCAATATGTAAAAATCTCAGAATTTTGAGAAATCTTTTTAGCGGCATTATGACAGAAATCAGTTTTGATTGAAAATTTATATGATCAATATAAACGCTTGGTAAATTGTTGAAACCCATAATAACAAGCAAACTTATAAATGCTTTAAGATCCTCTGTAGTTAATTCTAACATGGTGCTCTGTTGTTGAGCGTATTTATTAGACTCGTTAACGATGATAAGCAGAAAATCTTCATCAAATATTTGAAGGAAAGTTTCAATCGGTGATTCACCTACTGCTATATTTGGTCCAGAGTTTTCATCGAATGAGGTAGATTCAAAAATATGTAGTAGGTAGGGAGATTTCAACCAATTATACTCCGAGCATAGAAATAGTATAGAAAGGCGATTTCATACATCAAAAGTGAAACCACAAGGAGAAAATAGAGTGTCGGAGGTCATGCGCATAACGGTTCGAATTTGGACAGGACCGGTTCAAGTTTAAAATTAATCAGACAATAAAAGTGAGCCTATACAATATTTTGTTTCATACATTTTTAGACGCAATTCTGTATAAAAAAAATATAAAAAGGTTCGAGTAAACATGGTTCTAAAAGATATTGTTAAGGGAGATATAGCATAAAACTTACATTAGTATTAATATTTCGTCGTGCTAAAGTCACGAGATTTTCCTGTATTCTGACATTCTAGATGGTTTTGATTTAGTGATATTTGCTACAAATAAATTTTTGCAAGATAGGGGGCAGTTGCGTTTGGAGTTAACAAAATTATGTGTGACACTTTTTACATTTTATCAGATTATGATTTCTTGCTTACAATTAAACAGATAACCTTTCATGTTACCATTTGGAGGTAAATTGTCCGAAGATGGAATCTGCATCTGCCAAGCCTTCTAGATTATAAACCTTATAATAGACAATACAGCAACTAGATACATTAATTACATTTTTATCAGGCAACGTAAAAATGAGAAAAAAATAATCGATAAACACTACAAACTTTTACTGCACTTTTTTATACACAAAAAGCCTGAACTAGGTACCACAATATAAAACTAGAGCTAGACTTGATAATTTGAGAATTCCATCTTTTCAAAGTGATGCAAATCAAAGATTAACACGTTAATCGCCATGTGACCCGACATTTGGTTCTCAAATTAAATGGCAACTGGGGCCGTGTGACCCAACATATGGGCTTCACTACTTGCAATAGCTTTAGGCTCTGTGAACCGCTGTACGGGTCACGTATTGCGTTGATGCCTATGGGATATCAAAATCTAGGGCCTGGCGGTCCTAAAAAAAATTTGAGCCTGTAACATAGGGTTGCCATAAAAGTCCAGTTACTGACCGGGACAGTGGCGTATGCTCGGGGAGGCCTGGGGGCCCGGGCCCCTCCACTTTTTTTTGGTTTTTAACCGTTAATTTAAAACTTCTAGTTTTTCCACGAAGAGAGGAAATTTTTAAATGCATGGGCATGTGTCCCCTACTTTTTGTGGTCATGATACGCCACTGGCCGGGACGATAACTCGAAAATATCCTAGTAAAAAATTAAAAATAATTCAAGTTACAATATAACTTTATTAAACTTTACCTCTCACATAAATCATAAAATAATATAGTCGACACCAAACACTAATTAATTATATTTCTCAGATTTCTTCACTTTCTGCAGCAGGTCAGGAGTTTACCCATAACGTACTTATGGAATTTTGAACATGTCATATTAAAATTGAATTTTGTTTGAACTATGCTTTCGACTGTTTCTATTTGAAGGCGATTGCGTTCTTTAGTCCACTGTGCAACTACCAAAGAAAATATTCTTTCCACATTGGCGTTGTGACCAGGAATTGCGTATAAGTATTGGCACATCAAAATTAAGGTCTGTTTCCTTTCTAAAACGTCACTTTCTTGAAAGAAAGTTAACCATTTTTCGTGCATGGCTTTTCTGGTCCAAACTTCATTATCCCTTCGTTTTTCTACAAAGTCTTTGAGGTATTATATTTCTTCAAATACGCCGTCGCTAATAACAATTCCTTTCTCTTGTAAATAATTCACTGTCTTTTCAACATCCTGCCATTGTGGTGGGTCAGCAAGATTCATCCATGAAAATATTTCAAACTTTGTCAGGGGAGAACTCCATTGTTTTAAGTATTCCAGAGAAGTTTTGTAATAAAGATTAATTTCTTCGTCAAATAATTTTATTAAATCTGAATGCTGAGGAATATTTTTTATCTTGTCATATTCAAGCTTTGTTTGGATTCCTAAAAACTTGCCTGCAGCTTGTTCTGACAGAGTTTTCTCAAGACTGTTTATGAGTTCTTTGACGTCGATGATGGTTATGTTGGATTTCTCTATTTTCTTTATTTGTGTCTCGAATAAAAATGATTGGCTATGTAAAAACAGAAAGTAAACTTGTGATAATGGGTTGTTAAAGAAATCGATTATCACTTTGGGTGGTCTGGTCTCTGCAAAAAAACATTCTTTTAGTGGTTCCCATAGTTTCAGAATACGTTCAATCGCCGGCAACAATGATAACCATCTCGTTCTTGAGTGGGATTGTAAATTAGCATGAATTACATCAGCTGCCTCACAAAAAGATTGAAGACGTTCATTCCGTACTGTATATATAGAAAAATACTTGTAAATCTTGAGTACTATTGACACCACATCAATAGAAAGTACGTCAGCAGATGTGGATGCTGTATTATGTAGAATGTGAGCAGGACAACCAATGCCTTCAATGCCTTTCGAAAGTTTCGATTTCAGTTTGAAGTGAACGTTGTTCGTCCCTTGCCTGTCTCGTCCCCCAAAATTTGTATTTGTATTATCTGCGCTGTATGCCATTAGCTTTTCCAAAGGAATATTTAAATTTTTCAGTGTATTTATGCAGAAAGTAACAATAATTTCTGATGTCTCGTTTTCCAACGAATCCAGTTTAAGCAACTTCAACTGCATGCCATCGGTTTCTGAGAAATACTGAATAAGAAGGGGAAACAAACTCAGCATTGTGATTGCTTGCATCAGTTAAAATTCCGTAACATGGAATTTTCTCAAGTTCTTCTTCTGTCTTTTGCACAGAGTGTGGTGCCAATATGTTTTTTATTATTGCTGTAGCTTTTGTTCGTGCGGTTTCGCAGCAATTTTTGAATCTGGATACAGGACAGGGTTCAATTTTGTGTTGCAGTCCAGTGAATTAAATGACTGATGGTGATTGACAACTTTATAAGCCGTTGTTAATTCTGCCGCACACACTAAAGTATCTTCTGGCGTGTTTTCTCTAACCATCAATGATGAAATATCATGTGAAGTAGAGGCCGCCGAAATCTTAGACTTATGCCCACTGGATTTAATATGGTCCTGTACTGAAGTTTTACCACTGTGGCTTACGGAAATAAATAAATTGCATATTGTGCACTGCGCTTCGAATTCACTTCTGCCTTTCTTAATAAACGACCACTGTTTCGTGTAATCATCTGAGAAATGATACTTACGTTTTGGCATCGTAAATACTGTATTTAAAATACCTCCTAATCTGTAAATCACTCGTCTCGTCCAGTCAGTTTTCTAATTTTGTCACGCGTCTAATTGCTGCACGCGCACGCATAAATGACACCGCGGCTCGCTTGCTTGATTAGAACTGAACTAGGTAGGTAATTAGGTAAGCACATATTGCGTCAACGGGTGGAGCTCGGGGGTGGGATCTGACTCGTGTCCGCGCCAGCGCGGCGCGAGCGAACGTTACCGGGACATTTTCTAGATCAACCGGGACGACCGGGACAGACATTCCAAACTGGTGACATGTCCCGGCGTACCGGGACGGATGGCAACCCTACTGTAACATTTAGTTCGGTGTTGTGAATAGGATACAAAATAGAAATGTTATAAAAAAATTACTTTATTACTACATCAAATAGGTACAGAAAAATATAAAAGTATGTAAGTATTATAAACTATTTCTGACATTTATTAATATCAAAGAAACATGATAAGCAGTAAAATTTGGAGCATTCTAGGCAGCGAAATCTTGACTTTGGTGCCTGCAACTGTGCTATTTTCCGACCTTTATCGTTACTTATTTTCTCATAGCAAACAACGCATCTACGGCGATCTTTAGATGGAACCTCTAAAACGTGCTGTTCGGTTTTAGCTGGTTTTACAGTATCGACGTTCAATACACTCTCAATTATTTGCTCCTTGAATCCAGTGATGGATATATTACCCTTGGTTACATTTTTGTAGAGAATATATGCATTTACCAAGGATGTTCCTAATAGTAGCTCAAACGCGAGCTTACGGTACCATTTATTCCCTTTCTTAGAGGTGTTGAATAAGCATTCAATTGATCTGATAGATCAATGAAGGATTTGCTTAGTTATAATCGCAAATAATAGTAGGTTTGGCAATGTCTTCATCTCTTCTCCTGACGTTTGTTGTCTCTGCTATATGATTGGTACTTAGACAAAGTACATCCCGCTTATCTTGCCATTTTAGAACAACTACTCCATTATGTTATCTCGCAATTATCTCTCCTTTTTGAAGCTTTACATTTTTTACTTCAATGAGATTCAATTTTCGGTTTTTTCTAAGCGTGCCAACCAAGTGAGTATCTCGCCTTAGAAGCTCCTGAGCAAGAGTTACGCTTGTGTAGAAATTGTCAGTATATAGAATCCTACCTTGATCAAGCAAAGGTTCCATAAGTTGCAAAACGACTTTTGTTGATGCACTAACATTTGGATCTTTATCCTTTCCACAGTAAACTTTTAGATCATAAGTATATCCTTCTTTGCAACAAATTTTGTATAGTTTTATACCAAACTTGAAACACTTATTTTTTATATATTGTTTGAATACAAGGCGACCTCTGAATGGGACTAAGGTTTCGTCAATGCAAACTTCGCGTTCTGGAATATATACTTCTTTGAACTTATCATTCAATAGTTTCAATAAAGGGCCTAATTTGGCTAAGCGATCACCAGCAATAGCGTCTTCATTATTACTAAAATGAAGTACTCGGAGAAGTAATTCGAAGCGGTTTCGTGGCATTTTCTTGGAGAGCTCATTCGAGTATAAATTACTTTTTCTCCAATAATCTACCATTTTCGGAAATCTTGCCAAGCCCATCCACAAACAAAGACTAAAGAATATCCTTATTTCATCTTCATTAGTGTCCATCCATCTTTGAAGTCGAGATTTTTGTTGAATGCCTGCACTGATTTTTTGTTGAGCGTAGCGGTTTGTTTCAGTAACAATAAGATGTACCACATCGTTGCTGAAAAATAGATTGAAGAAATCGACGGGACTTTTTACTAAGTAAGTTTCCCTTATTGTATCTATGGGGCCTACTGGATCGACCAGAAAATCAAAATGCTTGAGAGACGCATCCGTAACTCTTGACCAAGTTATGTCTTCTGGATCTTCATTTTCCTCATTCTCGTTGTCTTCCAAGGTGCAGTATTTATTTATCACCGCTTCAATAATATCAGCTACGGTTGATTTTGTATGAGGAGGAGATCCTCTAGATGTTGAAGGAACTACAACCATGTCGTTTTGGCTGGATTCATCTTTTTTAGAAATACTTCCTAACATAAAAATTTAAAATATTTAGTTATACTAATATATTATAAATAATGTCAGCAAAAAATAAAAAATAAGCGAGATGTCACAATCAGTTTTTCCATAATTCAAAAAAGTTTTTATTTTCCACAAAAAAAATAAGCTAAATATCCGAAAATATAACGTTAGAAATAAAGTGAATCTCACCTCTTCCCTCTTTTTGCTCTTGGTATTTCGTCATCTGAAGATTTTTCGCTATCAGAATCGGGTTCGTATTCATCTGAAGAACCACCATCAAACGGTTCTTCCTCGGAATC
Organism: Psylliodes chrysocephalus; assembly: GCA_927349885.1. Classification (NCBI taxonomy): domain Eukaryota; kingdom Metazoa; phylum Arthropoda; class Insecta; order Coleoptera; family Chrysomelidae; genus Psylliodes; species Psylliodes chrysocephalus. The sequence continues at coordinate 102,127,004 of OV651814.1, read as the reverse complement.
GGACAGTATTTCATTCCACAATTTTTGCAAATTTTGCTGAGTTCTCTCGTATTCACCACTCATATTTTATAGCCCTACCTCTAACAAAGTGTCGGAATAGTCTAAGCCACTACATTTGCGATGAACGCGCGACTATGGACTGCATCAAGCATATAAAGCGAGTTGAAACATGCGTAAATGCGAGAATCCACATACGGGTCACACGGCTAAAACTATGTTGGGGCACTGAGAACCAAATGTCGGTTCTCATTTTCAAAATGTTTTTTTCTTATTTTTAAGTGACCAAAATCACTTTTTATAATAATATATATTATTTGCTAACATATACTATAACCAATTGAAAATAATATATTGTGGCCCAGGGGGAAAAAATATATTTTTGTGTTTGGGCGATTAACGTGTTAATAACATGGGGGATAACTTATTGTTGCCTAATGTCAGAAGTATTTTACAGTCTGAATTTATGTAAAAATAAATCAAAGTAATATATTCTAATATTGGAATTTTTAATGATGCACTAAAATTATTTAAAACTATTGAAAAACAGAAAAACATACTTATGTATTACAAGCTTCTCAATTTTTTATCTCATACAGGTGCTTGCACTAAATTAATTTTGGATTTTTTATATTTAATGTTAAATATATTCAAATAAATCATAATTACTAATTTTAACAAAATACCTTTTATTTTCTTACCATTATTGTCTACTGATGAATAAAAAGAATTAATTTTGTAAATTTTTTTCGTTTTAAATCTCCCCTTAAATTTTCCGTTTGTTTTTAGTTACATTATAAAATCTAATTTTGCTGTATATTTTTACAATTAAGTTCATCAATTTACTTTTATGACTATTGTCATACATGGAAATATCAAATATGTGATTGTTTAAATCCTCAAACTTGTAAAACAAATTTATAAAAAAAGTTTACTTCGGCAGGCATACAATTGTTAGTTAAATGCAAAATTTGCCGAATTTTTTTTTCTACAAAAAATAACAAATTTTAACCACATCCTTGGATGGTTTCACTAAGCCGCTGACTTGTCCCCAATTTTTGGCATTTAATAATTTTAAATACCTAATATTTGTAGAACTGCCCAAACTCTCTAAAACACTGTTGCAAATTTCACACCGAACAATTTTTTTTAAAGACTTCACGACAAAACCTGCAACATAGGCCACAGGATTTTCTGACAGATCAGACACTGAAGGTATAAATTTTATAATGCCGTGAAAATCTTCCGTATTTGAAACCAAGTCATTGATATCGATACTATACTTTTTTATAAGAGAAATATTATCCATTAATAATTCAGAAGAAATTAGACTGTCTGAATTAAAAATTAATTGGGTATTGTCCAGCTCTAAACAATTTCCTTTTACATTTTTGACATTATGCTTCAACATTAACCGTTTGAATGTGTAATAAAACTGGAAGGCAGTAGGGTTATTACTCCAACAGTTCTTCATTCTACAACAAAACAGGTCATATTAATTGATATTTGTTACCTTTAACTCAATAACATATTTGCATTTAAATACAAGAACTTTTAGAAAATCTGAAATAATTTTTTTAATAATTACTTTTTAACTTTACCTTACACACCAAAAAACAATTTCAGGTGGTCCTGACTTAACTTGTAAGTCAGAAGATATTTAATTCTCTCATTTTTTACATAATCATCATAAATCCCTATAACAGATTTAATTGTTACAGTCAGTCCTATAATTGGATTTTTGTTTTTTGAAACATATAAATAGTCCCCATACACGTGGCTCAATTGTGCCAAATATTTAAATTGGCCTCCATACTTGTTCATTGGCTATTTTCATTGGGGCTCTATACTTGCCAGCAAATGGGTTGCGTGAATTCAATACATCAAAAATGTCATCCATTGATCTTATAAACTCTATAGTAGCACCAGCGTCTTTAAATTCAGGATGACCCATATCATCCATTAAAAACTGCAATACATTTGCAACACTGGTGCTAAGAGTTTGAACAGCGAAATTTACCTCAAAAAAAATACTGTAAATATATGTCCATTTAATGTGCAACAATTGTTCTCGATTTGGATCAAATAAGATAAATCAAGTATTTCTTTAATACAACACTATACATTTTTTTTGAGCTGGAGTACTAAATAGACTCCCAGTATATGCATGCAAAAATGGCAGATCTTTCCAAAATATTTAAAATTTTATTTGTTTTAACTTTTTAGTAGTGATTAAATGTAAAAATATTTACCTTCATAGCTTGCTTCCTCCATTCCATATGACTTTTCCTTAGCTTGTTCCCGAAGCGAACAAATTCCTCCTCTTGAATATTAAATAGTTTTACGATGTATTCAAATTTTATATCATCTCCTGCTGCATTTCTAAACACTTTGCATCTTCCCCAATTATTTCTCACTAGTTTAATCATGTGACATGCATCAAAGATTATATATATTTTATAATTGGCTAAAGGATGAAAAAATAAGGTTCAATGCTATGTATATCTTCCACTTTAGCACCCAATTCCTTTGCCATTGTGAAATGAGCGGCAGGTCTATCACAAGTAAGGGAAATTATGGTTACACCTACTTCATAAAGTTTTTTTAAGGCTTGCTTGACAATATTTGCTTTTTCAGCTCCAGTCAATGAATGAATAAGAAAATAAGCAATTGGAATCTTCCAATCGCTATCAACTGAAACGACTATTAGAACCAGGGCTTCAGTAGTACATTTTAGAGAATCATCTTTCAATCCTGTCCCAAAATCTTCATACTCCCATGTTTTATTCCCACGAAATTCAATTTGTTTTTTAATTGCCATTCATCCAACATTAATGAGCAAACAGTCTCGTTATTTTGTTTCTTATTGTCTTCAACAATTTTCATCAGGTTCTGAAATGAATTTTTGCAAAATCTTGGTTTGCAATGAATATTGCTCATCCATTTTCGGAGGGTTGACAGCGATGGAAGAGCTAACTTAAAAGTATGTCTTACATACATGTAGGCTTTTGTCGAATAAAACTGTAGAGTTAGAGCAAAACCTCTAATGTCACGCCTAAGATGTTGAGTTTTCTTTGCAGTCTTAGCTTTATTCAGCATTCTTCTCGTGACGCTTAATGAAACACCTGGACAAGACTTTTCCAAAACAGTAACGGCATCATCAGATATAATTTTTTTATCTTTTAATGTTTTGATCAAACTGTTTAATGATAAAATCCGTTTTTGTAGTATTGATGTCTTTACATAACTTTTTTTTAATTTGGTTTGAGCCACTTTATATTTCACTGAAATATATTTTAATTTCTTTAAAAATTTTTTAGGTGTTGAGCAGAAATTAACAAATAAAATTTAATTATTCTGGTAATTGGCATTTTATTTTTATAAAACTAATATAATTTAGTATCTTCAATATATTTTCTATTCTGTAACTGATGTTTTTTTTATAAAACTAGAAAATGAATTACAAAGGGCATAAAAACAAAATCTTCTCCTAACAATGAAAATATACTTTATAGTTAATGGTAAATATTGTAATGAAAGGCTTAGGGCCTCAAATTATTTCTCATTCAAATTATCATAAAAATAATAATTAAGTAGGTACAAAAAAATAACAAAATGTTGTATTCCTTAGCATATTAAATAACATGATCTAGTTTACCTGTAGTTGTGTATTTCTTTTACATCTTGCTTCAATCTCTTAATACCTAAAGACAAATTGCTATCTGAGGATGAAGAAGTTGGCTCTAAGTGTCGTTTTATTTCAAGTAATCTTTTAGAAGAAGCTGATCTAAAACTTGCTGATGAGCTGTAAGTGAAATAAATTAAATTGATTAAATGGGGTGTACACTAGCACAAATATATATTAAAAAACACAAAATTAATCATATTTGCAATAAATCATTCATAAAATAAGTAATGGTATAGAACTAATTCGAGAGGTAAACCACTTAAGTAAAAAAATACCCATATTTAGGAAATCATCTAAAATACCTATGATTTCACCAATATCCATCTTAATTTTAGACAATTTTGCCAATATCCCCCTTAATTTTACATGATTTCGGTGATTTCACTGAAATCTTCTTTAGTTTTCAGTGATTTCGGTGGAATTATTGCATAACATTTCCTTTAATTTCCTAATAAATTATCATCTTGAATATTTAAATGAACTTTTTTTTAACGCTTGATGTTCGGTTGACCTTTTTTTCGGATATTTTGAGAGAATTTGTAGTGATTTCAAGTAAAAACATTTGTATTTTGGGAGTGGTTCACCCCTCAGACTAATTGGACTAAATTTTAACTTTATTTTAAAAGACTTTACCTGTTTTCACTGTAAATTTCAATAACAGGTGTGACAGAAACATGCATTGTTGGAATATTTTCTTTATTTTTCATATAGTGGTATACTAATTGTTCTTCCAACATGTTCTTATTCTCTTCTGGAACATTCAGGATGTCCGAGAGAGGCATTGAGCTTTCTATTAATGGATTACTAGTTGACATAAGAGGATATCTGGAAATAATTTTTATGTAGGTAAACATTTTTTTTTTTCTAAAGAAAGCATATTTATCAAGTGAAAAACTAATCAGCATAGAATTGTATTTTATCGTTACTGCTAGAGACACAACTAAACATCAATAATAGGTCAATGAATGTAAAAATCCACTGTCATAAATAGAATGCGAAACAAGCAAACAAGTACAGCTATATACGATTATGTTAGGTATACTCATTGATTTAATGTAAATTATTCTATAAATATATAAATTCTATTATTATGTATTAATTTCTATTCATCTAATGTCTTTCCAACACAGAAATCTGGATTATAATAATTGTTATTTTTGGCTAGATTCGTTTTATGGTCAGTTGAAGAAATTATGGTTTTATGTTTTTGGTCAAATGATTTGTAAAATGGACTGCTTGAATATACCGTAGACTATATAATATTATACGTAAAATATACTCGCATATTAATAAATACATAAAGTCATAGGATCAAGTTAGGCTTTGAGACAAAAAATGTAGTTGAGAAAACTAGACTAGATTTTGAAGGGTATATGATCATCTAGAATTAGTTCAAAAGGTACCTATTATTTATTTTACATATTTATAAAGATATTTTAAAAACACGCAGTTTTAAAACATCAAAAAAGTGAATATTATCTCTAAGGAAATACACATATTTAATAATAATATGATTATAATACACTAATAAAACTAATTACTACGTATACATTTTCCTTGCTTTTGATAAAGAAAATTTATCATTAATATGTCATTTAAAATTTGTCTCTTTTCACACATAACAATACTAGGTCACTTAGGCGATCTTGTCCCATTGTTTGTCGTAGATATGTCAAAATTAATTATAATTTGCTGAATGAGTATTTGAAGTGCCACTCTCAGGTTTGGAAAAAATCTTCTCCATACGATTTTATAAAAGTAAGAAATTCTAATGGAATTTTAGGTTCAATTTCTTTTCTACTGCGGAGTAACATTTTGCAGTCACATATTTCGATAAAGAGTTCTATTCTATTGGAATCTGTAATATAAAATTCACCCAAATTTTTACAATTTTTTCCTTGTTTAATAAATTTTCAACGTCTAGTAGAAATCCAGATTTGAAATTAAGGTCACTTAATCGTGTAAATCGCGTACATATTTCTTGTTGGAGACGACCAAGAACGCTTTTCATAATGCGAGAAATTTCACTTTCTACGGAAAGACCAACATCTCTAGCCAATTCTCCGGGCATTTGGCGGCGTCTTCTTACACCTATTGTTGTATCAATATCCCAGATTTCACAAAGACACTTCGCTTTTTCTATTGCCTCTTCACAGGGCTTATCTCGAATTTCGGTTAGTTCAGTCGCTAATGATTCAAGTTCATGGAACGCTTCTCTAAAATTCATTCTAGGATCTTGTAATCTGAGCTGCACACGATCAATTCTCCTTGAGATTTCATACCAGAAATGAATTAAAGTTATGAAAGTAAAAGTTAGTACATTTTGCAACAAAATTGTAACTTTACTTCTGGTGTCACTTGTAGTGGTAATGTCCTCTGTTAATTTTTCTAACAGTTCTACTATATTCTCTAGCCCATCGACGATAATGCTAACCGCTTGTATTCTGGCGCTCCATCGTGTTTCAGATTGACGTTTGACAGTTTTTGTTAAAGCATTTTTTAATAATTCCCATCGTAACGTTGAAAGTGAGAAAAAGAGTTATATGTTTTCAATTATTCCAAAACATGTCACAACGATTGGATCTTGTTTAGCTGCAGTAACTCCTACTAAATTCAATGAATATTTATCACAATTTACAAATAATGCTTTATGATTTTTTTCCATTAATCTTTGTTGATCGCTAGATTAGTGACCTACCATCATAGCAGCATTATCGCAACATTGTTAATGAAATTTCATCGGAATTTAATTTCTCTAAAATTATATTTTCGATCGATGCTGCATCTTTAGCGTGTATTTCAATAAAACCCAAAATGATTCTTTAATGGAAACTTTTTTATTAATAAAATCAACATCTACATACCTAACGACTTGGGACATTTGTTCTCGATGAAAGGTATCAGGAGTTGAATTAAACAAAAGTCCATAATATTTATTTCTGTTGATATCGTTTATTAGATGCCAGAAGATGAATGAATTCATTTTGAATCTGTTGTGACAAATATGAAACAGTTTTTGGAGTTTCTGTGGCATTTTTAAGATTATTTGCTAGTAGCGGACCAAACTGAGATACAAGTCTAAGTAAAGATAATAGGTTTCCTACATTTGTACCATCTTGAAGTGCTAGTTTTTCAACATGGCCACGTAGAGGAAGATTTTCTATAATTAAATAGCTCATGCATGCTAATATTCTTTGCAATATATTTGGCCACCGTCATTTTTCGGACTGAATGTTCACTTCTAATGATACATGAATTCCCGTTCTACTTATTAATCTTCGTTCTGTTTCTTTCCAAGCCGTAAGTGATTTTCGGTCATATGGACTTCTTTCATGGCTAATCAATTTATCTTTTTTCTTTCATTTATTAAAACCAGCATATGTTACAAAAGATGATTGTGTAGCGAAATTTAATTGAATAAACAGTAAGCAACAAACGCAGTACGCTGTATTATTTTTTAGTTGCTGTAATGAGCAAGTACGGTTAACTTCATTTCCTTTCTCTTCATTACCGACCCGTCGAGAAAACCAAGATTTTGGCATTAGACGATTAGTTTGTGTCCTTTCCTAGAAACGACAAAACGCTGTATTTGTTGTGTGTCTGAGAAGTATCTATATTAAAAAATAGACGATCCTTTAGTTATTATTTTCCGAATACTTTTTTCCGTGACTGAACATATAAGTACATTAAAGTGTTATTGTTAATATTTTAAAATAAACATAAGCTACATTGCGTTTATAGAAATAAAAATAAATAGTGTTCTGAAAGAAAGAATGTTTGTACTTTTTGTACACCCCAAATTTTTTTAATACATTATTTTATCAGACAAATCAAAAAGGGAGATAATTTACGTAACTTTCAGCGTAGATGACATGGAAGTGCTGACAGACACAGGTCGAGTCAGCCCTGCCAGTAGAAAAGACGTGCCATTACTATTATGAATATATTATTACAGTTTGATTTAGACTATTAGTGTTCCTTTTTTCCTTTTTATTTTACGAATTAACATTTATTATATTACACTGGCACTAATTTTAAAATATATTTTTCAGAAATCAATTTTAATAAAAATAAAAATTATCCAGCAATTTTTTTGTTTTGCGGACCATTTGGCGCGACCGGGGCATGATACCCGAACTTGCCTCCCCTTGCTACGCCACACACAGGGGCAAAAAGCATCAAAACTTACCAAAAATTCTGGAATGCATTAAAGTTTATACTTTTGTATTCTGGCATGTGTTTAAAGTGTAAATGTAAGAAACTGATATCAACAGAGATATTATGACACTATACAGGGTGTCTCATTATAAATGACATCTTTTAAAGTAGATACAGGCTATTTCTTAAAAAGTTGTGAGAAACTCAAGATGTAAACAGCTTAGTAGGTATTAGTAGACATATTAATTACTATATTTTATAATAAAATTATCCCTTCTGAAATTACATTATTTGTTGAAGACAAATTAAGTTCAAGAGTGCAAACATAAAGAAAACATAAAACACAACAGAATATTTTGCTACAGAACACACTTCAAACATTATCAAAATACTAAATTAACATTTTTTTTTTAAATTAAAAGGCTTTTATAATATATCGGTGGTTTGACAATGTATTAACTGAAAATATAGACAATAAACTAAGATCTATAACTCAATGGAACAATAATTATTTAAAACTAATATTTAATCAAAATTACAATCCAAAGAGTTATCACTATCAGAAACATGACTAATTTGGTCATCAACATCCGGTGGTAGAAGCATGGATAAACGCTAGAAAAATTATTTCTCTTTAATTTTTGAGTTTTTCTAATACGAGTAATAACAGGACTTGAAGAGAGAAGAAGCCCCTTAAAACCATCTTCATTAGTTTTCTCTCGAGCTATTTTTCTAGCGAAGCTTTCTCGATATTTTTTTAAATCTTTGTTTCTACTTTCTGCAGCCTCTTCTGGGTGCTGGCCAACTGGAAGAAGTACGGAACGAATAATTTCTGCACCTTGATTTAAAATTAAGTGAACTGGACCAAGAATATTTATCTATCTATGAGTAATTGTGCTGTTTTCAGGCAATACATGTTAAATAATGATAACTGGTAATTACTGTTTTGTCCAAAACCCCATTTGCTTATCAACAATACTTTCTTTAGTATTTTTCGATTAAACCTACCCAACATTTCTTTTTGTAATAACAATATTCTCTTGGTAGTGTGCTGAAGTAGGGATTGAAGTTCAACTTCTACATAAATGGAACCAAATTTTATATTATTAGAGTAACATGCTTGGCTTGTTGCACAACTTTACATAAGGAAAATCTAGCTTTGTCCTTTTCTCTAATTATATTAAATTGATTACGAGATAAGTTCGCTTCCACTAAAACTGAAATTTTGTTTTAGTATATGTAGTCATAACTTTATTCAAAGCACTTATATATTCAGTAGCTGTCGCAGGATTCTTATAAATTCTTGTATAAGTTTGGAGGCTTGCACTTTACCAGATTTTCTGAGCTCCATTTGAGCCGCATAACAGATAACCTCGACCGAATTCTCCTTCCGCAAATCAGCAGTTTTCGCAACTAAATGACAAATCACTCAAAGGGCGTCCACTTTTTAATTGATCTAAAGCGCTTGTTTAGTTGGTAAATACCACTTTGATATCTAGCCAGGTTTTTATTGATTTCAGCAAAAACTGACGTAACTCTGCAAGCTTTTGGCCATTTTGTTCTTAAATTTTGAAATTTTTATTTTGAAATAATTTGAAACTTGTCAATTGGGCAATTTGTTAAATTTCGTATGTATTCTTTAAGATATGTAAATTAACGGTTTTGTTTTTTTGAAGGACATTTTTTAATCTTTTCCCACAGATCTCTTCGACTAATTTCTAAGTTCAAATAATCTAAACTAACACAAACATTGAGAGCAAATTTATTTATATATTATAAAAAAGTTGCCCGACTGCCATTTCTAGTAATAGTGTTACAAAAATATCACCCTCTTGCGCCTGCCTAAATTACCGCATTATAAGCAAAAACTAGCAGCTAATCGCAATACCACTATAAATAAGAATGTTCACGAAAAGAAACTGCCAAAATCTACACTGAATACGGCAGAATTTGCTACTTTTTGTCTAAAAGAAATCCTAGGTCTAAATAAATTTGTTAATTTTTGCAGAACTTATAAAAATGCCTCCTTGGAATAACAGTAAAATATAGCAATACATTTTTTTATACAATATATAATCTACTTATCACGTCGATTATTTTGCATCATTATTATCAAAGTTAATTCGATTAATATAGCATAAAGAGTAGACCGAATTTATCAATATTATTTGCACTCAAAAAATTACAGAAATATACGCATTTAAAACTCTTTTTTTGACAAGCTTTATCTTTTGTTTTATCACGCGGACAATCCAAGGCTATTGTGACTTGGAAAGAAGGATTTATTGCAGTAGGTTTACCGTGGTTATTTTTGTCAGTTACGTAAATTTTCATTCTAGAGTTTTTGGTGAATTTTGTCTAACCTTGCCCCTCTGTGCGCCACTGCGGAGAACCATTGTCATTATTATCACTTAAAGGGTTTGAATCTAAATAATCTATAGTTTCCAAATTATTGTAATGTATGCATACTTTTAGTAAATTATGAAATGTCGATTTCATTCTTTCAGTTTCATATTTTGATTCTAATATAACAATCAAATCTTCAAACCAAAGTATTACGTCATCTAATTGTGTAAAGTTGATACAATTCGACACAATTTCTTTAATATGTTGAAGTTAATATTATTTTTTTTTAATCCTGACAAATAATTAAAAAAAATGCGCAATAGTTATGAATTGGTGTCACGTCTTTGTTAATAACATTTTTGTTATCTCCGCAAATATGATATGACCATTTAAGTAAAATTTTAAATCCATGTTATTAAAAAATCTTAACACAGCATTTATTAAGAGAAAACTAAAATCCGTTACAACGGTCGAAAAGCCGGAGGGGCTAGCTGCGAGCTTAGTGTGCATCCAATTACTCGTAACAGTTAAGCAGTGATCTCTCTGGTCACGTCGTGGATGGGTAACCGCTGAAAGGTTTTACCATGGGCCGTGTCAACATGGGATTCATCCGACTAGCGTTTAACCATCGACGACGTGGAATGAATGAGAATGAATGTGGGTGAGAATGGGAAAGTAGTAGGACCTTCAAATGGTGGTACAATAAGCTGCAGGCTGCAGTGCTGCCAGACAGGGTGTAGCACGGGAGGTCTAAAGGGTGTAAAAAAGGATCGAAAAACTGGACACTTTTTGGAACGCTTTAAAGCAAACCAGCAGACCATATCGTGATTACAACTAAACATTTCTAATACTGGTACTATTCTATTTTCAACGTTTATGACTCCCGCATAATAAAATATACGTTTATCAGTGTGGGGCGGTTTTATTACAATGTTGCCCATTGCATCCAAATCTAAAATTGGTTTTGCTTCACATTGTTTTATAATTTCTAACTGTTTATTACTTATACATAAAACAAATAGAATGGCTGCCCAACAACTTTAATGTAGGCTGAGTTTTTTTTGCATTAAAATTAATTCAATAATTTCGTCCAAGTTGTTGGGATCTAACTTTATGATATACTGTGTCAGATTTAACGTTTTGTAAATTTCCACTTTTAACAATTGATTTTTTTGAATTTCTAAAAGTTTTGTGTTTGAGATTTTTTATATCTTTCATGTACTTTTGTCTTTGAGCACCGTTTAAATATCTAGTTTGTAGAACTAAGTGATTATAATCTAAAGTAGAACTATTAATTGGTACAAAATGGTCTTTCTGTTAAGACACATTATAAATAATAAATAAAAATAACTTACAATTATGTGAACAATACGCATATTTTCTAAAAGAATCAAATCGCACATTGTACCAACATCTCTTAAAGTTAAAAATGCAAACAGTATTTAAAAATTGGCCAAATTTCCTTTCTAATATAAATGTATATCCTCGTGTCCATTTTCTGACTTTTAAAACTAATGATTATTCTTTCTGAGAAATAACATATGCTCCCTCTAAAATTTTACAATCCTTGTATGACAGTTTCTTCCAAAAAAGACTTAAATTTTTCGCATTTGTAGGAACCACAATTTTAGTTTCTCCTTTTTGATGATGAAGAGCAGTAAAGGTCTGTGATATACTCGTATTCTCACTGTTACTTGAAATGAGATCAGATGATTTTGTGGTTATAATTTTCTCACTATAAATTGTGAAGCATTCTTGATTGATACTTGAGACATTAGAACTCATGCCATGATGAGGAATTATTTGCATACTTTTATTCGAATTAGTATTGAGCCTGGTCATTTTGAGAGTGTAGTGTGATATTATATAATGATTTAAAAATTGTTTTTGATCCTGAAGTAAAATTATATGGCACAGAAAAGTCTGTATCAACTAAAGAGTCGTTTGCATACAAATGTTGAAATGTGTCTTCTACATTCGACTTAGTATTGTGACTTAAAAAACCACAATCGGTTTCCATAAAAAACTTTAAATCTTTCACACTTGGGTTTATCACTATATTTTGAATAATAGTATTTTTTTAAATCCTCATTAAAACGCGAATTTCTTCGAATACACTTTATTATAACAAATATTTGAATTATTTATTCCGAGCAACTCAAGTGCTGATAGTTTTATTTCTTTATAGTCTCCGGTAAACTTTTTTAAGTCGTCATAAGTTTTCTCCGGATATATTTTTTTAAATATTCTACCAATTTATGAACTCTAATTATGGAAGAGCTACCACGTTTAAATTTGTTTATGATTTTTAATCAAAGTAGCAGTAAATTAAAGTAGTCAGTAACACCGACCAAAAACTATTGACATGTACTGTTTTAAATAAATAAATCTTGAACCTAAAATGAGCTTCAAAAATCAAAACTTCACTAGATTTATAACATTTAAATTCAATTTTCTACAGTAAATTTCAAAAAAATACAATAAACAATTTCTCATTCAAAAATAATGATCCTAACTTTTTTTAAACCTTGAAACATTAAAGTATAGTTTCTATTAGCAAATGAAAATTAGAAATCTCAATGCATATTGAGAGAAAATTAAAAACCGCAATAAAGAAAGATTAGATTTTCGAGAATTTGAATCTAAAACAATTCAAGTTTCCTATACTCCTCGAGAATATCAAAACTAATACTAACAAATCTAACCTAATGTTTACGTGCAGGAACAAAATCACAGAACTCGACCCAAGTTAAGTGGTGAATCATTATCAAAAGTCGCAGGCTCAACTCTGTCTTGATAATACAAAGATTCTGCTTTTGAATATTCTGACAAGGAACGTTTAAATACTCGCTAATTTCTGTCAAATCTGTAAATTTAGAAATCGTGTTTTGTGAAAAAGCAAATAAATGCAACTAAAATTGAGAAGTCTATAAACCTTCATTTTATTAGAGTATTAATAAATACCAACTATTTAAAAAAGTAAATTCTAAATTTTTTTAAATTATTAAACAACAATTTGTCTATTTCTACTTTAATTTAATAAATCTAAAATATATAAATATATTTCCTGTTAAGTGTGTTTCTTTGAACACTATCCCCTTCCCTTTCCAAATACGAAAGAAAAAGCAACTAACAAATACCTATCTACTTAAAGTATTACCACTAGTAAATATTTCTACACAAAATAAATTAACTTATTGTTTAGATTAATAACTCTGTTTTAGCTTAAATACATCTAAAGTCTTAAATCCAAAATCGAAAAAAATCTTATTTGTTGCCGCACAAGTGATACTCTTGTAACTTCTTAGGAAAGCACAAGTTTATTACATGTATTATAATATCATTAATAAAATAAGTTAATTATGCTATGAAATACCTGCAATGTATTATTTTTTTGGTCCACTGGCCTACGCTATTTTTTTCCTCCCATTATGTCTCCATTTCATTAGAGTGTTTGTTTTTCTGCATTTTTTTGCAGCTATCGTGTGGCCATCTTCCCTAACGTACAGGCGTTTCCTTTCCTCTGCTAGCATTTATATAGGGGGTACCCCTGAAATAACTTGGACTGCTTTAGCGGATGTTGTCCTATAGGCGCTGACTACTCTTAGCAATGTTTTCCTTTGTGTCTTTTCCAGCATATTCTTGTAGGATTTATAATTAAGTACATCGCACCATATAGGGGCACCATACAGCAGCGTTGACTGAATCATTCCATTCAGGACTTCTCTTTTTTTATTTTTGGTTGGATTTCTCTTCCCCTCATGTTTAATTTGACATTACTCTTTATGTGTCCTTTAAGTATTACCGCTTCAGACTTTTCTGGCGCGATCTCCAGAGAGTTTTGCGTCATCCATCTGTCTACATTTTCCAACGCCTTGTTCTTTCGTCTCTGGCTACCACGACAACAGCGAGGTCGTCTGCAAAAGCTATCGTTCGAACTCCTATTGGTTGTCTAATCCTAAGTACCCCGTCGTATAAGATGTTCCATAGGGTAGGGCCCAGGACAGATCCCTGTGGAACCCCTGCTGTAACTTCCATGTCTTCGTTTTTTTCTAGTTATATACTCCTGTCTTTAAGATAGTTACACATCAGGTTTATCAAGTATGTCGATATTTCCTTCCTCTTTAGTTCTTTCACAATTATACCCTACGCCGCAGTATTGAAGGCGTTTCGTACGTCCAATGCAATAAGAGTACACCATTGTGTTTTGCTGCAGTTTTTGTTATTTATAATACCTTTTCGACTGCCTGAAGTGTGGACCTTCCTTTTTTGAAGCCAAACTGTTGGTCTGACAGTGGGCTTACCCTCTCCATTTCATCTTCTAACCTTTGTTTGAACGTGCCTTCATATAGTTTAGCGACAGTGTTCAATAGGCAGATTGGCCTTTATGCTCTATTACTTTGCTGTGGTTTCTCCCCCTTGGGTATGAGGATGAGCTTTGATTTTTTCCATTGATCTGGGAATATTTGTTCCTTTAACAGCTTGTTCATTATTCCGAGAATCCACTGGGGTGCAATTTTCCCGGCCTCTCTTATTGCTTCCGGAGGAATGTGGTCTAGGCATGGCGCCTTTTTTTCTTTATTTTTTCCAGTCCTCGGTGCAGTTCTTCTTCCGTAAAGAGTTTTACATTTGAGACTGTTTGTTGGACATTTATCGTCTCTTGTAGGAAAGAGGATGCCATCGATTTCTTTTTTGTTCTCTAGTGAGAGTTGATATGGAACTACACTTTTTAGCGTTTTATTGATAATTTTGTAACCTTGCCCACATATGTCATCTTCCAGGTCGTTTAGTAATTCCCAAAGTTTCTTTTTTGAATTTACTATCGATCTTGTTCTTTTCTTGTTACTTTGTATTCTTCCCTTGTCTGTGCTCTGATGTTTTCCGGTACTTCCTTCCTTTTTGACATTCGGATGGATTTCCTGCGCAACCTCTTACAGTCTTCTCTTTCTCCTCGATTTGTCTGTCCCACCAATAGGGCATCTTATTTACTTTCGTACGCCCTCCGTTAACTTGACTGCTTGCGTAGATTTCTTGCATAATAGATGTATCTGGTGTTTTTTTGTCTCTCCCTATCTATTTTCCATTTTAGCAATGTTCCGAAGGCTTCCCAATCTATCTCTATTGTTCTTTTTAGACTTTCTTCTCTAATAATTTTATCTTTTATTTCAAAATATATAAAGGCATGGTCACTTAGGCTTTTAACATCGAAAACTTTCCAGTCTACTATTGTTTTTGCAATTTTTTGGGTTGAACGCGTTACGTCGATGAAGGATTTGGTGTCGCCTCTAACGAATGTAGGTTTTTCCCCTGTGTTATGAACTATAAGATTCATCGTAGACATCCATTCCGTCCAGTACTCCCCCCTCTTGTCACTTGTTGGAGATCTCCATGCTGGAGATTTGGCGTTTATATCCCCCAATACAATGCTTTCACCTGGTCTTCTGCAGTCTAGTATATCATCTACCTTAGTTTTATAAACCTCTAGTGGAATGTTTGGAGATATGTAACAGCAATATATCCGATATTCCTTTAGAAAGATAAGAATCCTGTTTTCACTTCGACCTTTTGAACGCCAATATTTTTGTTTCTTATATAGACCGCTACATCTACCCTCTCATCCTTAAGCCATTCTCTCCCTTTTACCAGATTCTTGTTTGGTTCACTAGAAATTATGATGTCAACGTTCATTTCGGATGCTGTTGCATAGGCTAAAATAATACCAAATATAAAGACATGGATCTCTTGCAACCACAAAAGCGTTGACTATTATATGTCACAGGTCCTAACTGGTTATGGAGTTTTTGAAACCTATAAAAAAAGAATTGGAAAAACGATAGACGATAACTGCACACATTATTCTATTGCAAGAGATTGACCCGCGAGAGGCAGACAGCTACCCAAAAATTTGGAGTATAATTAAGCGAACAAAACATGGTCGAAATAATGATTGAAAACAAAGAAGCATGGAAAACGGTGCAAACCGCAATACACGTAATAATGAAGGAAAAAGAACGACTACAACAGTAGCATTAACGAGATGGTCGGTGACTAAGGGGAGGGGTTTTAGTCGGTGGAAATCCGGCACGCTCAAAAAGAGTGTTGTTGAAAGATTTCTCCTCTGAAAAAAAAAATACCTGCAATGTAACAACAACAACTGAAAACCGCAATATAAAAGACCACAAAATGTTTTTATAAGAAGAAGTGACTCAAATACAGTTTTGACAATGATAGTAAAAGGTTAGATACAATTCAATGTCAAATCAATGTTTACTTTTATTAATTATGAAAATAGAATTAAAATCATAAAATATACCGGCTTGTGCCCTAAATAAAGCCAATATTACATTGTTTTATGCAAAATGTCAGGGTCGGCCCCACATTAGGCGAACTTTTGCTACTTTGCCCCAAGGTTTAGGGTAGTGTTGCAGCTCTTCTCACTTGAGAAAAGAGGGACTAGCCTAAATAATTTTTAAATACAATAATCGGAGATATAGGGTTGTGGAAAGATAAACAAAAGTATGATGTAACCTTTTAATAATCCAGCAACTGGTCAGCAATTAAATTAATAAAGTGGAAAATATAGAGCAATTGAATTATAACAGTTATAGTACCAGTCGTTCACAAGGTAAGTATGAAGCGCATAAAATAGTCTTCAGTTTGGACATTCTAAATTAAAAACCTTTAATAAGCAAAATTAAGGGTTTTGAATTTAGATTGTCCAAACTGAAGACTATAAACTGCCATCATAAGAAAGAAGCGCGTAAAGCACAAATGAGTGAAACTGAGAAAGGCTAACGTGTATATTTAAAAAGTCGTAAAACATTAATTTTAGAATTCTATTGTAAAAATTTGATTGCTTGCACACCACCTAGAAATACTTTGTTATCTAATCATAATATACGTACGATTTTCTTTCAGGAACATACATTATTTAATACATTTTTGCAAATACTTTATACTAAAGAAAACACGCGTAAAGTAATGGCACTAGAGATGAACAGGGTATTTTTTGCAGATACACAATACTTATTAAACAAGTATTTCTTTGTGAGTAAAACACTAGAATTTACGTATTTGTAATTGCTGCAATTGAAGATAGATTGAAATGTGCTGGTTTCGTGTAGAGATATGAAAATTAGAAAATGCGGTTTATTTTAGAATTCTTTATTCATTTAAACGTTCACAGTAATTAAAAATAACGACATTTCAACTTATTTGTTAGAATTTCTTGTCAAAATATTTTTTATTTTCTGGCATTAAAGGTGCTAAATTATTTAATATAGATGCCTTGGTATCTGCATCGATACCTCGTGGTTCACCACTATTTGGTTGTCTCATAGGGTGAATTTTCTTTTTGTATTTCTCCTGTAAAATGTCATCTTCGTAAAAAGTATTATTTTGGAATGTTTTATACAGGGTGGCGCGTGGCAGACGCATGGATTTTGAAATGAAATAAAACGCAGACTGTTAAAAAATCTCTAATTTTTTTATTATTTCCATTTTTATTAACATGGGAAGTTTAGTTTTTAAACAAAGTATCGCCCAAATGGCGCCCATCACACTCCAAACATTGAGCAAGTCTTTTTCTAAAGGATTTGTGTACTCTTTCAAGCATTTCCACAGGAATTTCGACGATTTGAGCTCGAATGTTGATTTTGAGGGCTTCCAGTGTCCTAGGACGATCGTTATAAACCTTGGATTTCAGGTATCCCCACAGGAAAAAATCACAAGGTGCCAAATCAGGAGAGCGCGCTGGCCAGATCAAATCGCCTCTTAGAGAGATGAGGCGACCGGGAAATCTGTCTCGCAATAAGTTCATGCAAATCCTTGCTGTGTGGGCTGTGGCTCCGTCCTGCTGAAACCAGACGTCTTCCAGCTCCATCGCTTCTAACTGAGGCAAAAAAAGTTCCTGGAGCATGGCCAGGTAACGTGCAGAAGTGACGGAAACCGCTCGATTATTTTCTTCAAAAAAGAAAGGGCCGATGACCCCAGTTCTCGAAATGGCACACCATAATGTCACCCTGTCGGAGTGCAAGGGCCTCTGGTGTAGCTCCTTGGGATTTGTGTCACTGTAATACCGCATATTTTGTTTATTAACACACCCAATGAGGTGAAAATGGGCCTTGTCAGAGAAGAAAACGATTACGTCTCGAGGCAATGCAGCAAGCATATTTTCACTAGCGCGTGCTCTGGCTTCAAAATCACGAGGCTTTAATTCTTGGACGACAACCATGTTGTAGGGGTGATAATGAAGATGTTTAACAATTCTTTGAATAGAACGTCTCGAAATGCCGAGGGCACCTGCCTGTTTCCGAACTGAACGCCTGGGAGATCGTTGAAGTGCATCTCGTACCCTCCGGATGTTTTCTGGGGTAGTGACACATTTCCTGTATCCTGGAATGCTTTAACCCACGCAAGAATTCGACTGCGATCGGGAATACGGCCTCGGGGGGCTATATGTATTAAACCTTAAACGGAAAGCACGCTGCACGCGGATGATAGAACGGGCGTTCGACAAATAAGTTTCGACACAAAAGACGCGTTGTTCAACAGACCACTCCATAACGGCGACTGACACCGAGCGGTACATACATTTCCCTTCTTCCTCTTTCGTGCCTGCCGACTCTCAACCGTCTAGCAAAATTAAGACCGTACTAATCCCCTCTTCAAATCCATGCGTCCGCCGCGCGCCACCCTGTACTTCATTGTCATATGGTTTGTCCTAAAAATAACATATACTATGTCTTTTATGTATGGTCCAGGCTCGAGTTTGTTAATTTCAGTAGTATTGATCTTATTTGGTTAAAAAGAAGTTCTAAATTAAAATAAATGAGGAATAATATATAACACACAAGAATATATATACAAGGTGTGCTATGCTCAATGGGACGGAGCCTGGTAAGTAAACTACAAACGATATTTACAATTCCTTCAGCACAAATATACAACTCAACGGCGGCTACAAATTAAAATTAATTTCATTTATACAGGGTGTCATAAACCAGAATACCAAAATAAAGTTATATTTTTTTAATGGGACACATTTACTTTTTATTTTAAGTTCTACTCTTAAAACTAATCTTAATTTAACAAAGATTTTCTATTCCTATCTTTGATAATTACCGATTTATTTGACCTTTTTTAAAAATGTAGTGCTGTCGAAATCAATTAATTACTCTTCATTACAAAATAATTAATTAACGAATTTTTAGCAGTTCCTTACAAAACTTTTCATCAGAATCGTTTAAATATTTATAAAATGTACGGGGTGTTTGAAAGTTAAAGTTTAATTACAGTAAAATGTTTTATTTAATTATTGCGTTAATTTTAATGGAACACCCTGTATTTTATGTACCAAAATAAAGGAAATTTTATTTACTTTAAAAGTTCTATAAGGTTCCCTATACACATATCTACTATTTTTAAAACTATTATCAATAGTTTCAATTAATCAATAACTGATGTATTTCTTTATGCGTGATAACTTCGGTACCTGTCGCAATACGTCTTTTTTTGTGACTTTAGCATTAACGGAACTTTGCTTAATAGTCTAAAGTAGTAGATCCTCAAATGATACATTTGATGCTCCAGGCTGCACTTCGTATTTTTCGCCATCAATCGTGATTTCAGATGAAAGATTGCTTGGCCCTGCTTCCACTTTATCCGAATCTACGATTTTATTATTACCACTTGCTTCCTTAGTTACACCGCTAGTAGTTTTCGTTATATTTTCAAACCATTTTAATAATTCAGGATGATATTTATCTTTTGAAACGACAGCAGAATTAAAAGGATAAGTTTCGGCTCTTTTAAATCCATTCGGTTGTTACCGGATTAATATTATTCCATACTTTACGAACTTTTTCGGAAAAAAAATTTTTCTTTGGCTGCTTAATACCTTGATTCTGTCATTGCCAAGCTACTATCTTCATCCCAAACTGTCTCAAATGACTTAAATACAGCAAAGTCGAGGGGCTGCAAAAGGTGAGACGTATACGGCGGTAGCTTTAAAATCGTTATATCGTTTTCATATGCAAGAGAAACAACTCTATGGTTTACACGAGTACTGTGTTCGTCATATATAAGCAAAATCGGTCGTTGCTCGCCGAAAACTGGAATTAATGTTTTCTTAATAAAGTTCAAGAAAATATCGGTTTCCATCCAACCATTACTGCTAGCGTTTTCGCCCCCCAACTCACCTGATCTGTTTACAACTTACTGGCAAGAGGTTGCGGCCAAGTGAGAAACAGCAATCCAATTTTTTTATGTTCCTTACATATCTCTGATATGAATTATATTTTATTTTCAAAAAAAGTAAACGAATTTGTCCGGTAAAAATTAATTAAAAATACATACTTTAAGAAAAATACCGACAAAATCAATTTTGTTTTACTTTACCTCAAACTTCTTCATTACGGTCCATCTTAGAGAAATCATATAAATGATCAAAATTCTAGAGAATATCACAAACAACTATTGTTAAAACAATTTTCTTCTATAATCATAAATAACAGAAATATACCTTAAAGTAGAAAAATTACCCTATTTGAAGTACTTACGGCCATATTTTTAAAGACAACCCAGCAAAACCGTATTTTTCTATCTATAATTAGCTATAAAAAGTGTATTTTGATTAAAAAACAGATGAATGCAGAAATCATATAGTCGGATCTTAAACAATTATTGAAATTAATATCAAATAAATATAATTGGGTCATTTCGGTTTTTATAAGCATTTCTTTTAGCTGATCTTCTCATCCACTTCCGTATGGCTACTTCACTCGAGTTTTTGTCAGCCTCATTGTGGCTCTCAACAGCAGCTAGAAAAGACATTACCTTTTAGACAAATATTGAGACCTAAATCAAATTGCACAACAAACAGTGGAATTTTACATCTTTTACCAAAAGCCTGATTATGCAAACCTGGTAGTTAAAAATGTTTAAATAAAATTTTATAAATTAATCTGAAGGTACGTACCTATACTTACATATAAACAAAGAACAAATCATGATGTCTTTAAAAAGACGTTTTGTTTTTGTTCCTAATGCACTCATATGCACCACAAATAAAACTTTTTGTACCATTTCCATTTAGTAGTTACAGCAATTTATTTACCGTGAAATGAGTTCCTATATGTACACTACTGTATAGTGTGTCCCAAATTTGATGCCTCAAAAGTTTTCTTTTTCCTACTCTAGAAGTACCCAAAATGCTTTAAATGTGTTAAAATTGGGAACTTTTTATATATTGTTTGTTTGGTTTTATCAAGAAATTATATTTTTATTTATTGTAACTTACCGTTTATAGTTTCTTTGTAAAATTATTACGTACTTTCGCAAACAAAATCGTTATAGTTATAGTATTATTAACTTAAATTTTCATTTTTTTTTAAATTGTTATCGAAATAAAACTCATAAGAAAAATAAATATGTATACAAGATGTTTCAGAAGGAATGGAAAATATTTTCATTACAAGTTTAGGACATCAAAATATTAATATTTAGCCCAATAATACTGAGATATTTTTGTAATTATTTAACAGTGACTTAAAATTTGGTGTGGTCATATTATTGGGCTAGTTAATCATAAACCTGTTATCAATTTTGAGATTAGACAAAAAATACGCCTTTTACACTCTACTAAAACTAATGATTTTTTTATTCTCAACATTTCAACAATAAAGAAAATATTGCAAGGGCAAAAAATAAATTTTAACTTAACATTCTGCATCTTAGAAGTAGATAACATTTGACCCAGTGTTATTTAGTAAAATATTATTATTTTGAGGTCCTGAATCTATGGTTAAACTATTTATTATTGCTTGTGAAACATTCTATATATGTATATGTATGTTTATTTATAAGAAACACTAAAAAGTATAAAATAATTACAATATAAGGTAAATGAATTTAAATAACGGAGGTGAGGAAAAGTTTTACACATAGAATACTTGAGTTATCATAAACAAACAATAAAATTATTTTAAAAAAGTTCTCTATACGCTCTATAAAAATGAAATTTACAAACCGTAAGAATTTTTAATATTACAAGGACTAATAATAGGTATTGCTTAAATACTTTTTTAAATCTACTACTTAAAAAATAAGTTTATAAATATGTACAATCATTGTACAAATACTCCAACAAAGTATTTGCACTACGTTAATACTTAGCCATTTAAAGATTTATTTAAAAAATAAATAACAATTTAACATTGTGGTTTAATACAATAGGGGACCTAGTAAATTTAGAAAATTAATATACTCCTAAAGAACACTTTTATTAACGCGCGCGCCAAAAAAGACCAAATGCATATATTTTGCGGTTTTCCGCATTTTACAAGAAATTCACGCACTTTGGTGGAAAATTTCAAAAAAGCAAAGTTGTAGAGCGAAAAATTTCCTATCGAACCTATTAAACAGATTTTTCGGCCGATACAGGATGCGCACAAATAAAAGTCGCTTTTTCAAAAAATCATTTAATTTAATTTTTGTTAAAACTTAGTAGTTGTAGTTGCAGCATTATGAATTGTGGAATTTAACTAAACATAGTCATTTTCTTTGTTTACGAACAATAGGAAAAATTTACTCTCACTATTAGCGCATGCGCTGTAGTGTCGAACTCGATACGTTTCCGGAAAATCTCTTTTATAGGTTCGATAATAAATTTCCTCTCTTCAACTTTGATAAAATTTTTCCACAAAATTGCATGTTTGTAAAATGCGAAAAACCGAAAACTAAGTATATACATTTGTTTTGTTGCGCGCTTTAGCGGAAAAAATGTAAAATTTCGCAAAAATGTAAAACGTAATAGATAGAATATCGTTTGTTCTAAAAAAATCCAGTAAAAAACGCCGAACAATGTATAATAATAATACCCTTCCGATCATTCTCATCTTTGCGCATAGTGAAATTTTTTCAAAATAAGTCAAAACCTTCATTGTAATTTGGGTCTCTATGCTAAACTAAAAAAATTTCGATTCAGGGTAATTTTTTGTCTAATTCCGGTGGACTATGGTATTAAATCAGAATTGTTGTGGGACCCTAAGTCATAATAAATTAACAATGGCAACTGTAAATTTGACAAAAACTAGTGTTAAACAAATAAAAACAATAACATATTAGCGTTCTTCTACTTCAACTTTATCGGTAGTTGTGTGATTTTGGTTTGTCCTCTCATTAGCACTAGCTGTAGTAGCTAGTAACTTCTAAATGCTGGGAGCAGAGAATGTGACTATAAAGCAAACATCGAGAAAAGTACGTTATAACGCTATTGTTAATCGATAATGAAATATTTCTAAAGAAAATTTAAAATATTAAATTCCGATGAAAAAGTAGATATAAATAACAAAAAAAATTGTATTATTAGAGAGGCAAAGCTTTGTCAAAAATATATTGATAAGTACCTAAATTCATTATGAATACCTATTTTATCGAGCTCATAATAGATAATTATAATTATTATAGTTACCTACTAATTTTTTTAATATCATTGTTTAACTTTATTTCTACTATAACATAATATTTTTTAGAACAAAATATACATGAATACATTTTTAAAGTCCATCATATATGAGAACATACTAAGCCAATATGTAGTTTTATCAAGGAATCAAGTCAGACGAGTGAAAGAAATAAATAAAAACGGCTTCTGTTCGGAAGTACCAAAAATAAATATAAGGGATAAAAGAAGAAATGCTATTGACATAACATCGTATAAATATGTATTTTTACTAATTACACTATTCATGTTACATAAAAGTAATAAAATAATTTTTTTTTGTATATAAAATATCAATAACTAATAATATTATATCAATATAATAACATATTTTTATCATTTCAAAAAAAGCCCTGTTGTCATATTAGAGTATAAATCTGTACATTTAATGAATAAACTATTCATCTTACATAAATGTACTGTTATGAAAATCATATTCTCTAATATTTAAAATAATATTTATACTATCAAACCTAAGAATTATTTCATTATTAAAGTAACAGAAAAGTCATTATATTTACCAGGTTCTTTTGAAAGTGGATTACTAACAAAACTGTTTCTGTCAATTTAACAAAATATAAGATTTACCAAATAGGGACCTTTCTATTATTATTACAACATATATTTTTCATTAAATTTACTAATAAAATTTTGAAACCACGGTGCTGATTTGAAAAATATTATAATTGTTATTGCTATTTTAAATACTATAAAAAAGAGTCTGAATTTTCACTTCACGATGCCTTGAACATTTTTCACTTTTATGATGTGTATCATCGTACACTTCCCATATATTGTTGTGTCTGTACGCAAAAGCAGTAAAGTGTCCTAAAGCTAAATCTGGCCCTGTATAGGCTACGCAGCCACGTAAAATATATTGAATTTCACCAATAGAAATTGTTTTTGGAATGTCTTCAAGTTTACATTGAATTTCACACATTCTGGTAGCAGTATTTATAGGCTCAATAAAAAAACATACAGGGTTTAAATCTAATTTTCTCCTTAAGTACCCTTTACAAATACCTTTATGACACCGAAAAAAATAGTTCGGCGCAACCTGTTCATTAATGAGAGCTTCTACATTGTAAATATTTGTGATTTCTATCTCAATAAATGTTATAGATTCATTTTGTACATCCTTACATGCTGGACAATAGTTACTTTTAACCCCTGAGTAAAAATCTAAAATTCCGTTTAATAAATTGGAAATTTGGATTTGTACATCTATTGCAACAATATTTTTAGGTGTTTCATTTTTTGGAAAAACTTTGTAGCACAATTCAGCTCGGAGCCTGTAAATTTTTTTATTAATGCCTTGCTCTACCAGAGTACAAACAATTGTGGCTATTTTGCTCTGATTTTTTGAAAACAATATTAATAAATCTTTAAAAGTTTGGCTGTCACAGAAAGCACACGCGAGAACTTGCACTACAGCGTCAAATCCGCACGTATTTGATAATGTAACACATTCTTGTCCTATTTTAATGGGTTTAAGATCCATTAAATGGCCATTTCTTAATAGCCCAACCGGTACTAATTTGGTATTTGAAAAGTCTGTAGACATCAGTTCCGCTAGAGGTTCTAAATAACAAGTTCGTTTTCTCGTTGGTATGGCTTTTCCTTTCCAATTTTCAATTTGATTTTGCTCCATATTAAAGCACCGGTTGCAGAAGTTTTGTTGTGAACAGAGAGGGTGATTATGAATTGGGTTTTGGCAATTACAACAAATCGACGTTTCTGCCAGTTTCAGCTCACACGATGGACATTTTGGTTTTGGCTTTTCTATATGAAAAAATAAAAGGTAGGTTTAATAAGGTAGGATAGGTAGGTAAAAAAATTATTATTTTTATTCGAATGTGTTGAAACCTGCTGAAAAAAATACTTTTTTTCTATTTCTTTTGTTTTACTTTTTGTCCGCTCAAAACTGTCCAATGCTTCATTTGACATAAGAAATAACATAATAATAATAGCAATATTTTCTTATTTTTCAATTAAATTATGTTAATATTTGTATCACTTATTTCTATTACAATCAATGCTATTGTTAGAGTAGTATATTTACATTTTTATGTGTTTTTGCAAAAATTATAAAAACAAAAATTTTAAGTTTTTCTGTGCTAAATTGGAAGAAAATTAGCCGAAGTAATTATTAACTTACCTTCATTGTCTACTTCATCTTGGCTATTGCCATTATTTTTGCAGTTTTCATCTAAAATTGCAGCAGGTAATATCTAAAATTAAAATATAAAAATAAATAAAATTTGTAGCACAAACTAGATAAAGATTATGTACCAAACATGAATAAAACTGAGAAATATAAATACTGCTGAGTAAGTTTTTTAATAATTATTTTATATTTAAGAATTGGAGAAGTGTAATTTACTTATTCGATTTTCTTTAAAGTGACATTAATAAATAAAAAAGTAAATATTTATTGGTGATAATAGAAAATAAACAATACCTTATCATCGATATCCTTTTTTTGTTGAATACTAGCTTTTGCGATCTGCACAGCTCCATAATTTGATAAGATGTACGTAGGAATAAATTCATCTATTCGGACCGGAAGCGTAACATTTGAGAAAACTCTATTTTTTATATGATTAAAATTGCTTTCTGATATGGAAGAAGATGCTGTTACTTGTGCTTTTGGAAAATGGGGTATTAATATGGCCGACCAGAGAGGCAACAGTTTTAGTAACTTCAACAATTCGTTTACAAATAATGGTAGGCATTGCTGATTACCTCGATCGCCTACTTCATTTTGTGTGTTTACCAAAGTTTTACATTTTACAGCAATGTTTCGAGCCCAATCCTCAAATGGACTTTTAATTTTTTCCTTAAAATTTTCTAGCTCCATTTCATTATTTACAATTTTCAACTCTATATCTAATGTTTCGGCGCCTTATAAGCCATTGCTTGTGTTCCTCGCATTTTATATTGATTCCCGTTATCAAACTTTTACCTTCAGTATCACTATAAGCTACTGTGAAAATAGCTTCTAGCATGTTTTGCACATCTTCGACGTTCGTGCATTGGCATAATTGCCCTACAGCTCTTAAATAAAATTGTCGTGTTAAACGGTGTTGTTTCTTCATACAAGAAAATCGCGAAACTGTTGCTTGAAAGTGAGCAATATCTAGCCGAATAAAACACTTTTCATTAAAAGGCTGTTGGAAAAATATTGCTTCGAAGCATATTTGGAGGTACTGTTCTAATGTTTTACAGCTGGTAAATGCAAGAATAATAGCATAGAGTAATGCTAGCGACATGTCGCAGACAATTTCTTTTGGATTTTCTGCACCATTTTTAATCCAGTGTGCTAGCCACGTATATATGGCAACACTATTATGCGCTTCACTAAGCATACTAGTGACTGGATATTGATTTTCCTTCTTTAAATGTTTATGTCGTATTGTTCCTTCATATAGGAATATATGTTTTGTTTTGTCTCCAGAAGGCTTAGTGGCACTGCGTACAATACCACCAGTGGCATCGATGGAAAGTATTCCATAGTCTTCTTTGCAATATTTATTAAAAACGTGCAATTGTGTATTGGTCCATAAATATACAAAAAAAGGATCCAAACCAATATTTTTAATGCATCCTTTCATATCAGGGTTGTTTTTTAATATCTGTACTGCTAATATGGGATCTTTATTAAGCCGCAATTCGGACTGACTTTCATGTTTGATTTTTCGAATAACCTCTAATTTAGGTAAACTTGAAGATTCAATGCCCTCTTGAATCTCATTAACCGCACGTAATCTCCTGTACTGAGATGGAGCAATATTTGTTGTTATTAGTTCCTCACCAATCTTCTTTCTTTCACTGCCAAATATCGGTCGTTTGGCAATATTATGTGTAATACTAAAATTGCCCATACATTCAAAAATAATAGTCACGTTCTCATTTTCACCTGGTTCTGTTTCAATGTAACCTGAAAGAACTGACTTACACTCTTTACATAGGCCATAATAGTAGCAAAATATTTTCCACATAAAGTAATTTTACATCTTTTAAAAATAAATGTGCATTTATATCCTAGAGATCTTAAGGCTTTCTCAATTTTATTATGTAATATATTAGACCAGTATTTTGGTTCTAAGGAGATATACGCTCTTTGTTTACTTTTTCTAAGATTAGTTTTTTTTTCGTATTTATCAGTTCTCTTGTATTCAGTTATATGAGGATTTAAATTTAAATATTCGGAATAATTTAGAGTTACAAAAAAGCTATATCTTGAGTCGTTACTATTGTTCGTGGAACATTCACTTGAATCTGTCGTGGAACTCTGATTTTCCTGATAAGAGCTGTCTGAGGGTATGTTCTCATTGGTATTATTTTTTTCTAATTGATGTTCCTGATTATTGAAAAGTAATGAATGAGAATCATAATAGTTTTTAGAAACTACTGTAAACAAAGCAAGCGGAGTAAAATTTTCCGACGTTTCTATGGACATATTATGCCAAATTTGGTCATTCTTGGAAACAACTTTTCCATTTTTGAATACTTGATTCTTATACAAAAGAAGAATTTTCTTAACATTTTCGATTTGCTCTTTGGTGTGTTTACGTTTTCCCATCTACAACAAAATAATAAGGAACTCTAAATTTAGGTAATTTTTTAGGTTAATGCTGCGAATCAAATTTATCAATACCTCTTAAAATTTTAAAATTAAAATACTCTGATATTACTGAACCATTGCACTCTGTCAAAAGATGTCCAGACCTATTTAAAAAATAAGAATTGCAGATTCTTCTCTTTTGTGTATCGATAAACTTTACGAGAATTGGACATTACCATTTATAACATTTTACAAAATTATGATATGGTTATGCACATAATCTCCCTCATCTCAGGAATTAAATACTCGTTCAATTATATATCACTTGAATATGTTGTGAAGCAATTTTTTTTTTAATTTGATCTACTAATATTTTGTTAAATACACAAACTATTAAAAATTTGACACGCGCCTATTAGATTAGAATTTAGAAGTATTGACGTATGTAAAGTTAGCGATACCACTTTGGAATTTTGGATTTTTGAACATTGGTTGTTTTGTCGTAAATTTGATGTAAAAAAAGAAAATTTGTCGCTTATCCTTTTTTAAAATAACCCCTGGTAGTGCTAACGTCACGGTAAAGTTAGCTGGTACATAAGTGCTGTAGAGCTGCAGAACTTGCCAAAAAATACAAGTATCTCATCCACATTTCATCTACATTTTTAGACAATCTTAAAGTTACTTAAAATATATTTTATGGATATTCTCAATAATTTTAATTTAATTATTAAATAGTGTGCATGCAATGCATCGCTTGGGCCGCCGCCCGCTTATAGTCTCCTTCTTCTAGTAGTCTTGATAGGCATATGTCTTTTAAAAATATAAATTAACAAGTTTGCGAACAGCGAAATTTTCTTGTCAACAGTATTTTGATCAAAAATAAAAAAAGTGTATTGAACAATTCGTCTTTAAAATTTTTCAATAAACCTTTTTTTCATTTTTAATCACAATACTGTTGACAAGAAAGTTTTACTGTTCTCAAACTTGTTAATAATTTTTTTTGACAGGCATATGCCCATCTAGGCTACCAGAACAATTAAAGGAGACGATTAGTGGGCGGCAGTCCAAGACGTGCAGTGCCCACACACTATTTATTATTTAATAATTAAAATTAAATTAAAACTAATGAGATTATCCATAAAATCTATTTTATGTATATTTTAAAATGGCTAAAATAATTTCTGTGAATTGTGAATAAGATATTGGCACTTTTTAGCAGATCTGCAGCTTATGCACCAGCCGCCACTGATTACCACTACCAATCTTGAAAATGAGTATAAATAACATTTTTTGTTCTATTGATAATTTGTCGCTTTTTGTCGTAAATTTATGAAAAAATAAAAAGTTATGTCGCTCATCGCCCTTTTTATGATAATACGACTTCTCTACTAATGCTGTTTATTTTAAATAGAAGTAGGCTAGCAGTTTACCGTGAAGAGAAAGAAACATACCCTAAAAGTAGAATTTACTGTGGGTCTAGTCTGTGAAAGATTTTTTTTAAATCGATTAATAAAATAACTGATACATTTTTAAGAAGTGAAGCGAATAGTTTTGACCGTTAGGGCTATCCTCAAGCCTACAATACAAATCAAGCCCTTCGTGTTAAAACGATGCAAGCTACAATTTGTCGTGAAGTGACTGTTTTAGCTCAAAACATCTATTAACAAGGATATTACTAGCCACATACAAATTATTTTACCTCTATTTCAAAAAACTCCATTTTCTCAAAACTTACAATGTGACATGTATCCTTATTACGCAAAGGTCTTCAATATGGTATACAGTGGAAAAACATTAACAGTTACAGCAGTCTTTATGTGTTAAATATAAATATTGACAATATACAGATATTAGATTATTTTTTTTTTATATAAAATTAACCAAATTTTTGTTTATAATGTTAAAGACAGTAGAAATTAAGGAGTAGTTTAAAATAGAAACATTAAAGTTAAGTTATGAATCAAGTCTCATAGTTATATTCGGTGCAATTTTCTGAATAAATTCCTATAAAAACCAAATTGTAAAATAAAGTATGTTTATGTAATAACCTCGTTTTAATAAAGATTACAATTTTACATGGTATTTGTCAGATTATTACAATATTTTGTAGTAACTAGTAACAATACAAGTTGTTCTATTTTTCAACGCTACCTTATTTCGTCAAAATTACAATGTACTTTTCTAATTTTTGAAAAATTGTTGTGCTTGAAAATAAGTCTCGAATTAGAATTAGAAACAATAAAATATAAAAATAGGGATCTAATATTTCATATTGTTCTTACGATACTGCTATTTTATATATTACCTTTCCTATAATTTTTTATATAAAATCAGTTTCTAATCTTAATTACTTATTCGCCATCGAAAAAATCTAATCGCTTACTTCACAAAATTGCATTTTAAAGTAAATACTCATTTTAAAACTTTTAAATGCAAAATTAGTAATAACAAAAAATTAACAATATTTTTTTACTCGCTTTATTTTTTGAAAATAATATAAATGGTATGTTATATAATTTTACTTTTTATATCAATGTTAAAAAAATAATGAATTTATTCAATTTGAAAACTTAAAACTCCGAATTAATTTAGTTAGAAATAATTTCAACATTGGATCTGTTTGATGTTTACTAAATGACACGGTAGTGCCCGAAAACGTCTCAATATGCTTGCTCAAAAATGCCGGTATGGGCAGCTTGTTAGTACTAAAAATTAATTTTTTTTATACCCGGATGACAATGAGACAACTAGATAATTTCTAAATGACACATATTAAGTTAAAAATAAATCCTTTAGACAAAAAATAAATTTCTAAAACGTTTTTTTTACAGGAATCTCATTTTTTTTTTAAATTACACCTATTGAAGGCTATTTTGCCTTTAGATGGCAAATTTTATAATCAATCTGACAAAATGCACCATGCATTTTTAAAATTATGACCTTTTACATAAAAAAGTTTTATAATAAAAATTAATTGGGAAAGATGTAAATTTAAAACATAGATTCCAAAAAACATAAAACATACGATACCCTGTATGTCCATTTAAAAAATCAAACCTAATGATATTTTTATTAAACCGGAAATCAGCCTTATTGTTTAAGTCTTAATTTAAAATTATGTCTAGTATGTTCCAAATTTGATCAAAATCGCTCAATAAATTATAGAGATATTAACGTAGTCATAGTCTCATTGTCCCTCGCTATGTGCGTTAAAATCAAAATCTAATATTTTAATGATTGCATATTCAAGTTTTTCGACTATAAATTATTGAATATGGGCTAAGCGGGAGAAACAATACAAGGTCTAGACTTTTAAGTTAGTCATCAACAGTTATTCAAGCATTTATGAAAAAGTTTAACACACATTTTAAAATGGAAATAACTTACCTTCTTTTATTTTATCCAGAGCTTACAGTGCGTAATGTTGAACAATATGTATATCGAACGTGTGTTAGCCTCTAGTACCTACCTATATACCAAAAAAGTTTACGGTAAATGTCTAATTTGAGCTCTTTTCGATTACGGAAAAACTAAGTTCTATGTCTTGTGCAAATTAATATCAATATAAATAATTTTTTAAATAAAAATAGGCCGTTTTTTCAATAAATATTATCAGTTTTACAGCAAATTAAGTAAATAAGTGTTATGGGTGGGTAAAACACTGTAGGCTGTGAAAAGTATTATAGGTTTACTTTGTCCGTCCGTCCATTGTCACGTTTTTTTTTCCACAGGATAGGTCAAAAACGAAACGATATCAAATTGAAATTTTTAAACAATCGATCTTTTTAACAGAAAAGAAGCCTATTTTAAAAAAATTGGATAAAGTTCGGGTCAAGGGGGTTAAAATAATAAAAAAAAAAATAGAAATAGAATAAAAAGTAAAAAGTATAGGAGGTCTATTAAACTATGAAGAGTAAATATAGAATGCCAAGCATTATATATCATTCCAGCTATTAATTTGAACAAGATATAGAACTAAAGATACTATGATAGTGTGAGTATTTTTTAATTAACGATAAATCAGGATAACTACTATTTTTAGACTTACTATTAAATATTTCTTTGCTATAAAATACATACATGTCTTAAATAAATATAGCTATTAGTGAAAAGCTTAAAAAATACTTAAATTACTCAATTAAAATCAGAATAATTAAATACTTTTAGATAGGAAAGATAATTAGATTGCTCAATAAAAAACTTACCAAATATAAAATAATCACATACACAATACACATACAATAAAACCTTCACGGAGTACACTTCTCAGAATATCTAATAACTCTGTTTCTGTTAACTATTTTAAAATATCCTAGACCCAGAGCGATATCTCCCTCTCGGCCCTTTAAGTGGCATCGTTGTGTGTTTATTTTCAAAGAAGTGTTTATTTTAACAACATTAAGATATAAAATAAGGTGATTTTTACAAAAAGATAAAAACGAGGCAAAATTCAGTACAACCCACATAACAATAGAAAACATATATCAATAAATATAAATAGGTACCTTACCTTTAAAAAATTAAAATGATTTGCAAATTATACACGTATAAATAATAGTCCACCAAATTATAAAATGTTAATCTTGTCTATCTAGCTTTTTTAACAACAAGTTTCCAACTTTGGATTATCTCATTGTCTTGTCTGGAATAGTTAAAACACTTCTTGCACATATTACACTCAGAGTCACTTTTGCCAGACATACAGTAGATTACGAGTATCAGTTCTATAAAAAACTGAATTCTACTGTATCTACTATTAGGTATTGTATGTGTACAAATTTTCTTCACGTTCGTCATATACATAAACTTTTTAATAACAATTTTCGATATTGTTAAAAATAAAGATACTTTACTCCTGCATAAAATTCATAATTTTTGACAAACCTCGTACACGACTGAAAAAATTTGATATATAATGATTTCATTTTAGTTTTTAGACCATGCAGAATTTTTTATCAAGAATAACTTTTTTTCATAAAACTAATAAAAAGTTTTCCATATATGGTGCCGACTTAGGCAGGACACACTGTATATATGGATATGAAATATTGATATATGAAAAGTTTTATTCAGGTAACAATTTAAAATGCAAGGCAATATTACAAATTAATAATATAAAAATATAATGAAATTTCTCGGTAAAAACATTAAATTGTAAACTATTTTTAAATAAAACGCTAAAACTGTGTTTATAGTATAAATACCATAATAACTAATCTAATTGTGTTTAATACAAAGCTATAATAAAAAAAATAGATAACAGCGACAAAGCAATTACCAGACATTGAAGACCATTTTTCTAGCGATAATCAAAATGATTTATTCCCTCAAAAATGAGTTTTATCTCTTGTTCGTCTTAATAGTGTCAATATAAACAGTACACCCTTGAAGATTTCATCCCGAATGGTGAACATTCTTGGGAATTTGTATCGATTATAGTTTACGTAAATATGTCCCAATTTTGACGCATTTGAAGGGTTTTGGGTACTTTTCAGATTCTACGATAAATAGATGAAAAAAACCGAAAAGTGCATCAGCAGTAGATAAAATGCAATATGGGTGGACTTCACGTTAAATAAATTGCTATAACTACTAAAGGGAGGGGGTACAAAAAGTTTTATTGATAATGCATATGAGTGCATCAGGAGTGCATACCGGTGCAATATTTTTTTTACGAAAACATCATTGGGGGAGGCGGGTTAGTTTCACAGTAAAGAAACAGCTATAATTACTCAAGGGATGGGACGCAAAAAGTTTTATTGGTGGTGCATATGAGTGCATCAGGAGTACATACCGGTGCAATAATTTTTTTTACGAAAACATCATAGGGGGCTATTTTCACACTAAAGAAACAGCTATAACTACTTAAGGGATGTAACGCAAAAAGTTTTATTGGTGGTGAATATGAGTGCATTAAGAGTACATACCGGTGCAATAATTTTTTTTGCGAAAATTTCATTGGGGAAGGGCTAAATTCACGGCAAATAAATTGCTGTAACTACTGAAGGGAGGGGGTGCAAAAACTTTTATTGGTGGTGCATATTAGTGCATCAGGAGTGCATACCGGTGCAATAATTTTTTTTGTGAAAAAATCATTGGGGGGGGGCTAACTTCACGATAAAGAAACAGCTATAACTACTAAAGGGAGGGGGTGCAAAAAGTTTAATTGGTGGTGAATATGAGTGCATCAGGAGTGCATACCGGTGCAATAGTTTTTTTTGCGAAAACTTCATAAGTAGGGATAAATTCACAATAAACATATCGCTGTAACTTCTAAAGGGAGGGGGTGCAAAACGTTTTATTGATGGTGCATATGAGTGGATCAGGAGTGCATACCGGTGCAATAATTTTTTTTGCGAAAATTTCATTGGGGGGGGCTAAATTCACGACAAAGAAATTGCTGTAACTACTGAAGGGAGGGGGTGCAAAAACTTTTATTGGTGGTGCATATGAGTGCATCAGGAGTGCATACCGGTGCAATATTTTTTTTTGCAAAAACTTTATTGGGGGGGGCCAACTTCACGGTAAATAAATGGCTATAACTACTTAAGGGAAGGGGTGCAAAAAGTTTTATTGGTGGTGCATATGAGTGCATTACAAGAGCTAACTGGCGCATTAGATTAAATCTTAAAATTTTCACTGGGGGGGGCCAGCGTTCATTTGCCCCCCCCCCCCACAAAAAAACAGCTGTAGTTTCTCAAGGAAAGTGGTGCAAAAAAAATAATTAGTGGTGCATATTGGTGCATCACTAGTGCATTCTGGTGCAATAGTTTTTTTTTGAAAAATATCATTGGGGGGGCCAACTTCACTCACCTCATTTTTCAAGCGTTACAGAACGATTCTATTAAATTTAATAAAAATAAAAGTTACAGCTTGCTTCAAATTATTTTTATTTTCTAAGTAGGTTTCTACTTCTGCAAACGTTTCTCAATGTTCCAATGGAAATCTAAATGCCCCAAGGAAATTTTCGACAGTTTCTTCTGGTTTTGGATCACCTCTGTTGGTAATGATAGTGTTAAGATTCTCTCTAATTTAAAGCATATTTGCTTTTAATGAGGCCATTTTTTGATTTGTGTCACTAGAAAATAGATCTAAAAGAAAGAGATTCTTTGAATTGCATACAAAATATCAAGTTTAAAACATTTTGTATTAACTGAAACAAAAATGTTGAACTTACTTAATTTTTGTTTTAATTATGTGCAACAGCAGTGTTTTGAGATGATTCTAAAATAATATTACATTTGAATGTCAGAGTAATAAAAACTTTTAATATTAATATCAATGTTCAAACAAAATAATAAATTAATTTGTAGTAGTTTAAAATGTAATATATTTCACGTTAGGTTATCTGATAATCTAGTATCTTCTCATTTGTGACTGTGGATATGTGTATTTATGTACTTTAAACTACCCATTACTAATATAATGGATAAACATCCTGTGTTGAAAAGAATTAATAATGGATATGTTTTTAAAAAATTCTTACCAACTGCTACTAATTGGCTGCTATTTTCTATACCACAGATGCGATTTTTTTTCTTTGAGTGGACTCGTACGTTGTTCAATTATTTGATCTAAACTCGTTAAACATGCTCTTTGAGCTTTTAGTCGAGAACTTAAATAATCATCTAAAAATTAAGTTAGTTAATTAGATAAAAAAAAATAATAACTAGTCACTTTTGTGTTTTTGTTTTTTTAAAATAAGCATATTTAAGACATGGTAAATGATACAAAATTACAAGTTCTTACCAAATGTTGAATTTCTGAATAGTCTTATTCTATGTATGGGCCAACAGGTATGAAAAGGCTTACTGTTTTTTATGGCTTACGTTAATTTTGTTCTTGTCCAAGGAGGCCAATAACAGAGATCTTTCTGAATACAATTTATAGGAATTGCCTGTAAACTATCATCTTCAATAAAATGGACAATTGTCCAAGTTTTCACAGGAGAAGGTTCGTTAATTTTTTTATTCTAGGTATAATAAAAAAAAAAACACCAACAAAAATGTGTACTAATAGGGTGATTCATTTCCGCAAAGTTTTTTTTTTCTCGGCGCTCAAGCAAAATATTAATCAACCTATAGAAAAAAAAAAATTTCACCAAGGTAGAGCTCTTAATATCAATTTTAAGTACTTGCAATTTAAATTTAAAGTTTTCCCATTTAAAATGCATGTAAAAAAAATGTTTTTTTTTTTAATTTCTAATGCTCACCCGCTTTTTACAATATTGTGAATCGGTTTTATGGACCTTGCAGGGAATTTCACGCTCTACAAAATTGTCTTAGTGTTATTTGTGTAACTCGTAGTGGTTCGCCAGTAGAAGTCATCAAAGTTCAATTTTTTGAATGAACATTTTTTTTTGCAATTTTTTTTAACAATTCGTAAAAAAATAGTAAAAAAACAGAGCTGAATCGTGAAAAATAGTCTTTTACAAATATTTGATGAATTTACGGCCATTTTTATATCTCAAAACGTAAGTTATTTATAAACATTAACCAATTATGCTATTTAAATTAAACTTTCTTATTTACTATCGATATAATTCTCTACAACAATAACTTTTTCAGAGTTATTATGATTTCTGACTAAAATAAATATAAACATAACACATCAATTCATAAAAAAACAACAAAACTTTAATCGAAACAAATAACAGATTACAGTATTAGATAATATGTTGCAAATTTAA
Organism: Psylliodes chrysocephalus; assembly: GCA_927349885.1. Taxonomy (NCBI): domain Eukaryota; kingdom Metazoa; phylum Arthropoda; class Insecta; order Coleoptera; family Chrysomelidae; genus Psylliodes; species Psylliodes chrysocephalus. The sequence continues at coordinate 102,090,058 of OV651814.1, read as the reverse complement.
TAAAAATGTCAATAGTCATAAATAAATAAGTTGATAAATATTAAATTATTTCGACTTTTATACAAAGCAAATTAAGATTTTATAGCTGAATAAAGCTTTTTGGCGCACGTTGGAAATTCTTTTCTGCATTGTTGAACTATTAATAACAAATATTGTTTCTGACTTTCATCATACGTACCAAACTCGTTAAATTTTTCAATGAGTGCAACACACCGTTCAGCAGTATCGTTTACAACACGTAATTGTTCAAAAGTTTCACAGCAAGTAATATATTCTTCATCTATTTCCCAAAAATCAGGGTCAAGGTCTAAAAATTCATACGTCAAATTAAACTTTTTGAAAATAGTAAGAGATCCTTGATTCACAAAATCACTTATACTTTTAGATGACATTGTGTCAACATTTTTTTTATCCAAAGTAAATCGAGAATTTTTACTATTGCTCGATTTTTTGTTTCTTATCGAATCAACTATTTTTAATTTTTCTTCTCGGGATATTTTTTTATCAAAAAGAGCTAAACCTGTAAGGTTCTCATTCAAGTACCATAAATGTTTAGAAAGTTTTTCTAAAGCAGCTTCGGCAACTTTTGGATGATGATTTTTGTGCTCCAATAAATTTTGAAATAATTTTAAGTCATGATAAGGAGCTTCAATAGCACTGGTTGCTACGAACCATGCTTCAACGTAAAACAAAACAATAAATACGCAAACTTCTCGTAAAGCACGTAACTCTGAAGGGTTGATGTGAAATTGTTTTCTGAACATATATATTTTTAAACTGTATAGAGCTTTTGATAGCCAACGAGCATGGTGCATAGCGCCAGGAGCTCTAAATTTTATACCTCCGTTCGGGACACCTCCTAAAAAAATGTAGCTCAACTTCAAAAGTTCATAATAATCATCTCTTGAAGCTCGATTCTGTAAGAAATAAATTTTAGTCAATATTAAAATATGGCAATTGTTTACTTAGTGAGAAAAATAAAGCACAACTCAACAATTTTTTTTTCACTGGTGTGAAACTGTGCAAAGTTTTTCGTTTATGTTTTTACCTGTAGATGATCTGCGATGAAAGATAGTAGAGTAGTTTTTTTTTCGTTCGAGATATCTTTGATCATTACATCCTCTGTACCAATATCATATTTTACTTTGTCTATTTTTTCCCAATTATTTTTAAATCTGACAAAAATCGGTACATTAGGACTATTAGTACTTGGCCACGCTACTGCTGCTACATTTTTCAATATTATTTCGAAAATGTGGTGTCTACAAGCCAAATATAATAACTCTTTGTTTAATTTTTTTTCTAATAAAACGCACGCACCGCTTTTTCACCTGTAAGAAATAATCAAAATTATTAAATAATTAAAATCATAAACTAATAAAAAAAATTAAATTGACAATTAAAAATCAAAAATCATTATGTTCCTTTAATTTTTACAATTAATCTATTTTTAAATTCATTCAAACTTTAAATTTACCAGTATTTACACTAGTAGTGTCAAAGCACATCCCTACTATACTGTCAGAAATATTCCACTCGTTTAAGGCTTCAAAAATGACTTCAGCTTCATTAGCTCCAGTAGACTCATCTAAAGCAGGTACACCGAGTAATTGTTCCACATTCATTCCGGAAACAACAATAGGAAGTCTTTCGACTTTTTTCATTGGCTGATTGGAAAGTTCCGGAAGTAACTTACCGTCCCAATGGACGATGAGATTTTGCGCAGTTTCCTGTATTCCATCTTTCAAATTCCCAGCAACTGTTTTTCGAAACTTTAATCGAGCATTACGAACAGTCGTGTAGCTAATATTATAATTGTCAATATCTAATCCAAGACTTATAATTACAGCAGAAATATTATGCATTGCACTCCGATTGCTAGTTTTAGTACGATCCAGTACCGCTACTAAAATTTCCGTCATAACATCAATCTTACGTTTCCTTTTTGCTTGCGGAAGCTCGTCTTCGTAATCTGACAAAGGTCGTTTTTCAGATTGATTTGATGATTGGCTACTTTCTTCACCAGACATTGAGAACTGCGATAATTTCTGACTCAGATCTACAAAAAAGTAGAAACATATTAATAATACACAAGTAGCTTACAATTGCTTAGGAAATAATTATTTGTGCAAAGATCATAGCAAAAAAGTATAAAATATAACATCACAATGGGATAAATTTACTATTAAGAACGCAAAAACTATAAATAAATTATCAGTGTGAGTAAAATTCCATACTTACTTAATTCAACATTGTTATTATCATCTAGTGTTTCATCCTGTTCATCCTGTAAAACTGATTGATCAGAAGATATAATTGAATTATCGTTTAATTCAGATATTAATGGTAAACATTTATTACTATCGTTTTGACGACATTCTTCTAAAAATAATTGTAGATCACTTGAAAGATTTTTAACTTCACTATTATCAGCAATATCAAATAATTTGTTTAGTTGAGTAACAAAATTTTCAGCTTTGTGCTTCTGATTGTCTGAGTTATTGTTGGAAAAATACTGTTTCTTAATGTCTTTGTATTCGTTATAAAACTTTTCAAACTTTCGAATACTATTTCGTTTCGGTGTCGTAGAAATTCCAATTCTATTCCACATAACCTCTAATTCATTGACAGCTTCGGTAGTACTATCACGTATAGTTAATTTTAAAGTCGAATGTTTATACATAAATAAATTAATAACGTCACGGTAAGTAGGTAATTTGTGTTTATTTAATTCTTTAATTTGAAAACCTATCAAATAGTTATATGTTCTATTACCAATTACTTCAGTCATGTTGCCAAAAAAGAGGTTAGAAGGTTTAAAAAATGTAATTAGATACACTGAAGAATATTAAGGAACAATTAAAACACTCTACACTATTAAACACAAGTAACAGCAAAAATTTTATATTATGATAGTAATTTGAATAAAGTTTATCAAAAACTTTCTTTATTTTGTTAGAATATTAGCGTTACTTTGTTCTCGGACTAATCACTAAATACAACAAACAATACATTTTGGGGTTAAGTATAAGATAAAGCATCAAACCCGTTTACAAAGACAATAGAGTCGCTAACGTCATACTAATTAACTAGAGCAATCATAAAATTGTAACAGTTGCTTTCGCAATCAAATAATTATCATTATTTTTTTACTTATGTTAGAATATGCCATCACAATATTATTTAGTGCAATTATTCAAATAGCAATTTCTACTTATACAATATTGAAGCAAATGAAGTTGACAATAAAAACAATTTACTTTTTCGTTAATTTAAGAATTTTGCTCAAAAAATTGAATAACCTTTATTTATATTTATTGCTTTATTACGGAAATGGTGAAAAATTGCAGAATCTAAATTGCAATTGTATATTTGTTGTTTTTTTATGAATTGATGTGTTACGTTTATATTTATTTTAGTCAGAAATCATAATAACTCTGAAAAAGTTATTGTTGTAGAGAATTATATCGATAGTAAATAAGAAAGTTTAATTTAAATAGCATAATTGGTTAATATTTATGAATAACTTACGTTTTGAGATATAAAAATGGCCGTAAATTCATCAAATATTTGTAAAAGACTATTTTTCTCGATTCAGCTCTGTTTTTTTACTATTTTTTTACGAATTGTTAAAAAAAATTGCAAAAAAAAATGTTCATTCAAAAAATTGAACTTTGATGACTTCTACTGGCGAACCACTACGAGTTACACAAAAAAACACTAAGACAATTTTGTAGAGCGTGAAATTCCCTGCAAGGTCCATAAAACGGATTCACAATATTGTAAAAAGCGGGCGAGCATTAGAAATTTGAAAAAAAAAAACATTTTTTTTACATGCATTTTAAATGGGAAAACTTTAAATTTAAATTGCAAGTACTTAAAATTGATATTAAGAGCTCTACCTTGGTGAACATTTTTTTTTCTATAGGTAGATTAATATTTTGCTTGAGCGCCGAGAAAAAAAAAACTTTGCGGAAATGAATCACCCTAGTGTACTAACTTTATACATGAATTTTTAGATAACAGCAAAACATCAATATTTTGTTTTTATTTTTAATTTAGGTAATGTTTTCTGCTTATATACGACTCTAATTATACATAACTTTGTAAAAAGAATAACTAAAACTTAAAAAATACATTTTAATTTTTCAAGAAGCTGAATAAAGGTCCACTTTAATGTTTAATTTTATAGGTATACAATTTTTGACTAATATTTTACAAACAAATAATGTGCATTTTAAACACTGTGTCAAAAGGATGAATTTAAATAGTTAATAAATTGTATCTATATTAACAAAAATAAATATATTACGAAATTTACTGAAAGAAAACAAGTAACATGTACTTAAAAATGAAAAAGTTTTGTTGGATCAACTGTCAGTTTTTACCTCCATGTGGGCCACTTTTATTAACTTATTAAACCTAGTCATTTATATATGAACAAGGGGCATTGTGATACAGAGTTGATCTCTTAAATTCATTAAAATATTCTTTGAATTAATTTCTTCAACATTTCATGATTAAAGGAGTCCTAGATCTTCTAGTCTTATACTAAGATCGGCTGAAGAACATAGTTTTGCGTAAAAATCAGAATAGTTATGGATTTTTTTTCTAAAGATACATTTAATATTATTTCTGATAATGAAGTTATATACGAGAACTAGGCTACAATCATTAAGAGAGCAGCAATTGTCAGGTTTATTTTTACGGGATTTATATTTTTGTTTACTCATTACCGTGACAAATTTTCCTGTGGCAACAGTTTCTCCACAACTGATTTTAACTAAACTAAAATGAAAATTAAATCATCTGTAACTTGACAACTTCGCATTTCCTCACCACGGGATTTGGGTGTTTGTTTAGTCGTTGCCATGCCATGCGTGAGGGGGGAAGCAGAATTTATGTCAGCACCCACTTACAAAAGAATTTTCAGTGTTAACTGTAGGTAGCAACGTCTATGATATGAATCAGATTCTGAATATGGAAAAATAATTTATTTAAAAATATCCAAAGTAAAAGCAATATCGATAATAAAGTGTAATGTTAGTCTTTATTTCTCGTCTTCGTCATCTTCATTTTTCTATCGTCCAAAATAATAATAATAATAATAATAATAATAATATTTGTTTTTTCTTCCATTGGATACCAAGGTTCCAATAGGTAGGGCGCTAGTGCGTACGGCCATTGACCATGGTCATAGTGTGTATGATGTTATTATAACGTTTCTGACATTGACACTTGACTAACCTCAAATAAAACTGACTAAGAAACCTTAACCTAAAATGACGTAAAAGTCAAAACTAACGGTAAGACTATGTGGTGCTATGATGTTGCCACTTTAACAAAGATAGTTTTTAACTCTAGATCCACGAGGTGAGATTGTAGTTACAATAACCACAAGGTGGCGTCGAAAGCGACACCAGTACACAATATCCATATTTATTGAATTTAATACAAAATTTTAAAAAAACACACAACACAATATTAATTTGAACAGTTTTTATTTTGAAAAATACAAAAATCGCACAAATTATGTACTAGAAATAAAATAAACTTTAAAAATTAAACATGTGAAGAACTCTTTCTAAAAATCAAAGTTAATATGTTTTGTAAGGTAAAATATAAAAAATATGAACAAAAAACAATAAATTGCAGAAAAATAAAATAGAAAAACTTTTAAGGACTATTTACAATCAATGCAGATGCTACTGCGGTGTTCACCACATACCCCTTTGTGGCAGTGCTCACACCTGTGTCGGGCTTTCCTATTTGTTTTTCTCGGACAAATTGCACATCGACTCATCGGATTCACTGGTAATTCTTCTGTGTCTTCTGTTTCGTTGCATTTTAGTATAGCGCGAATATTATTCTTCATTTCTCTAGGTAGATAGCGATTGTGTACCCTCCTTTTTAAATGTTCCTCAACCAGTGGGAAAGATTTTTTAGAAAATCAGACCGCTTCTGAACTTTATTCTCTTTCCAGTTGCATTTGTAAATTACGTAAGAGTTCACTCCGGCTGTATCAAGCATGGCATACAAAATTATAAGTGGCCACCTTCTCGTTTTCCTTGCAACAGTTGTCAAATGACATAGTTGATCAAACGTATCGACACCCCCTTTTGTCTCATTATAAAATAAGATTGTTTGGGGCTTTTTTATCTCGTCATCAACTTCAGCTTGATCATGCATGGATGATAATAATACGACCGTCTTATTTTTTTTTGGTACAAATGACACCAGTGTACAGTTTTCATCAAAAACAAATAAAGATGAATTGACCAATTTTCTCTTAGCTTCCACCAATTGTTTTGGTATATCAGTTTTGTTTTTCCTCATGGTCCCAACCAATGTTATTTTTTTTTCTAGCAGTTTCTCTGCAAGTTCGTAAGAAGTAAACCAGTTATCTGTCGTACAATTTCGGTTTGTTCCATGAATTTCTTTGGTAAGATCTAGAACATATTGTGTCGGAATAGAGTATGGACTGTGTCTTTCTTTTTTTCCTATATATGGCTTGGCAGAGCACATGTAATATGTTTTTGCATCGCACATGGTAACCACTTTCAAACCATACTTGTCGGGTTTGCTAGGAATGTACATTTTGAAAGGACAACGTCCTCTAAATCCCAAAAGCGTCTCATCGACGGTTACATATTCTGATGGGGTGTAATTTTTTCTACAACCTCTTTCAAATATCTCCCAAATTTCTCTAACGGCAGCAAATTTATCTGACTTTTTTCGTTTCTCTCGCGTTTCTTTCTCATCAAATCTCAAACAGTTGATAATAAATTCGAAACGATTTTTATTCATAGTGCTTCTAAACATTACTAGTCCAAATACTGGGGACCATAAATCATTGAGTGTTACATGAGGATTCTTCAAAACACCACTCAAATACAAGAGTCCGAATAAGGCATTTATTTCCACAGGAGTCGTTGGTCCAATGTACCACTGTTTAGATTTATATTTTACGTTTTTACGTTCGATTTCATCGTTGGTACATTTGACAATTTTATCCAAAATAACGTCTGAGAAAAAAAGATTCCATATTCGTTTCGGTTCTACAACACCTTTAGCGTCTCCTTTTGGCCCTGGTAAGTGAGTGACTAAATTTTTTTGACGAGTTCTACTGTTTATAGCATGTAGGCTATCCAAATACCATTTACGTGTATTTTTAGAATACATCACCCTTCGTGCATGGACAGTTGGGTCTGCTAGCATAGGAGAATCATCATCATCATCGCTAGGAACGGATGTTTCAGATTTGTCATCTTCATATTCAGTGAAATTCCCTTGTTCACTTTCGTCGCTCTCCACAATGTCAAAATCGTTCGGGTCTTCATCTATTAATTGCTCTAATTCTTGGGGTTTTAGAGGTCTTTTTCTGGATAAATTACAAGAACTGGTTCCTGGCTCGTCTAATTTAGGTTTTTTTGGTTCCATTACAGTAGTATACGAAATGTTCTAAATAGAGAAAATGCTGCAGTTAAATATAAATTTAATAAAAAGTAACTCAACTTACCCTAGCGATTTTTATACCATAAAGCACAAGGTGGCTCATATACGACCTTCTCACTATAACTCAAAACTGGCAAAATTGAACACACTTTCTCGTTCGGCATCTACAAGACAACTGAAAGCAAGGAAGGTACTGAGCCGCATCGCCACGAAATCCGAGGAACGTCGTAGTAATCACGAGTTGGATAACGCTCGGTGTCGCCGTTGACTCCACCTTGTGGTTCTAGGGTTAACAAAAAAACTTGTGTTTTGCCACATGCGCTATCATACAGTGTGTCAACTTAAGTTGGAACCATATGGAAAACTTTTATTATTGGTTTTGTGAAAAAATTCATGTGATAAAAAGTTCTGCATAGTCCAAAACTTCAGGTTTGGTAATTATTTAATTTATAATTACAAATAACTTATAATGCAAAATGTAAATAATTAACTAACCTGAATTTTTATGCTAAATGACTGTAATTGCATATTTGAATATAACTTTTTTTTGGCATCTAAAGAACTTTACTTTATAAAATTTTTCTGTATTTTAAAAAATAACGTACCTTACTTTGAGTAAAATTCATATTTTTTGACATTTGCATTTTAAGTTTTGGACCACGTAGAACTTTTTATTAAGAATATATTTTTTTTTACAAAACCAATAATAAAATAAGTTTTTCATATGGTTTTAACTTAAGTAGACACACTGTATAACTCGGAACGGACAGATAATTGAGAGAAGTCATAAAAAAAACAAATGTTCTCCTTACCGATATCTTTCATTTGGTATATATTATACTCCAATTTGGAGGTGGGGCAAAACTGCCCCTTCTCCATTATAATTGAAAAAATTCTCTCAACATTAGCACTTGAAAGTAGTAAGGCTAATATATTAAAAACAAATTTTGTTAAATTAAAAACATGGGTCTATTATCTGCATATTTTTTAAGATCTGAGATTATGGATATTCAAGATTTTTATCAAAAATTTTTAAAAGGCGCCATTCATTATCCAATTGCTGCAAATCATTTTTGTCTATTAAATTGGGCCATTTTGCTGCAATATTTGTATTGCTCATTTTTGTTTTATGTCGCACAGATTGTGGATTTAAAAATGATAAATCCTGCAAACGATTATCCTTTAAAGAAAATCGTAAAATTTAAGTTACTCCTTCAATATAAAATGCTAAACAATTTGTTTTTAAAGAGTATAATTGAGGGCCTCCTAAAGAACTTGCAGCTATTGCGGCCCCAAAACACATTTCTTTCAAAGGAAGCATATTTCGTGGATTTTTGTAATCAATATCATAAAGAGCCGTACCTCGAAAAACTACTGGTTTTATGAAACAATCCAACATTGTTCTCATAACTCATGTAACAGTGTTGTACATATTACTGATTTGCGGATTTTCAGATTGCATTTGCCTATTCAAATTATTGAATGACGGCAAAATATAATCTAAAATTTGCAAATATTGTATATAGGATTGTTTAGTGCTTCTAAAATGTTATTAGCATGATTATCATCCTTCTTATTGAGTCAAGCGCCTGTAAAAAATAGAACAAGAGCATTTTTGCTCTAATAATCTTTTAATTACACTACTGATAACCACCGTGTTTGGCAAGGATATAATATTTTATGAGCTTTTATATTACAATATATCCTGAAATTCTTTAAAATTTGAAATTCTTTTCGGGCTGTTGCTGAAATAATTACAAATATCTCTGAAAATAGCTTTAACAAAATCGGGAAGTTTTTCACAAGAATTTGACGCACACAATGCAAAACTATGAGATATACATTTTAAAATAAACATCTCTGAAATAGCCGCTAGAAATCTAGATGCCACAGAGTTATGGCGTTCCATCAGGTTTGAGTCGCCATCAGCCGCAAAACCAATAAGATTTTTAGAATAGAAAATTTGATTTTTATCAAAAAATGTTATGATTTGTGGAAATAAAACTTTGGCTTGAGCACTTTTGACAGGCAGAAGAAACAAAACACAATCAGAAACATTACTTTTAAACATAACTCTTGGTACCAAGCATACATGCTTTACAGTAGCCGTATCTGTCGACTCGTCAATTATGAGGCTGAATTTATTTACTTCTGAAATGAGTAGAAGCCCATTACATTTTCTATTATTTTGGTCGTTCTTGTGCGAGTTGATTTAATAGATTTGGCTATTTCATAGTCAAGACATACCATTCTCAACATATCTGAAACATGATCCATGATAGTCATCGGCAAATTATGCTAGATTACAAAGGCAGCAGGTGTTAGTTTAGAATTATTTACTTGGGTGTCTATACCTGGATGGTTCAGAAGAGAAGTGGACCAAGTCCTAAAAACTAATTTTGGAGAAAATGAAGGTTAAAGTTTTTTTAGGTTCATTGATTAAAAAACAACAATCTGAAAAGAAAAATAAACCAAATTCTTTATTATACTTTATACTATGCTGTTGTATACTTAAATAACTAAAAATACTAATATCGTAGTTTTTACAATCAGTAGTTTATAATTTTTTGGACTTGATCCATTTTAAAACTGAAAATATCTTAAACTTTAATCATAAACAGGTTCATCGGTACATTATTCGTCGTCAACAATGGTATTGTTACCTTCGCTTTGTCTAGTTATTCCTTCGACAGGTAAATTTTTATAATAATTGTGGTATATGGGCGGAATAAATGGAAGAAGCTCTTTCATGTGTTGCTTTTTAGATTCGGTAACGTTACGTCTCGATGGATATAGTTTATCCTGTTGGATGTTTAAAGATGAAATTTTTCTGCCTTTCGCATTTTTATTTAAATCAACTGTTTCAAATTCAAAGTCTTCGTTAAGAATTTCTTTAAACTTTAGGGATATTCGCGACCTCCTTTCAAAACGCAACCAGCCATGAAAAGTTATGTTTAGTTATAGTTTTCTTTCTATTTTGTATTGCTGATTCCAAAGTTTTGGTTGATTTAAATTCTTCTCTTTTCATTTCAATGACTCGAAATCTTGGTTCTTTTTTCTTAGCTTCTCTTACTATATTCATCCAGTCTTGTGCGCAAATATTTGGGGGCGTTTGCGACTAAACTTTTCAATTACGCCGAAATCGGCATCGTTCGGCAGATACGAATGACCCGACACCAAAAATTTTAAGTCTATAGTGTCCACGGCCACGGTCCTTTAGAAGGGAGTCAGAATACATTATAATGTAAAGGGAAGTAAAAGGCTCAAAGTCTGTCGACCACATAAATTTATTAGGTTGGTTTGCAAGCGCTTTCGACCTAAAAGGTCATCATCAGGCAAAACATTTTTTGTAAGTGAGTAGGTAGGTAGGTACAATCTGCAATAATAATTTAGGATAACAAAACGTTTTTATAGAAATGCTAGGTGTCTTACCACTATGTGTCCACAGAAAAAATTAAGTATGTTGAATTAAAAATTTTAAATTGTAAAAATTGTAAAAAATTGTAAAAATTGTAAAAAATTGTAAAAATTGGCATACACTGCCTCCCTCATTCGAGGTTGAATAATCTTGAACCTCGCCTGCCTCCATCTAATGAAGGTGGTTTCGAAAGAGATCAATTTTAAAGTTCTACATGTGTGCTTAAGTCACCATGTGGAAAGTGTTACTTTTGGGGAAATACCGCTACTCCTCCTATCCCCAGTACAAATGGGGTAGACGGAGTCCCGTTCGTGTATACCCTTAAGCCTAAGCTTAAGGGGTATTATTCATTATTAACTTAACTTTTTTTAGAAAAATTCACTTGACACTTTCGTCATCCAACGGTGAAGTTAAATGAGAAAATGGTGGAGAATTTACGACATTTGACAACTGACATATGCCTGACGATGACCTTTTAGGTAGAAAGCGCTTGCTACCCAACCTAATAAATTTATGGGGTCGACAGACTTTGAGCCTTTTACTTCCCTTTAATCTACTTCGGACCACTTTGAGATATGGATAATATTTGGAATTTACATTATAATGTGTTTATTATTTGCTGCAAATTCTTTTAAGTGTTTCACCAAACATGATGCGACATCTTGAAATCCACGGCCTCCCTCTGTTTCGTCATACATGTACATAAAACCAGTTCCTATATTGAATGAGTGTACCCCAAAGCTGTAAACATATAAGTTTTTCTTCTAATATGCTACAGATGTGGTAATTTTGGGAAATGCTAAGGCCTTTTGAAGGTCGAAAGTAAGCACATAGATTATATCTGAGGCCTTTTCTTGATCAGATTTCAGAGCTTCGCGTGCTGAATCAGCTTTGGCAAGATGTAGTTCTTTTTCTGTTTTGAGTTTGTTTTTTGTTTCTTCATTATCTTCACATTGAATTTTCATTTGAAGTCCATCGCATCGAGAGCAAGTATCTTTAGATGGTGGTTTAAAGCTTAAATTGAACTTTGTATTAAACACATGGTAGTAAAATTTTTTATTACATGGAAGGATATTTTCTGACATGCATTTTTCTCTGTATAAGTCATACGTTTTAGTTATCGTCAATTCTTCATTTAAATATTTCTGGCCAGGGTTATCTTTCCTAGTGTAATGGCTTTGGTAGGCTGGAAAAGAGCTGATATGTTCAATGATTTTGGAATCATCTATTTTCTTTCTTGAATTCATTCCTCGTGAATCTATTACTGACGCTACTTCATCTTTTGAAATACAGCGATATAATCTACCGACACTAATTTGTAATGTATCTACAAAATATTGCTTACATACAAACATCGTTTCATTTTCTACCCGAAAGCTGTACTTAAAAGACGTTTGCTTTGCTGCCCCTGCACCACTTCTTATTCGTCTTCGTTCAATTTTTTTTGCTGTTACCAAGCCCCGTATAAAAACATTTTGACGCGAATAGTCACCTAGTTTCCAAACGGATTCAAACATTATCTTGCGCTGATCTTCTTGAATTTTATTGCTGCAATTGTGTTTGCAATTACAAAGCTTTTTGAAGGTACCAGTCTTCCCGAAGAAGAAATATATTCTTCACCACAATTTCTTCTACGTTTTTTTATATTTGCCTTCCAATTATTTTTAGTTAGACCTTGCTTTCTAGTTTTTTTAGAAATATCTATCACTACATTTTTTGTGTTATGGTATATCTAAAACAATGTTCTGTTCAATGGGATCAATATTCTGTGTGGGAACAACTTCATGGCCTATAACAAAAAATACAACTAAAACTTTTGATGAAACCCCGTAGGAGCACCATTAGAGAACAACACTTAAACATTAGTACCGAAAACATAACCTCAATTATAGGAAGTAATGGTAAAAATAAAAAACCATACCTTCAACCTCGCTGATATGAGACCCCTCAGAAGGTTCGTAATCTGATTCACTTTCTTGAAATGGTTCAGACTCTGATCCACTGTCATCCATTTTAAAAAACAAGGATTAATCTTTAAGCAAATGCACTTAACTTGTATACACTGAGACGGCTTTAAGAATACGAGGTTTATCCACTAGTTTATATTAAAAAATCGTAAGCAATAGTGAATTTTAAGGACTTGATCCATTTCATTTCTGAAACGAATAGAGCAAGTATTCAGAAACCAAATGGAAATCGACTCTAGCCGCTTAATACATGAAGTGTGACTTCATTCATTTCTCTACTGAAATAAACAACGTTTTATGTACCTGTAAAGGCGATTATTTCAAAAAAGTTGAAAATTGGACTTGATCCACTTTTCTTCTGAACCATCCACCTGTAGGCAGCATATCACCCAAGGACTTCTGCTTGAGTTTAGTGCTGCAAATTTGTTTATGCTTATCTCTTTGTGCATGACGATATAATCGAAGTTTCCCAGATTTTATATCAATATCGACATGACAAGCATTACAGTAGGCAAGGTATATCCCCTAAAATATCCTTACTAAGTTTCTTAAATGAATAATACATTTAAAAAATACCTTTTGCTTTTTTTCAGCCATCCCTTCAGCTCTATTCTTCTCATTCACAATTATATTTTTGGAAATACTGAACAAGGCCCTAATATAGGGAGTCACTTCTCAGGAATAAAATTAGTGAATTCGAATTTAACACTTTAATAGTTCATCCGCAGAACTGAGAACAACAACAGAACTAGGTACAATAAATGGCGAAATAACGGTTTAAGATTATCAATAATTAAAAAGACCGTCTGTTTACTCAAAGCGGGTCGGTGGCCGACTGCCCTATATTTTCTTCACACACCTGTCTACTCATTCCCCTTCCCTATCCATTTCATCTAAACCGCATAAAAATTGTTTGACTTCCTCAACAGATTTAGTTCCTGTGCTTAGAATACCCCTTCTCACAGGAACAGGGAAATGATTTGTTATCATATCAATAGCCTCTTTTTCTGTTGGTGGGTTATCGAGAAATTTACATTCTTTGAACATTTTTAAAAAATAGTCCACTGTTGAACCACTATTATAGTATTCATATTTTAATTTTTGAAAAGTTTGCCTCTGAATATCAACCCCTCAATATCGATTAAGAAATGATGCTTTAAATGCCGAAAAATTAGTAAAGCTTCTATCTTTAATCTGACCCCAGTCCGCTGCTGAACCGCGAAGCGCCTTAATCGCGAGATGTACTTGTTTAAGCGCGGGCACTTTAGCATCCTCTAGCATATTTTCAATTTTTTTATAAAATCTGCCATATGTACCGTTCCGTCCGGTCTAAATTGAAATGAAGTATCACCTAAATCTCTCCAAATATTTAAATAATGCGGATTTGCTACAGACGCCGCTGATCTAGCAAACGAATCATTTAAACTTGGTAAAAAATTTCTTTCTGTTTGATCATTCCCTTCATTATTTTTATCAAATGACTCTTTTAAATCTAATACTTTTTGTAACATGAATAGTTGGTTATTTGATCTACTTTGATATATGTGTTTTAGCTTAATTTATAGGGCGTGGGTTAGGTTTTTAAATAACTCTAATAACTTTGAAAAAGAAGTTGGGCACCATTATATTTAAAGCTTATATACTTAACTCTACATTAGTGATAAAAATATAGAAAATCACTAACCACTAACCAATTATACTTAAAAATGCTTTAGATAAGGTAAGTATCAAATTCTAATTCAAATAAGTTTGCACATCATTCAAATTTAAAACAATTTATTGCACTTATCTGTGTGGTAAATAAGGTAATATACGGTATGGTAAGTTCAATTTATTGCACTTATCTGTGTGGTAAATAAAGTAATATACGGTATGGTAAGTTAAAGGTGAAAATCAAGTATTTCTTCCGTCGCCCCAAAACTGTAGAGGTACATCATCCCTTAAACATTATATACCGGTCAGGCAACTTCAACCAAGTGATTCGGGATTCATATTTATGACTATCAATCGTGACTCCTATTCGTTATTGAACCGTGAATAATCTTTAAGATAAATGATTATTGTATTCGAACCCGAACCGTCTAGAGATTACCATAGGCTAAAAAGGTTTAAAATGTTATGATAGATGAAGGGATATTTGAAAAAGAAAAAAAGCTTATTTAACCCTGCAGGCGGGGCGCCCTAAATCAAGACACGAATCGGGGCGCCGGGTCTCATGGACTTTTTTTTTTAAATAGTTTTTTTAATTTTTTGGTAAATGTAATAGTATAAAATCAAAAACATATTATTTATCTGTGATTTAATTTAAAAAATATATATATATACATAATACTAGAAAAAAAAAATAAAACCTATGTTCTAAAAACGTAACACACAAAATGTTCCCGAGTAATATGAAAGATAAAAATACAAAAAATAAATGAAAATATCAAAGAAAACTCAAATTTGTATTATAATAAGAACAACTTTTAATTTTTATTGGTTTTTGGCAATATTGGAACATGGTACACACCAAGGAGCAAGGTGGGATAGACAAACAAATTTTTCACATTTTTTGCAGTAATACCTAGTTTTTGAGTCTTTTTGCAAAGAAAAACATCTTTTTTTTGTACCAGATGCAATTTCCTGAACTACATTTGATGGACCTGCAACTTCTTGTCTTCTTTGTCTTACAGCTGTTGGCACATTTGTTTCAAGTGAACGTCTTTGCAGATACTCATTGGTTAAGGATAAAGCGAGATCTCTTAGAAATAGTCTTCTTTGAATATCATAAATTTTATTATTACTAGCAAAAATTGTCTGGGAGTTGACTCCTGCCATATTCATAAGGGCAAAAAAAATTACCATGGGCCATCTGGTATTTCTGGCTACATCATAAGTTGCACTTAACTGGTCAAGTTTATCAACACCGCCTTTGGTATGATTATAAAATGTTATTATTTCTGGTTTACATTTCTCATCAGTAGATGCATTGATACTATCGTCATGGTGCAGGGTGGACACTAGTATAACATTTTTATACTTTTTGGGAATATAGGACACTATTGTATTATTATCTTGAAATCCAAACATTGAAGAATACTGAGCTCGATTTCGTGTATTCGTGAATTCAATAGGCAACTCCCTTTTATTTTTTTTTTATTGTACCCACATGTAATTTTATGTTCTTGTAATAATACGTTCACTAAGTCCATACTTGTGAACCAGTTATCGCATGTTAAATTACGGTTTGTTCCCGATATAGGTTCTATCAACCTGAGAACTATACTGGACGGGTTATTAGCTGCTTCATAAGGGCCTTCAGGTTGCTGTTCAACGTAAACTTCTAGATTTGAAGCATAGGATGTAGCAGAATCAACAAGGGCAAATATTTTTATACCATATTTATTTGGCTTATTGCTTGAAAGAGCACCTTCCCCTGAAAGCCTCCAATGTTTCGTCTATCGTAGTATTCGCACCAACAGTGTACGCTTTCTTACAATTTTCAACGAAAGAATCGAATAAAGTTCTTATAGGTGCCAATTTATCAAACTGTCTTCTGTCCTCCCTGGTCTCAAGATTATCAAAGCGCAGACATCTTAGTAAAAAATGGAAACGATCGCGGGACATCACTAACCAAAATCGCTCAACTCCAACACCATTTCTATCCCACAACTCTTTTGTATTTAGTCGACTACTTTTTAGTGTTCCAGCTAAGTATAATAATCCAAGAAAAGCTCTTAATTCGCAGACATCTGTAGGCTTACCCCTTCGTTCTCTTGCGTAGCTATCAGTCAATTCAGAAATGTAAACATTTGTATTTTCAAATATTAGTTTCAACATTTCATCCGTGAAATAGAGAGACCAGCATTCCAAAGCTGATTTGGCATTTTTGCTATAGCTTCTGACTCCTGGAAGTCTAACAATTATATTTTCTCTTCTAGTTCTAACTGTCTTAGAAAACACAATAAGCCAATAGGCTTCAGTGTTATTCGGAGACACATAGTAAGACGAGCCCAGGAGAGAAAAAAAACTGTCTTAGAAGGACTAATCTTTTTTCCATTTAGTTGTTCGTCACAATCTTGCTCCGAGACACTGTCAATACTTCTTGTTTCTAGTAAATTTGTCTCAGATACCAGTTCTATTTCGTCATCAACGGGCTCTTCGTCTCAATTTCATCCCACAGTCGACGAAGTATATATTGTTCATAACCAACAACAGGCTGACTACAATGACACAACAAACCAAACACAAAAACTATCACGTTGGTCAGAAAAAACCCTACATGAGTTACGTGAGCGTATACAGCTGACATTCGGACTCCTTATCGTATCATATTATATTTCAGTGCTTAGCTTGTTATTTTAATCTTTTACATTAATTCTCTAGTTTATTAAATCAGATTTTGTCTAGCCTTTGCCAAGCAAAGACGTTTGTAATTTTAATCAATAAAATTGTTTTTAAAAAATCTATATCAGTTTCAAAATATATATTTGGCGCAGTCAGTAGGATTCGCGAGGTCGCAGAAAAATTGTGAAAAATCGATTCTTACGAAAAAACAGTTATTTTTGGGACTTAGACGTTTCAACGTCGTAATCGTGAATTCAACGAACCTACCCTTCAGTGGTGACAAATTGGAGCTGATCCAGACGGCAGACAGAAGCTCAGGAGAGGAAACTGGTTCCCTAAACCATCGTGGTAAGTGCCAAGTTCCTTTTGCCTTCCTTAAATCCCTTTCGAGGACCAGGGAGATAGTAGTTAAGATATTTAAAGAAAAGTATAGTTATTTACAGTATATTTTATGAGCGAATCTGATCTTTTAAATCTTTTTGATAACCTTAGTTTAAATACATCAGAAAATAAACTTATTTCTAGTACAGTCGCAAAGATGACACCAACACCGGAAAAACGTCCCATTAATTGGGAGCTTTTTCAATCTAAAATAGAAAATATTAGGCCATATGATGGCGATGTTAATACATTAAATAAATTTATTTCTCAATGCGAAAAATTAATGGCAACATATAGTAGTTATAATGATAGGGAATTAAGTGATCATATTTTCGATTGCATACAGGGTAAATTAATAGGAAAAGCCGAGTTTATGGTCGGAAATAGGGTGGAATTAACCGATTGGAATTTATTAAAAAATGCACTGAGGCAATGTTTCTCCGATAAACGTAATTTAGACTGTCTTATCCAAGAATTAACTAGGACCAAACCGTACAGGAATGAAAGTTTGATAGAATTTGGGACTCGATTGCAATTGTTGAGGAGTAGTATAGTACAGAGAATCAGTAATGATAACAATTTTAGTGCAAACGAAAGAATTTGTAATATGAACCACTGTGACAAAACCGCATTAAATACGTTTATTGCAGGGTGCACAGGTACATTGAAAAATAATATGCACCTGAAGCAACCCGCATCTTTAGAAGACGCTATAGCCTATGTTAACGAATATGAAAATTTTGAGAGTCTTTATACGCATCCTTGCGACTCAAAATTAAATACTCCGAAAAATAACTTTCAGTTTCAAAATTTTCCTAAAGCAAATAATAATAATAATAATAATTATCGACCAAATCCACAATTTAATTCACAATTTAACCCAAATTTTAATGCGACAAATCAACAATATTTTTCAAATTCAAACGCAAATCAATCCCAACAATCAAATTTTCAAAAACCTGTATGGTCGCGTCAACCTATAAATGTTCAACCACGCCCTCAGCATCGTAATTATCCAACAAACGCACAAGTTTTTGGACCCCCACGAAATGTGTTTAAACCCAATTCGATTCCACAGAATCAACTTCCCAAACCTCAACCAATGTCAACCACTTCGAGAATCCCATCAATGCATAGTAAAAGAACTTTTAACCCAAATAATAGGTCTAATAATTTTTTCCAAAATAATAATCAAAAACGAAAGAAAAAGAATCCCTCAACATGGAGGAAATTCCAGAAAATTCGGACCGCAAAAATAACTCCCTTATTTTTGCGTCTTAAGGACGGAGGAGTTACGTGAGCGTATACAGCTGACATTCGGACTCCTTATCGTATCATATTATATTTCAGTGCTTAGCTTGTTATTTTAATCTTTTACATTAATTCTCTAGTTTATTAAATCAGATTTTGTCTAGCCTTTGCCAAGCAAAGACGTTTGTAATTTTAATCAATAAAATTGTTTTTAAAAAACCTGTATCAGTTTCAAAATATATATTTCACGGCAAACATTATCAGACAATGCAACAACCACATATCAACAAGCAACAGTCATACTCGTGGCTCACTAAAGGCGAACTACAACCGGAGACAGAAGGGTTTACAATAGCCATACAAGACCAGGTCATAGCTACGAGGAACTACAAGAAACACATTATTAAAGATCCAACCATAACAGTGGATAAATGTAGAAAATGTAACCAGTTAGCAGAGACAATAGACCACATCACTAGCGGATGTAAACTGCTTGCCGGTACCGACTATACGGAGAGGCATAATACAGCAGCTAAAATACTCCACCAAGAACTTGCACTTAAGCACAACCTTATCACCGAACGAACACCGTACTACAAATACCACCCACAAACAATACTAGAAAATGCGGACATAAAACTTTACTGGGACACTACACTACGTACCGATAGAACAGTTGCACACAACAGACCAGACATAACATTAACATACAAAAAGAATAAAACAACATATTTCCTGGACATGGCCATACCAAATGAGTCAAACATTCGTAATAAAGAGCACGAAAAAATAGATAAATACACATCAATGGCGATAGACATCAAACAAACATGGAAACAAGATAAAGTTACTACTCTGCCGTTTATAATTTCACCTACAGGAGTCACACCACACTCGTTCAACAACAACCTACAAAAACTTGACCTACTCTCAGACATACATACACATATACAAAAGGCAACGATACTGAAGACTTGCAACATCGTACGAAAATTTCTCGGCGACTTTGAGCCAGACAACCTGGAAAGGGCCCCAACAGAGCTCATTCCCTTTGATATCTAAGATATCCGGGATGAGTTAATGTTCCCCCTAGAGGGAGTGCGGCCTCATGGCTAAAATCTGAGTAATAATAATAATATTAATAAAATATTTTTTTTACAATAGTATTTTACAAAGAAAAACAGACCAAGATTAAATTATATTTATATATTAAATTTCGGATAAAAGATATAGAAAACTTACCAGAAAATGCAGAAGGTGGGTTACAAAAACAATCACAACCGGGGCGCCGGGTTTCAGAGACTTTCCGCTTTATAAATTTTTAAAGAGACTACTTGTTGAATCACCGCTCACAACAATTTGAACTACGGGCAAAGTTAGGAAGGTAGATGGGTCCGAGGAGCTTTACAGAATATTGTCGAGAAATGCCGAAGGTTTATATCATCATCAAGTCTCACAGACCCAGCGCCCCGCCCGCAGGGTTAATATATTTAAATATAGTAAATCATAATATCTTATTCCAAAAAATAATATATAATTTTATATAGAAGACAGCATATGTTATTCATTGCAGATGTAGAGGTTATGTATTTGACAAATTGCTCGAGAAATCATTGAACAAAATATATATTTAATAACATTATTGACAAAACGTACCTTATAAAATCAGACGGTCATTAACAAATAAATATAAATTTATAATAACTAACTTTTATTTCATTAAACAAAATATATAATACGAATATAAAATATTACAAAATTAATTCAGAATTATTAAAACTTTAGAACTTCTTGAAATGTGCGAGATTCGTCCTTTACTACTCTTCTCGGGTTACGTATACGTCAGCTAAACATAAGAGAGAATTTAAGTGCTACCATCTGCGAGTGTCGGCTTTAACTTGCCGTGGTTTTCCTGAGTGTAATCCTGGTTGCCGATACTTCAGGGGCGCGCAATTATATTCTCCCCCTCTGGTTGCGAAGTCTTCTGGACGACGAAACAGTAACTCCTTGTAACCGGGTGCCTAAGGGAGATTCGTCGGGCGTTATATGTGGTAATGGTTTTTGTAACTTTCCGTGGTCTGCCTCGCCTTCTGATAGGTTTCACAGGTTCAGGGGCATCGATGTCACCGACAAATGGAGTTATGCTAGAGGCATGATATTCCTTTTGTGGCGTTTTAGGGTTGACAAGCTCAGCTACTTCATAACTGGCGGGACCTTGTTTACGTAGGATGAGATATGGTCCATCTCGACGTGGTGCCAACTTGGAGGAAAATCCTTTGGCTGCGTTACTTAGATTGTGACTTTTAACCCAAACCCGGTCTCATTTATTGTAGGTGGGATAGGGACGTCTACTGGCGTGCTGCATAGATAAGTTATGGTCCTGTTTTAGCTCGGTAACTTACTTAGCTAGTCTTAGTGAGGAAACAAGTTTCGGTGTAATTTCCTCAACAAAATTCTCATTGCTTACTACTGCACTTAAATAGTCAATTACATCTTGAATTGTTTGCAGCTCTCTGGAAAAAGTCAAATAGGCTGCAGTTTCTTCGTACTATCACACGGCGCCGAAATCATAGCGAAACAAATAGCGGGTATGGTGTGGTCGTTCCCGAGCAGAATACCTAATTGTGTTTTCAAGTCTCTGTTTTTGCGTTCTACCATGTTAGTCTCTGCGTGATATAGAGGTATGAAGGTCTGGTGGATGCCGAGACA
This sequence comes from Psylliodes chrysocephalus, assembly GCA_927349885.1. NCBI lineage: Eukaryota > Metazoa > Arthropoda > Insecta > Coleoptera > Chrysomelidae > Psylliodes > Psylliodes chrysocephalus. The sequence continues at coordinate 102,068,548 of OV651814.1, read as the reverse complement.
AAAGGTCAACTGTTGCATCACAGCCGATATAAATTGTGTACCATTGTCGCTGAAAAGCCGTCGTGGCAACCCGTATCGCAGGAATACCTCATTTAACAATGTTTGGGCACAGTTCTCAGCAGTAGCTTCCACTAAAGCGAAAAGTTCAACCCATCGACTGGCTGTATCTTCAATAATTAATATCCACCTCTGTCCATCAGATGATTTTGGTAACGGACCAAAAAGGTCCACCGCTAATATTTCGAAGCGCTGATTCACAACGTGGGTTTGCATTAACCCTGAAGGTTTTCCGTTAGATATTTTATATCTTTGGCACTCTAAACATGCGCTTATATGTTTGGCGATATCTTGTCGCATCTTGTTCCAATAATAACGTTTGGCTATTCCAGTCGTAGTCTTATCAACTCCATAGTGTCCGGCGGTGGGATTGTCATGGTAGGCAAATAAAATATTTCTTGCTCATCAGTGTATCGGAAGAGTACGCCTTTATGAAGGAAATATCCCCGGTTGACCCATCTTTGTTGATCTTCATTGTCTACATCTTCCAGTGCGTCTATAATTATCTTTAGGTTCGAATCCTCTAAATGCTGGTTTCTAATTGTCTTTTCGGTCTACCTGAACTGTCATACATTCATTAGTATGATCTTCACAAGGTGGCCTGGATAGGAAACTGCAACCTTGTTCTGATTTCCAGGAGCATATCGTACATGTAAATGATATGCTTGTAATCGGAGAGCCCACCGAGCTAGTCTTCCGGTTGGTGTCTTAAGAGTAAATAACCATTTTAAGGGCTGGTGATCGCTTATTACTACGACTTCAGAACCTTCTATATATCCACGAAATTTTGACACTGCCCATACAATAACCAATGCTTCCCGTTCTGTAGTTTCTTTCAGCGTTATTTAAGAGTCTGCTGGCGTATTAGATAGGGTGTTCATTTTCACCCTCCCCTGGACTAAAATCGCTCCGAGGGCATAGGCACTAGCGTCTGTTTCTATTATAAATGGCTGTGATTCATCAGCTTGTTTCAACACAGGCGTGGTAGTAAGATGCATTTTTAGTTGACTAAAAGCTCCTTGTTCAAAATTATTCTATTTCCACGTCGCTTTTTTCTTTGTTAAATTAGTTAAAAGACGAGCGATTTCTCCGAAATTTAGTATGAATCGTCTATACCACGAGCATGTTTGTATGAAAGATATCAATTGTTTGAGATCCGCTGGTGGTGGCAGCGATATTATTGCTGAAATCTTCTGTGGGTCCATTACTATACCTTCAGTGGTTATTCGATTACCCAAGTATTTAATCTGGGAGCAACAAAATTTGCATTTTCTTCTGTTTGTCCGCAAGTTATATTTTCGGAGTTGAATGAATACCTTCTCCAAATCTTCCAGGTGTCTGTTGATTGTATGAGACCTAATTATCAGGTCGTCAAGATAAGTCAATATGTTTACATCATTTAATGTAATCCGAAATCGATCCATCATTCGTTGAAACGTTGACGGGGCATTCCTTAAACCGAACGGCATTCTGTTGAATCGGTATACTCCAAAAGAAGCAATGAATCCGGTTTTGCCTCTATCGTTTTTGTGAACAGGTATCTGCCAATATTCCGATTGTAAATATAGGGGGCAACAGCGATTGGTGGGTGTGTTCCCGTTTCAATGGTATGTTCCATAAATTCAGTAGGTAGACCATCCTGCTTATAGCGGTCCTGGTATTGCAAAAGCAATTCGTTTAGTCGAAATCGGTGTTGTCCGATTACTTCAGGAGCTTCTTCAGGTGAGAGTTCTATCTCTATTGAAAACAGTTCGTATCCGGTAGAATTCCTGGGCGGACGTACGTAGCCGGTAGCGAATCTCTAAATATGTCTTCAATGGTATTAGGCGAATATTGACCATGGTTGTCATATCTTTCAGCCAGGGGTCGACGAACAGGCGGAGATAAATCAATTTTTTGCAACGTGTACGGTCGTTCTTCGTCTGATAGTGGTGAAGCGAGAAGATCGAGAAATGGAGAACTGTACTGACTGACCTCAGTAGAACAGATTGGGTTAGTATTTTGAGCAGTGGGTGTATACCTTAAGTCGGATATTCTTCCCTTGTCTGCTGATATGAATTCAAATATCTGGTTGGACTTATCCACATGAAACCAACACTTCTGGGGTGGTATTAAAGCCATACCCGATCTTTCCAAAAAGTCAATGTCCAATAGTGTGCGATTGTCTTTGGCTGTCGGCAGAATTATGAATTCAATGTCCAATATACGTGTCTGTATTTTAATATATACTGTTGTGGTTAGTATGTTCTGTGTTTGACTAGAACCATCTGCCAAAGTTACAGTAGCTTGTCTACTTCTGAAAGTTACGGAGGGTACTTGTTTCAGGCATTCATATAATGATCGACCTGCGACGCTAGTCTTAGCTGCTGTGTCAATGTGGGCTATGCCAGCTATTCCTTTCACTATTACGGGATTAGTGGGTACTTGGGGACCATGCATAGTAAGTGTATTAAAAGAATAAAAACTAATATCTTGAGTGACTTCCTCCTTCTTAATGCTACATGTCGGGCAATTACTCCTGAAATATCTAGCTTTACAACAACCATAACATTTTATTGTACTTAGTAGTTTGTTTTCTGTATTATTGACAGGATCCGGTGTTTTCCAAGAAGCGGGGAGTTTCTCATGTTCTTTGGATAATCGCTTTCTACATTCCTCGATTTGGTGACCTCGAAGGCGACAAAATTTACATATGTTTTTCTTGTTTTCTTGCCTTCTAACCCAGGTTCTTCTGAGTTAGAGTTTGCGATTATACTGCAAGTTGGTTTAATTTTTGTTTCTCTTTGAATTAGTTCGATTTCACGACTTTTGTAACAGGTGTGTGAAAGTCTGTATTGATTCTCGGGATACTTTTTCTCTTATTTCGATATTTATTAAGCCGGTTTAAGTTTAACAATAATTAAAAAAGACCGTCTGTTTACTCAAAGCGGGTCGGTGGTCGACTGCCCTATATTCTCTTCACACACCTGTCTGCTCCTCACTCCCGCGCACCTCGCTCTTACACATTTGCTCTATCGGCGAATTGACAGAGTTGGCGCTACACAATTCTTGGTCTTTTTAGCAACAGGTTCGTTATTTAAACTTGAAATTATTTCCTCGTTTGCTTCGGAAATTTCAGAACTGCAAGAGGACTCTGAATATTCCATTGTGTATCTAAAATTTTTATCATACATAAAATTTGTACAAAAATTTTCCATAAAAATTTAAATGTCCAACACCGGTTTGAAAGCATTACCTAAATGAAATCAGTAAGAGCTTACTACAAAACAGACTAAAATAAAAATAAATACCGGACACTGTAGCTCTGGCTAAATACTGGACAGTAGTTAGTGATAGTAAACGCAAATAATATAACGTAACAAACATAACCTAAAAAGTCAAGTAATATTCACAATAAAATTATGTAGTAGTTAAATTTGGTGAAACCCCGGTCATAGTCTTCTAACACGGAAGTGATGCTAGCACCACTGGCGACTGCATTTTGGAGAGCTAGCGAGAAAGCGGTATTTTAGGGAACTAAAACTGGAGAACGGTAGATGACTATCCAAAGCGGTAGAAATACCTTTTTAGCAGGAGATCTAACAACACCGATTACCTAATCGGCTGACGCCTAAAAGATCGTAGGTGGACAGATATTGTATACCTGGCCATGTGAGACGGTGTGTTAGTACTTATGGGTTAAATAAATGAAAACAAAATGAATAATTAGTTGATTATTTTAATGGACATGCCTGATTATTGAAATAAATACTTTACTGAAACAAAATGCTAGTTTCAAAACAGAAGATTATTTGAATAATTAATTTCATAATTAATAAATTCACGTTACACTGTCCTGTTGTTGAATAAGATTTAAAGTACCAATCTCAAAGTGGTATGAAATAGCATTACTTTTATTTCTATTTGATTATCTGATAGAATCATTCAAAATTTTCCTAATATTGATAAGCGTCTTTCGAAATACAATTACAACGAGGGTCAATACAAAAAACTTATTTTTAGACAAATCTGCTATTACCAGAACCCAATGATCGCGTTTCAAAACACTGCCAATGATAATAGGAAAAACTAATATTGAGTTTTTATTAATTTCAGTCAATTCTGTACAAAAGTTTGTTTCCAGCAATACATAATTGAATATGATTGATTTGTGCTCATTAGGATATATCTTTTATTACTATACATTTTACCAACAGTTGCCAACCAATAATTAATTGTATAAGTTAACCATTGCTTATCATACAGTACCTTGAAATCGTCGATTTTTAATTCCGCAGAATCATCTTTGCGAAATTTCGCAACGATATAGTTACCATACGTTGAACAAGAATTATAGTAGCCTAATGTTTTTATAAGACCATTATCAAAAAAATTCTAGTTAGTTTTTTCTTATTATCAGTTGCAATAATAGTTACGACACATGTTTTTATTTTTGAATGTGTGAAAACTTTGGTAGCAAGTCTAATATTCACGATGAGGGTTTTAAATCTAACACATTCGGCAGGATGTATTCTAAATAAAAATTGCATAAAGGAGTTATCACATTTTCTACCCAAAATACAAGATAACGATGAATTCTAGTACAGAAACTGCCGATCCGTGTCCAAATATATAACCACCATTTTCTTTCGGTAATATTTAACAAGCCTTGAATTTGAAAAAAATAATCATGAGTTGTTTTTACTTTTTTATTATTAGCAAAATATTTAAGTTACTTGTTAAGAATTGATAATTAAGGATGTTCAAATTTGGTGTTGAAGGGGCATTTTACTTAGACTATTTCGTCCTCACCTACTAATCCATGAGGTGAAACAGGCTAGGTAAGCGATACTTTTATGAACTAGCAGTCGAGCAAAATTTACACCCTTTTCATTTTCATAGTCAGCTATTGCTTTCGTGTCAAATTTTACACCATGCGTCATAGCTTAACTATTATGCTGTCCTTTAAAAAGAAGTCGATTTTCTATTGAAACCCGGGTCTTCTCAGAAGTGGCTCTACAAATGGGCTCAAAATTAGATGTTATTCTAATTTTTCTTTCAAAAAGCCACTGCTCTGATTTTTGTCCTAAATTTTCTAGATATCTAAAATTAGGGTTGTTTAGTGTAGTTAAAAAATAATTCTGCCTTTCTACACTCACGTCAACCCTTGTCTTTTTCAATGCACCTTCATTATTAATATTATCCTCGATATTATATAGGTACTGTTTTAACCGACTAGAAGAGAAATTGTAATTTTTTGAATTCTCTTTTTTTCCACTGTTCTGCCTGTGTTAATTCCTGTTGAAGTTGTAGATTATTTTTATCTTTTTTAGTTTTTGACGTGCATGTATCTCTAAAAATTTTCAACAAAATATCTTTATAAAGAGCTAGAATTATCTTCTTAAAACCCTAATGACTCTACTACATTTTGCATTTCGTGAAGTATTCATAAGTTAATTTTTAACTTGGAAAAACCAATTTTCTACGCTTGCATTACTAAATCTAGTAAATTGGCTACGGTTATACAATATGCCGCTTCATAAGAGCAAATACGGTAAATACTTCTTTAATATTGATTTTGGATTGTGATAATTGAATGATCAATCGACTTACCTGTAAGAAAGATCGATCGAAATTATCCGAGCTTCTCCGTCGCCCCTCATCACACCCTGTAGTTTGCAATTTCCTGCCTGAACGGTACAAGTTTTTATAGCTGAGTCACAAAAACCAGCTCTTATCAGCAATCCATTAAATACCTTATTCACAATTTTTGCTATTTTACGTTATATCACATTAAGGATTGGGATTTGTGATGAGGGGCGACGGAGAAGCTCGGATAATTTCGATTGATCTTCCTTACAGGTAAGTCGATTGATCATTCAATTATCCTTCGCATCTCCGTCGCCCCTCATCACACCCTGTAGTTGTTTAAAGTTTGTGTGATATAACGTTACCTGATTAACATTACTAATATTGTAATAGCACCTGTCAAAATAAATACATCACAAATGATATATTGTAATATTTTATTAAACATAAATTTTAATTTTACATTTAAATGTAACTTTTATAAACAATAAACAAATTTAAGTACCTACATAGTACGAACAACAAGAATAAATTTTAATATAAACTTTAAATTAAATGCTAAATTATTTTTGGTTAAAAACACATTTAGCAAATAAATTAGGATCTGTAATCACTGAACAATTGTAAAATTTTGCAAATGTTTTCGAGTGTTCCGTCCAGCCAGCAGTCTGTTGTATTAAATCAAGATTATTACCGGATCTAGAGGCGGTCGTAGTGACTACATGTCTAGTACTGTGTGCTCCGAATATGTTCGTGTTAATACCGCTAGCTGTTAAGACCGATTTTATCCACCACTGATAGATTGACTACTGGCTGGATGGAATAGTTTTTTGTGCGTTAGTAGCAGCCATCGTTTGTTTTCTGTTACAGTCCTTATCGATTTTGTAACTTTTAGAAAACGATCCAGAGTAGATGCGATACATAATTGGGGTTGATCATTGAAGTAAGGGAGTACTAAGTTGGGCTCTAGTCGATTTTTTCCCGAAGTTTTTATTCTTGCTGGGATTCTTATCTCAACTCTATCATCTTGGCGTAAAATATTATCTAATTCTATTTTTGATATGGTCTGAGCTCTTCGTGCAGTTGCCAATGCGATTAGTGTAGTTAATTTTAATGTCAACTGTTCTAAATTGAGGTTGTTATTGGGATATAATTTACCTAAGTAATTTAAAACAGGTTGAGGGTCCCAAGTAATAGCGTATTTGGGTTTCGGCGGTTTTATATTAAATGAACCTTTTTATGATATTTTCTCCCTCTAAATCTATATCTAGTATACGTGAAAGAGCTGCTTTGTGAGAGTTTATTGTTGAGTATGCTGCTCCAGATGATAGAATTAAACTTAGAAATTCCAGAAAGTTAGACAACTCGCAATGATAAATGCTTTTCCCTTTGTCTTTGCAGTATTCCCACCATTTTGCATACGTATTTCTATATTGTTTTAATGTGTTTTCCGACAGTGAAGAGATGATTATTTTTATGGTGTCTTCACTCAGGTTCTTGCGTAGATATGCCCCCCTGATAATTTCCCCGCTACTAGGACAAGTTTCTGCCATAGGGGATGATGTGATCTGAAAGGAGATGAAAGTAAATTCCTATGAGGCACTAAGGTTATTGGTTTATCTATTAAAAGTTCCCGAAAAATAGGATACCATGATTGTGAGGGCCAGTCTGATACAATAAGTATACCTTTAGCTTTTTCCTCTATAATCTTTTGCAATACTTTTGGAATTATGCAAAATGGAGGGAATGCATAAAAATTGATTTTCCCCAGTTTATAGTAAATGCATCAACAGAGACTGAATATGGATCAGGTAACCAAGAATTGAATTTTTCGCATTTTCGATTTATATTTGTTGCAAATAAATCAATTTCTGGTGGTCCAAATTTACTAATTATTTTTTCGTAATGATTTTGAGATAATTCATATTCAGTTTCTGTAGGTTTACATCGTGATTCTTGATCGGCTGTTATGGTTTCTTTAGATTTGATATAGGCTGCATGTACTAGTATGTCCCTTTTTTCACACCAGTCCCAAATTGTCCTTGTTACATTATTTAAAACTGAAAATTGAATGCTGCTCATCCTATTTATGCAAGCTATGGCTGTTACGTTATCAATCCTTAAAAGTATGTTGGTATTTTTAGTATTTGAAGCAAAGCATTTCAATGCAAAAAACGCCGCTTGAAGTACTAAAATATTTATATGTAACGTTTTCTCGCTTGTATTCCAAAAACCATGAGTTTTTAGACCATCGCAAGTTGCACCCCATCCACTAAGCGAGGTATCTGAGAAAATTTCTTGTGTGAAAACTTTTGCACTGAAATCTTGTTTGGAAAGGGGTATCTTTTCTTCCCACCATTCAAATTCCTCCTTTAGGTGTTGAGGGACTTGCATTTTTCTTTCATAATTGTTATTATGTTCTCTATGTTCTCTAAATTTAACAATCTCGAAAGGTTTGATATGTAGCCAGTCATATTTGATTGCTGGACAGGCAGCAACCAGTTTTCCCACAATTTGTGCAAATTCGCTAATTTAACAGACATTTTTGTATTTAATTTTTTTAATAACTTGACATAGCTTTTGCTTTTTTCCTCGGGCAATTTTATTGTAAGGTCTAGTGTATTATATTGAAAACCCAAAAAGGTGCAGATCTGTGTGGGGTTTAGGTTACTTTTTTTGGAATTAATTTTAAATCCTAAAGAGTTTAACAATTTTATAGTTTTTGATGTATTTTTCCTACTTTCCTTCACTCTTTTTGTGATTTCCCTATGATTAACCAATCATCTAAATAGACTACCGATTTAACTCCCGAGTTTCTTAGTTTTTTTATTGCTGGCTTAAATATTTTTGTGAATATGTAAGGAGCTACACACAACCCAAAAGGTAAGCAGTTAAATTGATATAAGGATTTGTTAAACAAGAATCTCAAATATTTTCTATGTTTTTTAGCTATTGGAATTAAGTAGTAAGCATCTTTTAAGTCTATTGTGGTTAGGTAGTTATTTTTCATAATCAGTTTTTGGTCTAAACGGTAATCTTCAAGTTTGAAGTGCGGTGCAGTGATAAAGCTATTTAACTTTTTTAAATTTAAAATAAATCTTTGCTTTCCATTTGATTTTGGCCTTAAAAAATAGCTAGATAAAAATTCATTATTACAAGGTAAACATTTTCCAACCGCACTGATGTTTTCTAATTTCTTAATTTCATTATCATACAATTTTATTTCTGAGGTTTTGACGTTTTGTTTTGGCGGGTAACATAACCCTGAACACAATTTAAAAGGGTGTTGTTGTTTGTTATTTTTGCCAGTTCTTAAGGTAAAATGACAGGGTACCTGCATATTTTCCTCTTACCTGTTCAGTATTATTTATTTCCTGCAACTGTAATGTGGCCTCCCCCTCTCTGATTGTCTTTCCTTTTTCTTCGTATTTTGCAGAGTCCATTGTTTGTATTTGGTTCCCTGAAATGGGCGCTGGTAGTTTAAAGAACTATTAAAGCGCGTTTGAGGTTTAACCCGAGAATACCGATCAAGGAGAAGCGACAGCTTGGTGTTTTCAGTGTACCGTTTTGTAACGCGCATGTGCGAAAATAAGTTGTGTATCACTCAAAATTATGTTATCTGTCAAAGTCAGTCCAAGTTGTGTTTAGTACGTGAGCAATGTTAAGTGATATTTTTTGGTGTTTGTTTTGTATAGTAATAAGATGAAGATTTTTACACACTTAGGTATTCTAATACAGATATAAAATGTACCCAAAAAGTTATTAGGAAACTAAGAATTTTATCACATGCATAAATATTAAGTATAATGATTTAATCATGATCATATAAATAAACTTCATTGGAGCATCCCTTGTTAAGATACTGCCCCTTAAAAGGGGTAAATAAAATTTGTTTAACAATTTTTTTCACAAGCACTAAACAAGTTACAATATTGAAATTAACCTGACATTTTCTACTAACAAAAGGACACTTAGCCAGTAATTTATTTGGTTGTAAGGGGTGAAAAACGCAACCCCTAAAATTTCGTTCCAACGTAACTTTTTGTCTTATTATTTGTTTACCATTTACCATTTATTTCCGATAGCCTGTTTCATTCTAAACAAAAAATGTCTCTTGAATTTTTCGCTCAAAATAAACCAGTTCGCAGAAAAAAATTATTTTACGAACAAGATAGATATCGCCATAAAACGAAAATACGAAACTAACTTATCTAGTAGGTCGCTATTAGCGATACTGACAATTACATTAAAATCAAGCTGTCAGTTTGTAAATTTTAAAATTAAAGTAATACTAATTGTGTATTGTTGTTCTGTTCGTAATTTGTTACTTTAATAATTCACTTGTTATTAAAATGGCATACACAAATGAGGAAATGGCTGATATGCATTACGTTTACGGTCTGTCGCAGGGGAATGGGTTAGAAGCTTCTAGAAGATATGCTGAAATGTATCCTCAACGACAGCATCCTTCACATAGAATATTTGCCCGACTTCATCAACGATTACGAGAATATGGTTCATTCAACAAAAGAACATACGATTGTGGTCGCCATCGAGAAGTAAGAACACCACAGCTTGAGGAAGAACTACTTAATTTTATTGAAGAACAACCTACTACCAGTACTAGAAAGATTGCTTTCCAGCTAAATGTTGATCATATGACGGTATTTCGAATTTTAAAGGAACATCTCTTATACCCTTACCATCTGCAATGAGTACAGGCATTGTTACCGCGAGACTTTCCGAACCGTCTTGAATTTTGCAATTGGATACTGGAAATGATTAAAAGAAATCGTGACTTTCTGAAGACGATCGAATTCACAGACGAATGTAGTTTTTCTCGGGACAAGATTATTAATTTTCATAATTACCACATATGGGCTGATGATGAAAACCCTCGCTATTGTCGAAACTCACCATCAAGAACACTTTTCTCTTAACGTGTGGGCCGGAGTTATTGGTGATTATGTAATTGGGCCTCATTTTCTACCTCCTCGATTAAATGGTGAGGCATACGTTCAATTTTTAAGAGAAGTGCATCCCGTACTGCTGGAGGAAGTTCCTTTGGGCGTCAGAAGGGATATGTTTTTTATGCATGATAGGGCTCCCGCCCATTTTAGTCAAGTAGCACGTCAGTATTTAACTGAAACATATGCAAATCAGTATATAGGACCACATAATTGGCCCGCTCGATCCCCGGATCTCAATCCTCTCGATTTCTCTACTTGGGGCCATTTGCAGCATTTGGTTTATCATACTCCTCTTCGCGATGTAGAGGACTTAAGAAACCGCAACATCAATGCGTGCAGGGTAATTAGAGAGACTCCAGGATTATTTGAGCGAATACGTAACTCAATGCGCCGACGTCTGCGTAATGTCTGAAGGTAGGCATATTAAACATTTACTATGATTTCTACATGTTGTATGTTTTGTTATTAATAAATTAGTTTTGATTATTCCCCTTTTTAATCATTTAATGCAGGTAGTAACTACAAAATAACAATAAATCCAGTTCGCATTTATGACGATCTATCTCTGTAGTTGTTCGTAAAATATTTTTTTGCTGTAAACTGGTTTATTTTGGGCAAATAATTCAAGAGACATTTTTTGTTTAGAATGAAACAGGCTATCGGAAATAAAATTTTAAATGGTAAACAAATAAGACAAAAAGTTACGTTGGAACGAAATTTTAGGGGTTGCGTTTTCCAACCATGGGGTAAACCAAATAAATTACTGGCCAAGTGTCTTTTTGGTAGTAGAAAATGACAGGTTATTTTCAATATTGTAACTTGTTTAGTGCTTGTGAAAAAAATTGTTAAACAAATTTTATGTACCCCCTTTAAGGGGCAGTATCTTAACAAGGGATGCTCCAAAGAAGTTTCTTTATACGAAAGATCCTTTTTTTTTTTCGATGAGGAATCACCCCCTTAAATGTTTTACACTTATTTAGTTACACCCTGTATATACTTCTTTTTTTTAAATATAACTGATCATTGAAAATTGACAAATTGAATCCATTGCATTTCATTCTATCAGCGGAAGTTTGAAATCTTATTCAATTATAACTGTATCTAGTAAAAAGTTTTCAAGTGGTTCCTTGGTCGAGCTCGTCTAGCGATTAAAAGCGTAAAACGATAATGGATGTATCGTGAGTTCGATTCCTGCTCAGGTCAAGCGATTTTTAATAAAAAATAAATAAATGGTGTATAGCGGTTTGCGAAAATAAACAAATTATTAATAATATAAAATAGTGTGTGGTGAGTTGCGGTTCTGTAAAAAAAGTGGGGATGTGGTCTCAATGGAAACATAATCCTGGACGTTTTTTGAATGTCCAGTATTCGACGTCCAAATATATTCCAGAATTGGACGTCCTCTGAATGGTCAAAAGTGTGCCATTTGTATATTTCACTGGACGTCCATTGGATGTCGGAAGTCCAGAAAACTCATTTTTGGACGTCTAGACATCCAAAATTGTATATCGAATGGAGTCCAATGGGCATATTTGTATTGTCTGGGTGATAGCCAGGCCAGGTATTTAACTCTAAATGACATCTGGTTTAACTTGGCGAAAAAACACTTGTTTCTACAGAAATGAGCGATAAACTTGAAAGTCCTTTTAATATAATATAAATCTAGAAAATCTAAAAATATTTAAGTACTTTTTAAACCTAAAAGCTTTGAAAATATATGCACATTGCAAATATTTAGTTAAATCTCTCAAACTTAATGTCTATTTAATTGTTACCTAAATTTTTTTTGGTACCCTTAATTTTATTTACCTTATTTTTACTTAAGGAAAAGGTAATTTAAATATGGGCCTTTTATTACATTTTTAACAATAAATAAACCAAATATCAAACAAATTTTATAGATAAATTATAAAATAATAAACGTCTTTTACTTTTATAACAAACAATTAATTATTACATAATGAATTATATTTTGGTGCCGAAATTTCACCATTGCTATTAACCCTAACTACTTCAATGTAATTAAATCACATTGCAACATTTGCGCATGGACTATAACAATAATTTCAGATAATTTGCCAAACTATTTCGCTCAGTGTAGAAAATAAGCATGTTTTCTCAGCGTGCTAAGTTGTGTATCAATCAAAGTCATGCTGTGAAAAAGGTACATCCGATATCAAAGGCACCGACAGCTACTGTCGCTCCTCCTTGATCGGTATTCTCGGGTTTAACTATGGTCGATTTTTTCTTCTTAATATATTTAAGTTCGTCTCCACCTTTTTTAACCGTTTGTGCAGATTTTAATGTCCTGCAAATTATTCCCAAAGAGCATATCTGAGATGGGTGCCTCCTGAATGAACTTCCTATGTTCTGTGCTTATGGTTGGCAGAATTAAATATCTTATGCGCAGAGACAATGAATGGATTGTGTCAGCTATTGATTTGGCAGCATCCGCTAAAGGTGTTATGTAATCTTCAACTTTCTCTTTTAAAAGTGTTTTAGTAAGTGGTTGACCTAAAGCTGTTAATGCGGCAGCTAGTTGTTTTTGGAGAAGGCTTAAGAATCGATCCTGCCTTAGAACACTACTGTAGTTTCTATTTCAGGATTTAATACTGGAAACTTCAACGCTGGGCAGTTAGCTGCGATGACATATTTATCAATATTTTTTGTTTTTTCCTCACTACTTACTCCTTTCTTTAAATAACTATTCCATCTACAAACAATTTCATCGTGTAAATCAGGGCTTGCAGCGCTTTCTCCATCTGGTTTCTCACCAAGTAAGTTAGTAAGTTCAAGATCATCTTGAGACATTTGTACAGGCACGACGTCTATATCATCTTCAGCTGAACGGTGCACTTCAGCTTCAACAATTGAAATGCCTAAAATAAGCAATGAGTCCAATGTATATTGGGTAAAAATAAATAAAATTATTTATAAATTTTTAAATTAATTGTTTCACCTTGTAAAAATTTTTAAAATTTAAAACATCTGCAAATGTTTTAATTTTTACATATAACTCACATCAGTGTCTGCTAACACTGTTGAGCTATTTAAGCAATTTATTTGTTTTCCCTATACATCTGCTAATGTAGGTTTTTTTTTTTTAAATCTATAATCGGAATTACTGCATTCATTGCCTTGTAATGTTAATAAGTTACACCGACAACGATGAGATTAACAATAGGTACTTACTGTTTGATTCGCCGTCATTGCTCGATTCTGATGAAATTCTTGATTCGAGTTTTTTCCGAATCTTCTCCAATTGCTTTTTTAATTTTCCATAAGATTTGTCTTTTTTCCTCTTTTTTGAAATAGAAGAAACCACACTTTCATTGTCATTTTGTCTTTTTCCCATTTTTATAATTCTTTTAAATGTTTTAATTTAATTTCAGTCGAAATCAATAAGTATTTTACCGTTCGGGTACAAAATTGTGAATGAGGTATTTAATGGATTGCTGATAAGAGCTGGTTTTTGTGACAGCTATAAAAACTTGTACCGAGTTATATGTATAGAATTAGTATAGTAAATATTATTTTATCTCTAGCTTAGTCAGCATTTAAAATGTTATAAATATATGTAAGTTGTTTATTTCAATAATTCTTCAGATATTCTTCATACGTTAGAGTTGTAGTTTGGAATTAAAAAGTTTTTTTTAAAAAACGGTTTTTCCTTTAAAAAACCATAATTGGCGCAGTCAGTAGGATTCGCGCGGGCTACGAAAAACACAATTAACGTTCGCATCGTGCTAACAGTGATTTTTCGGTAGACTTTGGCAGTTTTAACGCCTTCAGTGCGAATCGAACTTTCCATCAGCTACAATCAGTCCATTGGGGAACCTTCCGTAGAGAAGTCGAAGAATTTGAGAAAAGAAACCAGGATCTACAGCATCCATCGAGGAACTGTAAGTGCCAAAATCCTTTTTTGCCTCTCCTCTTTCATCGAGAAATAGGAAAGATAGTAATATTAAGTTTTGATTTTAAAAGAAAAGAATATTTGTTATATTGAATTTTGAAAATATTAATATTGAATATTGAAAAAAGAATAAAATAGAAATGGCTCCATAAGTAGCTAATATTAATTGGAGTTTCTTTAAATCCAAATTAAATAATATTAAACCTTATGACGGGGATAGTAATACATTAAATAAATTTATCAGTAGATGTGATGCACTTTTTCAAAGTTATGCTGATTTGAATAATGATCAAGTAAATGCTCATATTTTTGAATGCATCCAAGAAAAACTTATTGATAAAGCCGAATTAAATGTAGGAAACAGAACAGAGTTACAAACCTGGGACGATTTAAAAAATGCTCTTGTTCAATGCTTTTCAGACAGAAGAGATCTGGATTGCCTTGTGCAAGAACTAACTAGAAACTACCCTTATAAAAATGAACATTTATTAGACTTCGGTAGTCGAATACAGTTATTAATGAGTACAGTGATTCAAAGAATCAGTAATGATGTCACATTATCAATAAACGATAAAATTTGTCAAACAAACCACCATAAAAAGACAGCTTTAAATACATTTATTGCGGGTTGTCCACCAATTTTAAAAAATAATTTACATTTAAAAAAGCCAGCTACTTTAGAAGACGCTATGGCCTATGTCACAGAATTTGAAAATTTCGAGAAATTATATGGCAATATTGAACATAAACAAATGCCAAAAATTAATGTTAATCATAATAATCAAAATATAAAACCTAATAATAATTTCTTAAACACGAGACAGCAAACTAATCAAAAGTTTTATCCTTTTACAAATCAAAATAATAATTCTAGATTTTACCATAATAATAATTATAATTATCATAGTTATCCAAGATTTAATAATCCTAATAATAATCAACAATTTTCAAAACCTATATTTCCACGACAACCAATATATGTTCAACCAATTCCAGAAATAAATAAAAAATATTTCACCAATCGTCAAGTTTTTGGGGAAAATCTAAGACCTCAAAATGTTTTTAAACCCAATCAAATTAATTCAAATCAATTACCCAAACCAGAACCTATGTCAACCACCTCTCGAAACCCATCGCTTATGAGAAACGTAAATTATAATCAAAAACAAAACTAATTTCGAAATAATCAAAAACCAAATTTTTCATTTGAAGAATTAAATAATACACAAACAAATTTGAATAAAAGTTTTGATGATACTGTTTATCAAAACTGTTTTAGAATATGAATGTGAAATATACGCGGATGAACCGTACGAAAATTATAATAATAATCAACAATATAATTATAAAAATGAACCAGAAACTGAAACCCAACAAGATAAAATTTTTTCGGAAAGCCAGCCTTTCAGAAACAATTACATAATAGAAATGAATAATTATAATATAAATAATCCACTACCATATGTAGAAATTAAAAATCCTCCAATCAAACTGCTTATTGACACTGGAAGTTCCAAATCAATAATTAAACCATTCATTATTGAACAATATTTTCCTGACACAATTTATCACGCAAATATAACATTGAAAACATCACTGGGGAGTAAACAGATCCGATTTCAGTCAGATATCCCAGCATTCGCAGAATTTAATTGCCAGTACGTGATTAATTTCATTGTTTATGATTTTCATGACTTTTTTGATGGTGTTATTGGACTTACTGACCTAGTTAACATGAACTTAAATATAGATTTAATAAACAAGAAATTAATAGGTCCGTATGTTGAAATTCCTTTTAAATATAGACAACCAAATGATATAAATTTTTCGTTTACCGTTAATGGTAAAGAATCTCTTTTAAAAAAATTACCTGTTAGTATACAGGATGGAGACATAATTATTGAAGAAACATATTTTGGAAATATTTATTTACCTCGAATGATAACAACCGCAAAAAACGGATTTGCTTTAATTGAAGCTCAAAATAATACAGATAAAAGTATTTCTATTAAATTAAATAATCCTATTTTAGCTAAACAATTCCAAAATTCTGAACATGAACTATACATATCTGAATGTTTTAAAACTAAATTTGTAAAACTAAAAAATCGAAAAGTAAAGAAAGTAAAGCAAATATTTCAAAATTAACTAGAACGAGTCATACGAACTCTAAAGAAGAAAATAAAATAACGAAATCCGTAGAAGATATTTGTCAAGAAACAAACCTATATAATCTTTTTGAATTGGAAACTACTACTAATAATAATAATAATAATAATAATAATAATTTGCAAAACGATATTAATTCAAAAAATAATTTAACAAACGATGTATCATCTCAAAATATAATCGATACTAATTCACATAAAAATAATTTAACAAACTATGAATCATCTCAAAATGTAATATATGTGAAACTTTCTAAAATAAATCCATGTGATAAAAAAGAATATTCATTGTTGCATAATAAAATAAATCCATATGATAAAAAAGAATGTTCATTATTGCATAATGATATTAAAATAAATCGAGCAAATATTCGTAATAAAAAAAATAAATTTTTATCATCAAATAGTATTAGAACCAAAATGAAAAATCCTGGAACCTACAAATGTTATCGAAAGAGAATAAAATTTAAAAACTTTACAAACTCGGATAGGAAAAGAGTAAGATTTAAAAACTGAACATTAATAATTTAGTTTTAATAGAAATAAACATAATTTTAATTAATTCATATTTCGGAACGTAGTTTAAACTCTTATAAAAATCAAACTTTTATTACCTCCAATTGTAATCAGAGAATCAATGAATAATCAAGTAAGAACAGAAAAGATTTTTGAAAACTCTAGAATATACGTAACCTTATCTAAAATTAATTTAGAACAACAAATTATTAATTTTGTTAAAAATTATATTGATCCAAAAGTAACATATGCCTTATATTTTAAAAATCAAAATTTACCTGAAACATTTATAACTACAGTGCAAAATAATTTTAAACATTCTGCATTTAAATTTATACATTGTACAAAATTTTTGACAGACATTTTAACAACTGATGAACAAAAAACTAAAATTGAATATTACCATATTTATAAATCGGGACATAGAGGCATTAATGAAGTAAATACAGCCTTAAGTTCTAGATATTATTGGCCAAAAATGATGGAAGATATTAAATATTATATAAATAATTGTGAAACTTGTCAGAAAAATAAATATGATAGAAATCCTCCGATAGTAAAATTTAATTTAACGCCTACAGCCACAAAACCATTTGAACATATACATATTGACGTATTTAAAATTTCTAATCAATCATATTTAACTATTATTGATTCATTTTCAAGATATGGTCAGGCATATCCTATGAAAAGTATAACAGGAATAAATGTAGTAGATAATTTATTAAATTTTGTAACCCATCATGGATTACCTCAAAAAATTACAACAGATAGTGGCACTGAATTCAAAAATTATGATTTAGAAGATTTTTGTAAATTACATCATTTTGAACTTCATTATTCTACTGCTAAAAATAGCAATTCAAATTCACCTGTAGAACGTTTTCATTCAAGTTTAATTGAACATTTTAGATGTCTCAAAGAAGAAAATAATGATTTAACCCCTGATCAATTAATAAAACATGCTATATTAGCTTATAATAATTCCGTACATTCCGTAACAAAATTCACTCCTTATCAAATAATTAAAGGACATATTACTAATGAAGATCCTTTTGATTTAAATGATCACCTTATAATTTCAAATTACGTACAAAATCATAAACAAATTAGTAAAAAATTATATGAATACATAAAAGATAAAAACGAAACAATTAAACAAAAAGTAATAGATAATAGAAATGAAAATCGATCAGAACCAATTAATTATGAAGAACCAAGCACTGCATATATAAAAACTAAATTAAGAAATAAAGCTTCTCCAGTTTATAAGAAAACTAAGGTAATTAAAAATAAAGGTATTTTATTAAAAACTAACAAAGGGACTTATCACAAAAGTATAATTAAAAACCTAAAGGTTCAAAAACTAATTCAAATTTATTGTTACAAAAACAAGACGAAAATGGGGACAAAAATAATGATAATCTGCCTAGTACTTCTAGTAATAGAACAAATTAATGCACAAGAAGATATACAAATAACTCCACTTGAAAATTTATTATTACCTATAAAATTGAGAACATCAAAAGTAATTTATAGTAAACATACATTTTTACATTATATAGATATAAATTCTATAATTGAACAAGTTCAGCAATTAACTAAAAATTTTGAAATACTTAAAAATCTTATTATTCATGTAGATAATATAACTAATCAAATATCATATCATAGTCTTGCTCAAAATAATTTATTACGAACTGAAATATTAATAAATACTGTCCAGAAAAAAATTAGGAAATATTCATCGTTATATTAGAAATAAAAGAGGCTTAATCAATGGTCTTGGAAAATTCAATAAATGGTTATTTGGAAATTTAGACTCAGATGATGAAGAAAGATATAATAAAGCTATAGATCATTTACAACAAAATCAGAAAAATCTCATTGCAGAAACAAATTTACAAATGTCACTTTATAAAAAATTAATTGATCACTATAATCGGACAATAACAATTTTATTTAAAAATCAACAAGCATTTACTGATACTCTTAAAAAACTCCAATATTCAATAGCAAAGAAAATACAAACTTTAGAAACTTTTGTAAACTTTCAAGGAGCACTATCTCAAATTAATTTAGATTGTCAAACTATAATAACTTGATAATTTAGAAAATGCAATATAATTTTCAAAGTTAAATACACTACATAATTCAATAATTTCTATTGAAGAAATTTTAGATTTATTACAATATTTATCGAAATTATATAAAGAAAATGAAATTCTCAAATTTCAAAATATTCTTTCATATTATTAAATTCTAGGTACACAAGTAACATTTACTAAAACAAAACTAATATTTGCTATTCATATTCCTATTTTAAAACCTGTTTCCTATGAATTTTATCACCTTTATCCTATTATCCAAAATGACAAAATGTTTATCCCCAATTACCCTTATTTGGCACGGAAGAAAACCGAAGTTCAATTCGAAAAAGATGAATGTCCAACAGTAGAAAAAGTATACTATTGTCAAGAAAATTATATTACTAAAGATGATTGCACCCTTCAACTATTAGATGGAAATAATCCAAATAATTGCCAATTTTTAGATGTAAGCATTAAAGAATCAATCAGTCAACAAATCACAAGAGACGAAGTCCTATTTATGCCCTCAAAGCCTGAAAAAATACTTTCAACGTGCGAATCCAATCAATATTTAAAAATTGAAAAACCAGTCTTAATTAAAATTCCAAAAAAGTGTAATATAGAAATTAATGAAGAAAATTACATTAACGACGTCCAAATCCAAGAAGGAACGCCTCTGATTTTAACAAAATTCGAAATAGAAGATATGAAGACACCATTTCAATTTCAAAAAGCTAATATAACTAAAGTCAATTTTGAAAATTTATACGAAATAAGTAAAATTGCTAAAAGTTTAAAATCAGTAGAAGAAGTAATAGACAATCCTTATAAAACAAATCAATATCAATTATCATAATTATAATCTTATGCCTTGTCATTTATTTAATATGGAAAAGAAGAAAAGAAATACTACAATTGAAGATATGTCCTCATCGAAAAGAAGAAAGAAAATCTATAAATGAAGAAAATAAAGAAATAGAATTAGAAGTAAGAAGAAAAGAAGATAATCCGGAAACTTCGAAGAATCAGTCCCTGATCTTCTCAGCTTAGGAAGGGAGGAGTTATATGTATAGAATTAGTATACTAAATATTATTTTATCTCTAGCTTAGTCAGCATTTAAAATGTTATAAATATATGTAAGTTGTTTATTTCAATAATTCTTCAGATATTCTTCATACGTTAGAGTTGTAGTTTGGAATTAAAAAAGTTTTTTTTTAAAAACGGTTTTTCCTTTAAAAAACCATAATTACCGTTCAGGCAGGAAATTGTAAACTACAGGGAGTGATGAGGGGCGACGGAGATGCGAAGGATAATTGTTATTTTTGGCTAGATTCGTTTTATGGTCAATTAAAGAAATTATGGTTTTATGTTTTTGGTCAAATAATTTGTAAAATGGACTGCTTGAATATATCGTAGTACCGTCGTCATTATTATCACTTAAAGGGTTGAATCTAAATAATTTATAGTTTCCAAATTATTGAAATTTACGAATACTTTTAATAAATTATGAAATGTCGATTTCATTCTTTCAGTTTCATATTTTAAACCAAACTACTACGTCATCTAATTGTGTAAAGTTGATACAATTCGCCATAATTTCTTTAAGATAAAGTTCTCCTTTATTAATATAATTTGTTTTAAATCCTGACAAATAATTTAAAAAAATGTGTGCAGCAGATATGGGTTGGTGTCACTTCGTTGTTAATAACATTTTTGTTATCTTCGCAAATATTATATATGACCATTTTAAGTAAGATTTCAAATCTTAACAAACCATTTATTAAGGCAAAACTAAAATCCGTTAAAACGGTCGAAAAAATTGGCCACTTTTGGAACGACTTAAATTTTGCTAATAATATTTCTATAGATACCATATCGTAATAACAACTAAACATTTCTAATATTGGTACTGTTCTATTTTCAATGTTTATGACTTCAGCATATTAAAATACACGTTTATCAGTGTGGGGCGTTTTTTTACAATGTTGCCCATTGCATCAAAATATTAAATTGGTTTTGCTTCACAATTTTCTATAATTTCTAACTCTTTATTACTATACATAAAAACATAGAATGGCTGCTCAACAACTTTAATGTAGGCTGACTTTTTTTTGCATTAAAATTAATTCAATAATTTCGTCCAAGTTGTTGGGATCTAGCTTTATGATATACTGTGTCAGATTTAACGTTCTGTAAATTTCCACTTTTAACAATTGATTTTGTTGAATTTCTAACAGTTTTGTCGTGAGACAAAGGTTTGACATTTTTCATATCTTTCATGTACTTTTGTCTTTGGACACCTTTTAAATGTCTAGTTTGTGGAACTAAGTGATTATAATCTAAAGTAGAACTATTAATTTGTACAAAATGGTCTTTTTGTACAAATTAAATAAATTATAAAAAATAAAAATAATTTACCGATATCTCTTAAAATTAAAAACGCAAACAGTATTTACAAATTGGCCAAATTTCCTTTCTAATATAAATTATATCCTCGTGTCAATTTTTTGACTTTTAAAACTAATTATTATTCTTTTTTAGAAATAACATATGCTTCCTCTAAAATTTTACAATCCTTGTATGACGGTTTCTTCCAAAAAAGACTCCACAATTTTAGTTTCTCCTTTTTGATAATAAAGAGCAGTAAAGATCTGTGATATATTCTCACTGTTACTTGAAATGAGGTCAGATGATTTTGTAGTTATAATTTTCTCACTATAAATTGTGAAGCATTCTTGATCGATACTTGAGACATTAGAATTCATGCCATGAGGATTTGTAACAGGTGAGGAAAAATTTGCACACTTTTGTTCGAATTTGTATCGAGCCTGGCCATTTTGAGTTTTTGGTGTGATAAAATCATATACTGAACAGCGGAATCAGTAGCACATTTAGGAGTATTATTTTCGAAAGGCAAAATTACAAATTTTTCATTTTATTTTTTTTTGTACATGGAAATACTTTCCTACATGCCCTACAGTAATGAAGCGCTCAACGAAGGCGTCTTAAAAAATAAATTATAGAAAATGCGAATGTTACATGTTACATAAATTGACATAAACCTTCATTGCTCAGGACGTTAAGTGCTCAACTTTGGATTTCATGAAGTTCAGTTACCGACTACTACTATTTTTTCTGAACTGTTATCAAAATACTATAAAATTTAGCAGAAAGATTGTATTTTTCATATTTTTTCCAAAATAAAAAAGAATGTTTTTATCTGTAATTGAATCCGGGTTGGGAAATCAAATCTTGAACGCTTAACGACTTAAGTCTCGAAGGCACTTATATCAAGTTAATTCTCTAATCAAATATGTGACGTGGCTTTTTAAAATACCATCATTGTGCGCTCCAGTGCTGGTGTGTCCATCTTCTACAAGAGAAAAAAGAAGGAAACATTTGTAAAGTTGTCTTGCTCAAATGTGTACCAAAAAGGGCAACTGGCTCTCGTAAGCCTTTTTCGTTTAATCGTCTCATTATTTGAACACTAAACGCCAGCATGGGAAATATATGTTAAAGTTAGTTTTAAGAACTTTTAACATTCAAATAAAAAAAAACAATTTATAAATCTATTATTAAAATCCGCGTTGGAACAAAACATGTAAAATTATTGAATTTGAAAGATATTCTAAAAAGGGAAAGGACTTCGGTCGAGAGCCTATTGGACTGAATATTCAGTTCAATCAATGACAATTATTAATATTACTATTCTTAAATATTTTGATGTTTAATTTGCTTGTAAATTTATGTGTGAATATATGTATAAATTACACTGGTCAACAGTGATTTTGTGGACGGGGGGTTTAAGAGCGTTTTTGGACGATCGTTTTACCGATTTCAAATCGCTTCTCCAGCCTATAAATCTTCAATTGTTTTGAAAAGAATAAAATAAAGTAGTTCTGTCTAAAACTAAAATAAATTTGCTATCTCGATTATTTCCAAACTTTTCCTTAACGCCTTAGTTGTAAGTTTCATATTACATTTGTTTTAATTTGCTATTTCTGTGGAATCATTAATTTTTACTTGCGTTATTGTTCTTCTAAAAAAGCGAAATGTGACTCACGTTTTGCTTGATTGGCTTTAATTTTTGAGATAGTCAACCAGTCGAAATAAAAAAAATTCAAAAAATAATAAGACATTATTTATATAATCAGTTTTGTCTGAGCTAACTAAAAGGCTGTATTCTATAAACAATGAAAAATAGTGATTGTTGTTTTGAACTACTTAAAACATTTTCACTCGAACGGCGTGCGTGATTCAATTTAAAAATACTTTCCAGAATAAAACCACGTGTTACAGTTTTGACTTCATTTATTATTAAACAGCCAAGTCATATGCAAAAACGTTAATCCAAAATCTAAATTAAAAGTAACAACAAATTGCCTATCTGCTAGGGTCGGTAACCAAACGTATAAACAGAATGGGCGGATTTTGTTCATACTTAACATTACACTCGCGCACTGACACTTAACCTGGATTAAATATAACTATAAATACAAATATTTACAAACAAATATACTTTTCCAAACAGTGATAAATTATAAAAAAAAAATGTTTTTTATAAGATTTTCTTTTATGTTCAAAGTTAGGACTTTATAATTATTGTGTCGTTCGTAGAATTCTGTACTAAATAAGAGCACTGATTTTGGAAATAAATTTTAACCATTTTGGCAAGTTGTTGAACCTTGTAACATTGCATAATGAAATATAAAGACTAACTGAATATGCCACAGATAGACCACTTGTAGGTCTATCGATTTCGTCTTGAGCTATTCCTAAAGAGTAGAGCTATTGAAAACTTCCTTTCAAGGTGATTTATTTCAACACTCAGAGCCAGCCGAGAGAATATTTTTTCTTATATTCATGATCAACAGCCAAGATACATTTGGAAGTCGCTAATATATCCCTGTGACTATTTTTTTTTAAATTTGTTTTCCAGTGTTGATTGATTTTTCCCTGATTAGTGATTTTCTTGTTCCTTAACTTAACATCTTGCAAACTGTTGATAGCTTTGATGAAATTTTGTAGAAAAGCTTGTTCAAATTTTGAAAACTATAAAAATATTCAGGTATTTTTATGGTTATAAACTTTTCCAACACTTAGTCCAATTAGAGGTACTTAGATTACATGTAACATTTTCAGAAGCTTATTCCTTTTTTTGTATTCTACTTGGAACTTTTCAATTTATTTAAAACATTGGACATTGTTATCAGTTGTTATTAGGTATTCTTTGTTATTGTTTATATATGTTGACATAACCGCACATAACCAAAATATTGACCAAAGTCCTTAACCACTTTTTATCACCTTAATCCAAAAATTGTATTTGTACGGTTTTGTTAACTGGAATAAATTTTCATTATTATGTTTAATTTTTCATGTCTTTTATCATGAATTGTTATTTTTAAATAAATAAAGATGTTTTTTAACTATAATAGGTAGGTGATAGAGGCCATGTGCCTGAACGAAAAGAAGACGTAGATGGCGTATCTGCATAGCATTAAAAATTGACTACTTCATTAAATCGTCACTAGATGCCGCTCGAGATTGCATCCAACACTTTTTACTGTTGCATTATCCTACTATATTATCTTCATACAACGGTTATAATATAGTTTTTATTTTTAGTTTTCTAATTTTTCTTTCAAAAAGTTACTGCTCTGATTTTTGTCCTAAATTTTCTAGATATCTAAAATTAGGATTGTTTAGTGTAGTTAAAAAATAATTCTGCCTTTCTTCACTCACGTCAACCCTTGTCTTTTTCTATTCACCTTTATTATTAATATTACCCTCGATATTATATAGGTACTGTTTTAACTGACTAGATGAGAAATTGTTATTTTTTTGAATTCTCTTTTTTTACCACTGTTCTGTCTGAAAATTCCTGTTGAAGTTGCAGATTATTTTCACGTTTTTTAATTTTTGACGGGTATGTATGTCTAGGAATTTTCCACAAAATATGTTTATGAAAAGCTAGAATTCTCTTTCCTAAAACCCTGATGACTTTACTACATTTTGCATTTGGTGAACTATTCATGAGTTGATTTTTAACTTAGGAAAACTAATTTTGGCAAGATTCGTTTTATGGTCAATTGAAGAAATTATGGTTTTATGTTTTTGGTCAAATAATTTGTAAAATGGACAGCTTGAATATATGAGGTAGTACCGTCGTCATTATTATCACTCGAAGGGTTTGAATCTAAGTAATCTATAGTTTCAAAATATTGGAACTTATGCATACTATTAGTAAATTATGAAATGTCGATTTCATTCTCTTAGTTTCATATTTTGATTCTAATATAAGGACCAAATCTTCAGACCAAAATACTACGTCATCTAATTGTGTAAAGTTGATACAATTCGCCATAATTTCTTTAAGACATTGAAGTTCTCCTTTATTAATATATTTTTTTTTAATCCTGACAAATTAGGTTTAAAAATGTGCGCAGCAGATATGAATTGGTGTCCTTCGTTGCTAATATTTTTGTTATCTTCACAAATAATATATGACCATTTTAAGTGGAGCAAACGATTTAAATTTTGCTAATATTTATATAGATACTATATCGTGATTACAACTAAACATTTCTAATATTGGTACTATTCTATTTTCAACGTTTATGACTCCCGCATAATAAAATACACGTTCATTAGTGTGGGACGGTTTTCTTACAATGTTGCCCGTTGCATCCAAATCTAAAATTGGTTTTGCTTCACATTGTTCTATAATTTCTAACTGTTTATTACTATGCATAAAAAACATGGAGTGGTTGCCCAATAACTTTAATGTAGGCTGAGTTTTTCCTTTGTATTAAAATAAAAATTTAAAGTTCTGTAAATTTCCACTTTTAACAATTTATTTTGTTGAATTTCTAATAGTTTTGTCGCGATACAAAAAAGGTTTGACATGTTTTATTTTATGTCTTCCATGTACACCTTTTAAATATCTAGTTTGTGGAACTAAGTGATTATAATTTAAAGTAAAACTATTAATTTATACAAAATTGTTTTTTCTAAGAACACATTATAAGTAAAAAATAAAAATAACTTACAATCAGATCGCACATTGTACCGAACGCAAACCTTATTTACGAATTTGTCAAATTTCCCTTCTAAAATAAATGTATATACTCGTTAGGGTGGAGCGAAACAGGCCAAAAAAATGTTTTTCTGTTTCGGATTTCTAATATTTATAAAAAGTTGCTTTGTTGCATTGTCCTTAAAACAAAATTTTGCAATTAGAAAAAAATTAAAATTTTTGAGGGTTCGCAGGGCGTTTTAAAAATTGAGTTTTAAGAAAAAAAAGTTTATTTTCAGACGAAATAAAACATTTTGTTACTATTTTTTTGTTGTCTAATAGTAAAATACCTTTAGATAATAAATATCCCTACATAGCAAATTTAGAGTTTAAAAATGATATATACAGGGTTCGCCAGAAGTAATAAAATGCATAAAAGCCTTAAACCTACGAAGCAGTTCCTCGCTTACGTTGTTAAATAAAAACAAAGTTACCCAGAGCTCACCACGTGGAGGTGACTGCTTATCGAGCTCCACCGCATCCCAGCCCAACCTCCCAACCGCTACTAGGAACCTAAAATAAATTCACGATCTTAAAATTTGGGGTCTCAACACTATTTTCGGGTAAAATCATGATGGACGGGGACCACCAAATCCAGACAAGACCCTCCTATCATGGAGAGTAATATTATTAATGCCAGTAAGCAGACCATGTCCACCATAAAGGAGATAAGCCACTACAATGGTCAGTAGGCCGGGCCGAAAAAGGCCAACCATTAAATCTAATTTTTTTTTAATTTTTAAAAAAATTTTAGCCACGCCCCGGGGGGTGAAATTTTTTTTTTTTATTTTTATTTATTTATTTTTAGACCTGGTATAGTGAAAAACTGAGCTTATAGCTTTCTTACAATACACAAAAAATTTTGTTTAAATATATTAATATTTAACCGCGCCCCTGGACATTTAAATATTTAGCCCCACCTACAATACAGCTCTCAGCTTGAAAAAATGATGACTGATTTATATCTTGACCTAATTAAGTACTGCAACAAATGTGTAATTTTAGCCACAACTCACCACGAGGAGGTATGTCGAGTTGCAAAAAAACTTAATTAATTATTATATTGAACCACATAGGTGCGTACACTTCCATAATAAACTGTACTAATAAAAGAAGGTTTTGGGAAGGATTGCAAGTAGCCACATACAAGCGCAATATTCGGTTAGCTGTGGTCAGCCAACGCGTGTGATTCATTTTTCCCGGATCTCTTTTAGACAAAGCTTCGGAACAGAAACCTTCCTTAATAGCACAACAAATTTAGTAGAGATATCGCTGGTCTGTACTCAAGTCCTTGTCGTCAACTTTGGGTAATTGATATCAAATGACTGAAACTTTTGAATAGGCTTGGTTTCGCATGTTGTCAGTAAGGAACCAACTGGTTCCGAAAAAGAGTTTGGACCTTTTGTTTGACCATCTAATTGTTGAAGCACGTGGCGTAAGGGTAGTTCGTTAGCATGCAACAAACAGATTATCCATTGAAGGGGCTTTCCAATTTGAACTTCAATTGTTCTGATGGCACCAGCTTTCCAACCCGTGTTGACGTTCGTACCATCACATCCTATTGCCTTAAGTTTTTCTGCGTTGACAAAGTTTTCTTTCATAAAGGATAAAATGTTTTTGGCTATGTTTGCAGCATTAACTGGCAGATTTATTTCTAAATGACCAAAATGTTTACTTCCAGGTTCTTCTATTAATGCAACATGTTCCTCTTGTTTAACAATATGGCGGCCTTCGATTTGCTTCATTGTCTGGTCTTTTCTTCCGTCAAAGTATATCGCCTCAACATCTGTCCTTTCCTTGGAGGCTTTTTCTTGTACCTGTTTTCTCTTTCTTTTTAATGCTCGACGTACCTTATTTTTATCCACTACATTAGCTGGATCATCGGATGAAACTAGTCCAAAATCTTCAAGGGTGGCTGTTGCAATTTTAGCTACTGTGCGGTTTGATGCACCAGTCATATCGGCAATTTGGGCTAAATTTGGCAATGCAATTCTGAGTTGAGTGGATGTTTTTGTGGACGTAATTTGCTATTGTGGTTTTTCTAGAGAATATGACCACTTAAAGTCTTGATCTTTAGCAAAGTCTTCGCCGCTGGACGGACTTTTAGGACTAGTTTCAACAGGTGAGCCTGAGCTGGAATCAGATTTCTGGCTACTTTGTGAAGGCATAGAAAGTTTAAGGAGCCTTTTATTCCGTTCTTTGTATTTTTTAGTAGCCACCATATCAGACGTTTGGCTGCTTGTCGAAGGCAATGCACGTTGAATTCTGTCTTCCTTTTTTAGGTTCTTTTCAGTAATTACCTTATCTACCCCTGCTACTTGCATTTTTCTGTCATTCCTTTGGTCTGTCAAAAATTTTTGTTCCAACAAGGGCACTTTGTAATTTCTTTCACACTTACAACATTCAAAACTACTGCATTTACACGAACATATGTCAAATAGCTTCTTAGATTCCATCTTAAAATCTTCCACTTTTTGTAGAATAAATGGCGATTTTCGTGATTTCAGTGGTTTTCTTATATTGCGATAATGTTTATGATATGCCAATATCATTGCAATTATGCGTTTGGTACTAACAGTTGGGAGTGATGCATGTTTCCATATACTTTCAATTTTTTGGGCAACCAGTTTTGCAACTTCCCATTCAGGCGGCTGCTTGCTCGAATTTCCCTGCATCTCTTTTCTTGAAAATAGATAACAACGAAACATATCTTCTTTTGTTGGCAAGCAAACTTTGGACTCCAAATCGCAAGGAGCACCAAATATTGGACAAGCGTCTGTTTTTCTTGTTTTCACTTTATCCATATTGTTCTTACACAGATGAACACAAAAAACAGGGAAAACCAAAGTCAAATTAGTGATTATGTATCCAAATTGCACCTAAAATATCACTAACGCTTACTTATTAAAAATAAATATTGTTTTTAAACAGTCAAACACAAAAACAGGAAAACAAAAAGTCTAATTAGTGATTAACTAACACTTATTAATTATAAATAAAAAGCTAACAAAACAGAAGTAATGCACTACACGACACGACCGAGATGTTCTCCGTAACTCATTACTAATAAACTTAGCCCAATCGGATTAGGTGAAGAACAGGCTTGAGATTCTGAAAAATTCGAAGCAGCAATTTTCCTTCGGAATTCATTGGAGGGGGTCTCTGGTAGTCTAAATTCAAAAAGTTGGGATTCCAAAGTTGTCGTTACCTCCGCCATCTTGATTTAAAGGGTTATTTTTTGTATCTTGAATAACTCATTTATTTTCAATTTTACACGGAAAATAGTTTTTACAAAAGTTATTTAAAATTAAATTTCCTACAATTCTGCTTTTTTTGTACGATCGATTTTTTTCGATTTATACCCGAAAAGAGGGGGTGAATTTTTGGTTATAGAATAACTCGTTTATTTTCAATTTTACGAGAAAAATTGTTATAAACAAAGTTGTTTAAAATTAAATTTCCTACAATTCTGTTTTTTTTGTACGCTCGATTTTTTTGTATTTATCCCTGAGAAGAGTGGGGGTAAACTCTTATCATTGTATTATCACGTTTCTTTTTAATTCCAGGTATACAGTAAACCCCAAAAGAACGAGGCAGCTGCTCCGTAGACCGTGTGAGAGCGGGCCTGAGTTTTAGTTTGTGAATACGCTCGGTAGTGAGTGGACGCAATCTATCTTTTCCTTTACCGTGAACGTGCGACCCAACAATATAAACTTTAGAAAAAATCGGAATCATAATTGTACCAAATAACATTTTTGAAAATCAGCAAAAAAAAACAAACAGAAAAAATAATGGTACAACATCAATAATAAACGTGACAATACAATACTTAGGTTCACCCCCACTCTTCTCAGGGATAAATACAAAAAAATCGATCGTACAAAAAAAAAACAGAATTGTAGGAAATTTAATTTTAAACAACGTTGTTTATAACAATTTTTCTCGTAAAATTGAAAATAAACGAGTTATTCTATAACCAAAAATTCACCCCCTCTTTTCGGGTATAAATCGAAAAAAATCGATCGTACAAAAAAAAGCAGAATTGTAGGAAATTTAATTTTAAATAACTTTTGTAAAAACTATTTTCCGTGTAAAATTGAAAATAAATGAGTTATTCAAGATACAAAAAATAACCCTTTAAATCAAGATGGCGGAGGTAACGACAACTTTGGAATCCCAACTTTTTGAATTTAGACTACCAGAGACCCCCTCCAACGAATTCCGAAGGAAAATTGCTGCTTCGAATTTTTCAGAATCTAAAATACTAATCCGATTGGGCTAACTGTCGATATGTTGCATCACGCGTCGCAAACAATGCAGGCAGCGCATCGGTCACGAGACGACGCAGGGGCGAACTAATATTAATTATACCAGTATTCAGAGGCGAATATCTTTTTTGTCACAAGTTAACCAAGAAGTTTTAATTATTTATTTTTGTAATAGTTTACCACGATAAATTTTTTATTTATTTTTTAAAAACCGCCAGGGGCGCAGCTAAATATTAAAATATTATTAAGAATTTTTTTGTGTTGTAAGGACACTAATATCTAGTAATTTTTTCGCCCCCTCCGGGGCGCGGCTAGTTTTTTTTTAATTTTCAAAAAGAAACGACATTGTTTTCTACCCAAGTTGCAACTCTTTTTTAGTATGTTAACCAAGATTTCCAAAAATAATTTTTTCGGCCCGGCCTAATAGTCAGCCATAGACGATTTTGGTTTTTTCTCAGTTCTGTTTTTTTTTTTAATTATTTGTAAAACATATAGGTCGTCCAATCTTTAAAAAGTGAAAATCATGTTTGCAAATTGCAAATCCAGTGAATACCAAAAATAAATATTTACCTCTGCTTGAAATAACCTGCTTATTAGAAACAGAAAAATGTGTGCGTGCTTCAACACTTAGCTCATCAAAACCTTCTCTCCCCCGTTTGCGCTCGCGCTCCAAAGAACGAAAAAGTCATGAAACGAAAAAACCAAAACGAGATTCAGCCATCAGGCGCTGAGAAACTACCAGCCCCTTCGGAGTGGTACCGATGTAGCCAGAACACCGAATGTACCTACTACTGACTGTTACTTGGACTGGGTTAGAATAATATCAACAAAAACAAAATTTACTAGTGTACTATTTAAAGCTATGTAGCATGACTAAACTATGGTATTTATAACTGGAATACTATTTAAATTATTTATGATTAAGATAGTATTTATATGGTATTTATTATTATATAGTATTGTAGCGTTTTATTATTCTAAAAGATACATAAAATATAATATAAATAAATATTTAAATTTACTAGTGCAACTATCCAAAATACACTTTAATGTATTAGGTGTTGCCTATTCTGAAACAATCTAATTTAACCATACCTTGGTTCTGGCTACTGTCATGTACATTAGGAACTATAAAATTAAAAATAAATTCACTTTTAAACTCATTACTAAAAAAAATCAACATTTCAAATATTTAAATAAAACAATATTCATTGGATTTAAACTAAATTAAATAATCATATCTTCTCTAATATACGGATTTCGTGTAAGTCATGGATCCACACAGTTTAATCGGTTCAATAGCCACGACCGAATTTTCTAGAATTGAATTTGACAGATTGTAGTTCGTAAATCGACAAAAGGTAAAAATTCTTTCTTTTTCGCTTCGAATCAAGCATGTGAAGAAGATTAAAAAAGTTAAAAGGTGTCGTATGATACGAGTTTTTGTGTCTTGTTGCCGATTTAATCAGGATGGTGCCCCTCGGTGTAGGGGTCCTTCTATTATTACCTATACTGTTGGTTTTTCAAACTACGAAGGACGAGCCCATGTTGGTGTCCTCCATTTTGCGGATGGCGTTAGCCCATGTCCACAACATGGCCATAAGGGAAACATTTACGTATACCGTTTGGTTCTGGATGATGTATCCTGTTAATATCCCAGGAGTGAAGCCCTGCGGAAGTCCGAATTTTATCATGATACTCAAGAGTTTGGGGAACTCATTAAATTGTTATACCGGCATGCTGAGGCCAGGACATTTAAGTATTCTAAGCTGTGGAACCATGGGGCCTGATCCTCAATCCCGGATTTGTCTTGATGATCAACCCTTAGTACTGCCTAATGAAGTAGCCGACGAGTGCTTGCGCCCTGTCCAGGCATAAGTAAAAAGCCTTCAGTGTAGTCTGTAAGAACTTTAATTTTATTTAATATAACTATTTTCTATTTTTATCTCGCTATGATTTTTGTTTTATACTTTTAAAGTATGAGTATAACATATACATTTTCGTTTGATAAATATTTTCTTTTTCATATGATATAAACCTATTTATATTTCTTTCTAGACAAATGTCTTTGTACACCACAGGTATAGATCTATATCCTAGGTAAACAATTTACCATACTTTGGGTATCATTTGTATTTATATTTAATTTAGGTATTATGTACAGAGTTTACATTGCCACATTATTCGACTTAATTTATCTATTAATATTAACTTATAACACTGAACTTGAAGTTCTTGTGATTATTCTATAATCTAGGAGTTACAGATGTTCTCCTAGTATTAAATACTAAAATTTAACTTTCTATTTAAAATTAATAAGCATACTTATTATATTTCTGATTTATCAATACCCTTCAGTTATTGAAATGTCGAGGTTTATTAAAATATAATATACCTAGGACTTACACACTTTTCTATTTATAATTAATACAGGTGTTACCATAATCTAATTATTTTATGTATCTTTAAACCATAATTGCATATAGATATTTTTCATATCTTTCATAGATATTTTATAATTTATGCATTCATATCTTTCATAAATAACTATTTTATTAATAAATTGGGTTTATTAAATAGTAGTTTGATTTTTCTTATCTCTTGTCACTGATTCAGTAATTTACAGTTAACACATTTTCTTAGGTATAAGCGTCTTAAGCAGATATACTCTCATATAGGTTTCTGTATTCCCTTTAATTGATGCAGTGGCGCCCAGGACAGTGTCTGCCACTCAACGCCTAAGTAAAAGTGAAGATCCGCACCCATTGCCCAAGTAGTCGTGTGCTGAACTAGCCGAGAGCAAGGTATAGCGACTCCCAACTCTTTTTGGGTAAAATAGGCGTTATAGTATTTACTCTAATCTCCAAAACTAACGCACCAACTTAAATGTACCATAAGTTTGAAGCTATTTTTCTTTTGAACTGTTGATTGGATTTCAATGATTTTTTTCATATTATAGTTCTATTTCTATGGAATCACCGTACCAATGTTTTCTGGGAAATGACAATGTTTTACCCATATACAGGGTGTAAAGATAAATTTGTGTTTTTTCACCTTATTTTGCAACACCCTGTGGAATTTATTAAAAACAAACGCTACATTTTATTGCTATTGCGAGCTTCATCTTTTCTCAACATTTTCGTAAAAAATCATCTTGGTATCTCTATTATCAAAGATTATACACAACTTTAAATGTAACAAGTTTTTATGGAAATTTAAAGCAAACAAAAGCAAAGAAAACATTACTTACATAAAACTTAGTGACATTTAAAACAACTGAAACCTAAGAAAACTTAACCTAAATAATCTTTAACAAGTTCCCTCTCTTAAAAGCACTTAATAACGAGTATTTCCGCCTCTATTTCTCATTACTTCTTCACAACGACTAGGCATATTTAAAATTAAGCGACATATTTGGTCTTGCTCAATTGCATCCCAAACTTCTTTCACCATAACTTCTATGTCATCAAGAGAGACAGGTGGTGGTTGTCAGCTTCTGAGTTGACGATCAATAATATTCCACAAATTCTCTATGGGATTTAGAACAGGGCTGCAGGGTGGCCAGTTCATGGCTTGTATACCAACCTCGTCCAAATAATCACGGACCCCTCGTGCAACATGTGGTCGTGCATTATCATGCATAAAAAGAAAATGAGTTCCTACGTAAGGAGCAAAAGGAACTACATGGTTAGACAAAATGTCTGTAATATTCCTTTCACTGGTTAAGAAACCTCTTCGTAGAGGTCCGTTCGTGCTGTAAGAGATATTCCTCCCCAAACCATTGAATAAAGTCATAGGTCGTATGTTGCGCTGGGCATACGTCTATCTGAGGTATATAAGCAAAACCTCGATTCATCTGTGAACAATACGTACTCCCAGTCATCAACGTTCCAGTCAAGGTGTTCTCTGGCAAATTGCAATTTACTTCTACGATGATTTACTTTTAAAGCTGGTGCTCTGGTTGGTATCCTTACATGTAAATCTTGTTCAGCGAGACGTCTTTGTATAGTATTCCTACCAATTTGAATATTATGAACATCTGCCACTTGTATATGTAAATTTTTAATTGTGACAAAACGTTCCCTTAAAGCACGAAGTATGATAAAATTATCTTGGCGTGGTGTTGTGACTCCTTGTCCAGGCCGTCTCGTATGATCATTTGTTTTTCGAAAACGTTGAACGACTCATGATACTGTAGTATGAGATACTCTTAATCTTAAGCCTATTTCACGATAACTTAATCTTTCATCAGCTAAAGTATTTGCTTGCACACATTCATCGCGGCTCAGATGTCTTGAAATACAGTCCATGTCAACTAACTAACATACGCAAAGCAGCAAAACAATTTATTGAATTATAAACAGTATTGTCAGTCTTCAACTGTCATGTCAAATTTTTTGATTTTTCATAGATAACTACCTGCTTATATTCCAATAATGAGTATTACAATTCAATAAAATCACCTTATGCTTTGAACGGACTTTTTTTTCTTTGATAACAGAGATATTGAGATTATTTTTTTACGAAAATGTTGAGAAAAGATGAAGCTATCTCGCAATATTAATAAGATGTAGCGTTTGTTTTTAATAGTTTCCACGAGACGTTACAAAATAAGATGAAAAAACAATACTTTATTTATTCATCTCGTATATGGGTAAAAAACATTGGTACAGTAATTCATTACAAATCATCGAAATCCAATCAACGGTTCAGAAGAAAAATTGCTTCAAACTTATCGTACATTTAAGGTGGTGCGTTAATTTTGGAGAGTAGTGTATAATTGAAATACTATTTAATTTATTTGTGATAAAGATATGCTTTTATTCTTAAAATTTAATAAAAACCTTAAACCATAATTCATTCAAATTTAGTACGATTCACGTTCAATATTACAGTTACCGGCAGTATATATTAGGGTTGCCAACACTTTTTCAGTTGAATATAGTATTTTTTAAATAAGTAAAAATATATATAGGTATATAGTACACATCAAAAAATATAGTATTTTTTGCAAAACAACTAAATAAAAAAAATGTATATTTTTAATGCATTTATTTTTAACAAAGGTATATTTTCTCGAGCTTTTTGCTTCTCTTAATAGTTTTTTGTCGAAAATAAAATTATCATACATTATCATGTGCCTACTACTGACTGTTACTTGGACTGGGTTAGAACAATATCAACAAAAACAAAATTTACTAGTGTACTATTTAAAGCTATGTAGCATGACTAAACTATGGTATTTATAACTGGAATACTATTTAAATTATTTATGATTAAGATGGTATTTATTATTATATAGTATTTACTCTAATTTCAATGATTTTTTTTCATATTATAGTTCTATTTCTAAGGAATCCCGTACCAATGTTTTCTGGGAAATGACAATGTAAAGATACATTTGTGTTTTTTCACCTTATTTTGCAACACCCTGTGGAATTTGTTAAAAACAAACGCTACATTTTATTGCTATTGCGAGCTTCATCTTTTCTCAACATTTTCGTAAAAAAATCATCTTGGTATCTCTATTATCAAAGATTATACACAACTTTAAATGTAAGTTTTTATGGACATTTAAAGCAAACAAAAGCAAAGAAAACATGGTGTTTGATGTCTATTCAATGGAGAGTCTCGAATCATATCTGGAACTTCTCTATTTGGACGAATCGTGCCAGTCAAAAGAGTTTCCCTATGTAGCAAGTACTCGGCGAGGCGTATCCTACTAAACCAATTATCTTGTATAGAAAGAATAACCTAAGTCCAGTAAATTTCGACCAAGATGTACTAGTATTCTTTCTGATGGTGACATATTTTGGGCATTGGCACCCTGAAGAGCAAATTGTTGTTGTCCTTGTCCCATACAAATTCCAAAGCTGTACATACACCCGTCAGAAGTACAGAGAGCAAAAATTGTTATACTAAATCTAGAACGCTTTGACTTGATGTAACCGTCCTTTGAACAGCATCAGCGATTCGTCCACTACGACATTCTTAGTAGGTTGATAATTATTTTGAAATGTTTGTTGCAAATTGTTCAAGAATGGCCTGATACGACCTAATCTATCATTTGGTACTAAAGCATTTGGGTCAGCAAATCTAAGAAATTTTAAAAATAGATAGAAATCGATTTCTGCTAAGTTCCTTAATTACGATACCAAGGAGTGTTGATATTAGGACGTATACTACAATACATTGATAATTGTGGCTTCTTATCAAGTCCCATATTTAGTAAATAACCATAAAAAATTTGTCATATCTTGTAGTGTTAAATTACGCCATTGTAGCCCATGCATTTTATGATTTAAAATATAATTCTGCTCTCGAATTTGTGCATCGCCCAATAAAATTAAAGCTTTCTTCAGATAAAAACATATCTACAGACCTTGTAAACGATAGATCTTCATTTGGGAAAACCTCTGAGTTTAGACCAAGAATGCCAAGAAATTCTGGAACTTGATTAGGAAGTCTATCTTCAAACAGATCACCTATCAGATTCCACCCAGCCGGCTTATTGTCTACAGATGATGCATTATTATAGTCTGACATATTTTCTCCGTCATCACTATCATCAAAACTTTCACATTCACTAACAGAAATCTGAATCACTAGCTCGAATTCATTTTAGATACTAAATAGTAAACGAAAAAAAAAGGATCATACTAAATTATAAATCAAACTTTTATAAACATACTTATAATAGTTTTACAAAGCTCTTTGAGATGTACCTATTCGGTTATTGCCATAAACTAAGAATGTTGAATAAACATTCGTGTTAAACAATTTATTTAGTAAACTTTTTTTACCAAGTCATCAAGAAAGCACTGATAATTTTTTTGTGTGTAATCCATAACTCAAGAAAAGGTAAACAAACATTGTCGTCTGTGTTCTCGATTAATTTTTATGTGACGTACGTCGGTACGTCCAAAAGTATAGCTCAAGGACGTACGTCGTACGTCCACTGGGGTTAAAAATATAAAATGGAAAAACGACAACAATCGTATATTTGGCATTATTTCACAAGAGATGAGATTGGTAGACCTATGGCTACTTGTATAAAATGCCGAAAAGTTTATAAAACTTCAGGCAATCACTCAAATCTAATGGACCACCTCAATAGGGTTCATGGTATCAAAAGATTTGAATTATTAGGAGAGAAACTTTCTAAAACCGTATCTTCTTCTAAATCACCAGGTAATTAGTTAAAACTTAATATTTCTCAACATTACTCAACAGGTGCGTTTATTTAATATTATGAATAAAAAAATTATTTTTAAAATTTATTTGACATAAATACTCCAAAATTATTACTTTTTTAGGACAAAACAGTTCGAGTCTGATACTTCTGCTAATCTCAAAAAAATAAAACACCCTCAAAATGTTTATGAAAATAAAAAATTATTATAATGCTGGAGATCTACGTCAAAGAGAGCTAGATTAGTGCTTAGTTAAAATGATATACATGGACATGCAACCATTTAATATCGTAAATGATCCCGGATTTAAAATGATTTGCCACAAAATTGATCCTAGGTATAAATTGCCAGCCTGTACAACTTTAAAACGGACTCTGGTCCCAGAACTCTATGATTCGTTAAAATTGAAACTAAAAAAATAATTGATGAAGTATCATATGTTGGTATTACCACAGATGCCTGGACATGTACATTCACCACAGAATTATACTTGACACCTGTCACTTTATAAATTCTTTCTACATGTATCTTAGAACAAAAAAAAAATAGAGGGAAGTCACCTGGCTGCAAATCTTGCGAACATAATTGAAGTAAGTAAAATTAACTTGATGACTTCTTTTACTAAGACAACATTTTGTCATTTATTACAGGAAATTCTTCAGGAGTGGAAGTTTGTAACATTTTAAAAGTCGAATTATAAAATGTTATTTTAAATGTGTGCCATCCGGTATAATTTAATTATCGCCAACACAAAATATTCTAAAGAAAGGGAAATTTCTTGAAGTAGGAGTGCCACTAGCCAAGCGATCTCAAGTCAGATTTGTAAATTTCATTTCATTATTACCTTTCAATTAAATCGGTGGTGCATTTGGGCTGATAAAGTGCAAGCGAATGGAATCAGCCATAAGCAATAAGCCATAATCCATAAGCAATAAGCCATAATCCATAAGCAATAAAACATAATCCATGAGCCACATAAATCCATAAGCCATAACGTCATAAGCCGAACGTTATAAAGCCGTAAAACCATTCTACCGCTGTAATCTGAACGTTGGTTCCCGAGGAGCAGAGATCTCTAGTGAAAAGTTGTTTGATTTGGAAAGGCGACAGCTACAATTCAAAGCTTCATAGAAGGAAGATTAACAGACAATGGCGTTGGTTTCCGAGGGACAAAAACTACGTATGGTTATCTACAAGTGACTAGCAATAAAACAATTGGTAATTACTAGTGACTAAAATTATTTATGTACGAATCACAATTTTAATGATTTCTGATAACTGTGAATAATTTGTTTTCGAAAAGGTTTCTTTTTTTAATAAAATCGTTGATTTTTGTAAGTATATATTTTGAATCTTATTTTTTAATGGTCACAAAGAATTCTCTTTCATTCACTAAATTCTGTATAATTTTTATTAACTTCTTTTTATTGATAAAGCTAGAATTTATAATTCTCACTAGCTTTTAAAAATAAAAAAGAGAATTATTGGTGCCCAACATTTCCTAGAAAGATTACTACCCTTAAAATTGTCTATTTGAAAAGCCGAATTCACGACAGAGAGAAGGATGTGCTCATTTATTTATTTTTTTAATTTTTAAAGGTAAGTAACGTTTGATATTAAATTTCACTGAACTAGTAAAAATCTCTATAAGTGTTTTGAAATTAACATTTATCAAAAAGGTAACAAATAATAATGCAAATTGTAGCCTAACGGGGCAAAGGAATATTGCAAGTTATGTGATAAGGTTACTTGTGACAATGCAGCCAACATGACAGCTATGTACACACCGAGAAAAATCAGGTGAATAGAGTTTTTTTTTAAAAAAATCATATAACTGTGAAAAAAAATATTGTA
This sequence comes from Psylliodes chrysocephalus, assembly GCA_927349885.1. NCBI lineage: Eukaryota > Metazoa > Arthropoda > Insecta > Coleoptera > Chrysomelidae > Psylliodes > Psylliodes chrysocephalus. Next base: position 102,028,872 of record OV651814.1, on the reverse strand, counting down.
GCCATTAAAATTTTTCGGATTACAGTTACAAAAAAACTTTTCATCATAAAAAAGGTATTTTTTTCAAATCAACCCTTTTGTTTTAATAAAGTTACTTCATAACTGCAATAAGTAACACGATTGTAGTTAAAAGATGAAGTTGAAAAATATATATTTTAATCCTTAAAAGATGACCATGTCAATGTTAAATTTCATATTGTTCTCGTTAAACAGCTATCATTTAAATTAATGAAACATAACGGCTATTTGAATTCCAAGGCTTTACTTTTTATTGGTTAAGGAGAAAAAGCGCCAAACGTTTTAACACGACTCACGGCATATCGTCTTACAAGGTTGCCAGATTGGGGGATTTTTCCCCAAATTTGTGTAGTTTTTTATCAGTTTAGGTTAAATCTGGGAGCTACTTTCTTAGAGATTATTTGTTAGGGGCATTTAATTTTGCGCCTCGCCTGTGTGAAACACATTACAAATGTAAATTTATTGTTTTATCAACTTTTATTAAAGTTTTGAGGATTTTTCTATTGAATTGTCCATGTTTATTTAATTAAATTAAATATTTATATATCACAAATTGCATGACAATAGTTTATTTTTATTATTTTTTATTTTTTTATTATAATTTTTTACGATTTTGGGGGTTTTTATTGTATACTTAGAGAAATTGATATAATCGTTCTGGCAACGCTGTTGTTTTAAGCAAGCAATCGCCCATCATCGGTCAATGATCGTATCCTCAACGCCGACATCGGTTTCTGTTTCCTTCCTGCTAATCTGCATTTGTTTTTGCTTGTTCTTTTCATTAGCAAATCATTTTTTGGAGTAAACGGTACACGTGTTTCTTAATTTTGGTTTTTCGTGCTATAGTGAAAAATTAGAACTTCATACATACAAGTAAGTACAAGCTACATTTGGTAAAATTTAAATAAAAATGCATAATTATTTTTGCTTTAAAAATCTGCCAGTGTTATCGGCATGTAGAAAGTTCGACATTGGTAAAATGAATGCATTTAACGGCGTCTCGTCTATCACCTCTTCATTTTACCACTTATTCTGTTATTATAATAATCTAATAGGTAAAAGTGGCAGTCAAATAATTTATAATTCTGAGTTAAAATAGGCCTTTTCATCAAAAAAAAAATTGTGCGCATGCCTCAGTATCGGCCATCTTTTTCGTAGTTTTTTATAAACAAGCATGTTAAAATACCCAGTGAAAAAAATTATAATCGATAAATATTAATATTTATTTAAAAAAAGGAAAACAAAAATAAAGTAATAAGTGTCTTAATTAAAAAATAATTTTTTTGCAATCAATTATACTTAATTATGTTACCTATCTGTACAAAAAGGAAGAACAAAGCGGTGTTATGAAGTAGGCATATTATGTAGAAGTAACACACAAATAAATCATAGAGGCAATATATATTATATTATAAATTTTTCAAAGCTTTGCCTGCAATATCGTAAAAAAAGTATAAAATCAAATTACATATTAAAACATACTTAAAATGTGCCTTATAGGTGAAAAAATGTGGTCTAAGTGATATAACTACAGGGTCGACAGGTATATTATTTTTTAGTATTTTTTTTTTCCTAAAAAATGTATTTTTAGTTTATTATCTGGTATATTTTTTTAATATTAAATATACTACTTCGATAGACATAGTAATATGATTAAAAATGTTAGGTTGATCCTCAAAATATTAAATAATGTCTGTTATTAATTAAACTCGTGATTAACTTTTATTACTTTCCTATTTGTATACAGATAAGGAAAGTATAGGAATCATGATTTTGTGCGTGCGTGTGTGTGCGTGTGAGCGCGTGTGTATGTGCGCGTGTGTGTGCGCGTGTGTGTGCGTGTGTGTGTGCGCGTGCGTGTGTGTGCGTGCGTGTGTGTGCGTGCGTGTGTGCGTGCATGTGTGTGCGTGCATGTGTGTGCGTGCGTGTGTGCGTGCGTGTGTGCGTGTGTGCGTGTGCATGTGTGTGTGCGTGTGTGTGTGTGCGTGTGTGTGTGCGTGCGTGTGCGCGTGTGTGTGCGTGCGTGTGTGTGCGTGTGTGTGCGTGGGTGCGTGTGGGTGTGTGTGTGTGTGTGCGTGTGTGTGCGTGCGTGCGTGCGCGTGTGTGTGCGTGCGTGTGTGAGTGCGTGTGTGTGCGTGTGCGTGCGTGCGTGCGGGTGTGCGTGTGTGTGTGTGGGCGCGCGCGCGCGTGTGTGTGTGTGTATATATCCACCATAACTCATGAACCGATACAAAGAAAAACACCAAATTTCACACTTAAGCTTTATTCCGGCCTGCGGTGAACTGATTAGATTTTGGGCAGAGTCGGAACTTCTGGGAGGGTACTTTATGCGTGGTCATTTTTATATTTTATAAAATATATCTGTTATTTACTATTCCAGAAGAAAATACTTTAGATAAAAGTTACTTCTAATATTATTCTCTAAAATTTTTGTTCCATACAAAAATTTCCTAAAATGGTCCGTATTCGGAGAAATTTGACAAATGTAAAAAATTCAATTTCTTAAGAAAATTGTTTAAATAAAAGTTGTTTTTGATATAATTTTATATTATTTTTGTTCCATACACAATTGTCCTAAAAATGGACCGTAATCGAGAAATTTGACAAGATGTGCAAAATTCTGATTTTTAAGAAAATTGTTAAAAAGTTGTTTGCGATATCAAACTCCATAAGTTTTGTTTTATACATGATTTCTCTAAAATGCACCTTAATGGAAAAATTGGACGAAAAGAGTAAAATTTTAATTTTTTAGTATTTTCGTTGGCAAATGTATAAAAAATGTTTCGAATTAGAAGTATGTGGAAAATGTATATATTTAGTTTATCCTCTAATCATTTACAGAGGTGCTACAATAGGTTGTACAAAATAACCGAAAAAAGCTTGTAATAACTATAGATAGGAAAGTCATGTGTTGGACACATCAGATTTTTTACACAGTAAATATGTATTGATACCTATAACCTTTCAATCACAACACATTTTTCCCTTATGAAGGACGTCCATGACCATGAAAAACTATTCAATTACCTTTTAAATTGCTCACAACTATGTGCTTCCACAGAGTTATAATCAAGTGACGCACCATCAACGATTTTAAAATAAATATGATAAACTTGTATTTATAAAAAGCGGCCAAAAAAGTGACATTTTAGGGACGTAACTTTTTAGAGCCTACGCTGAAGACATATTTTTTTAGTTAATATTTTTAGAAATATTTTTTTTATCTTTGTAAATTTTTATAACTCTCAGTTTGACCACAAAAAAAAATAAAATCTGATCTGTCTTATTTTTATCTCAACTATAATAAAAGAACTGCACAGTTATAAAAAGTAACTTACTTTATATGAGATAATTACAGTTTTCATTCAGATAGACGAAAACATAAAAACTACCTTTATACTTAGACTTAGGTAAATAATTTTTATCTGTGTTTCCATTTATACTTGTTTGACTTTTAGAAAAAACGGGGAAACATACAGTATGGCATATAAGTTAAAACTCATAGAGTGGGGTTTAGAGTCCCATGTAGATAAATTTGAAGGTAATTAATAGAGGACAATTTTGAGTGTTTTAACAAGTAATTTTTGGTGAAAAAATCAGTAATTTATTTTTTATTTTAGAGGAAGGAATTGATGATAATAGTTTTCCACTTTTGGATGAATTCACTATTCAAACAATTTTTCCTAAGCGTGGAGCAAGGCTTATATTTAGAAAACATTTTCAAGACTACATTGCCAAAGGATCGGTATGTTTTTAAATTTCTTTGCATTTTTCTCTCAAAATTGAAACATATTGGTTTACATATTTTTAATTTATGTGTGGTAATTTATTATTATTAAAAATTAATAATTAGATAATTATTTTTAATTCTCTTTCTGGAGCAATATATATTCAAATAGTGAAAATACTATTTTTTAAATACATACTTCCCTTTTTTTTTTAAATAAAACTATAATTATGAAAGGCATAAAAACATATTTTCTTGTTAAAATTTTTATTTACTAATTGATGTAGTTTGAATCTATTAAACAATTATTGCAATGTTTGCAAATTTGTCTATATAAATGAGAATGATTTCTTCGTAGAACAATAGTTAAAAAAAATATACATGCACACCCAAAAATATATATATATATATATATATATATATATATATATATATATATATATATATATATATATATATATATATATATATATATATATATATTGATATAGAAACCCCCTGTATATCAATATTTTAAATAGATTTGCCCAGACTCTTAAAAGGGGTGGTTCGGCTCTAAAAATTTACATAAAAATATTATTTACCAAATTTAATTAATAAATAAAAAATAAATTTTAAATTCTTCAATCTTCTCTGCGTCTATCTGTCTTCTTATCTCTTTTTTGTGTGTGCTGTTCGTATCTGCTTGTCTCTGACCCTACCTATGTGTGCTGTTTGTATCTATCTGCTTGTCTCTGTCGTGTTTCTTTTAATATCTCTCCCTGGTATCTCTCCCTGCTACTCTTTCTCTATCTCTGGTTCTATATAATATTTCTCACTTTCTAAATAAAATTCTTTACCTTTATTTTTCCAACCTTCTTTATTGTAATATCCCAGTCTTTAACATTTCTTTATTATTCTAATATAATCTTAATTTTTATTTAACATTTTATATCTATTAATCTTTTTATATCAATTTCCCTCTGACAACTCATTTCTTTCTGACATTTTTTACTAATAATCAACAAAAATCCCGACATTTTGATTTTAACTTGAATTTTGATTTCAAGATACTTCACCACCCCAGTATTGCTCAATTTAAATAATAAATTTTATGACGTCAGGAATTTCTATATCAAATCCCCCAAATTAATTGTTCGTCCAGTATATTTTAAAATATACTGTGAACAATAAATTTTAAATTTTATCCAAATATTGAAATTCCCTGATTAGTTATAATTTCCCTACCTGAAATGTTGATTTCGTCAATTTTTCTTTATTCATTCAAACCAAACATATAAGCTATCTACTAACTAATAACTCTTAACTCAAAATGACAACTCTATACTAATTCAATAAATAACTACCTAAATCTAAACTTCATATTTGTACAAATCTTGTACATGAAAAACCCCTCGTACTTTATCATCTTCCACATTCTTTAACATATAACTATTGACCCCATTCTCATTCTCAACCACATAAGGTCCTTCAAACGGAAATTGTAACCTTGCACACTTATTTCTTTTCCTATTTGATATCCTCAAAGCTCTCACGATCACCAAATCCCCTTTCTTAAACTTTATTTTATTCTTTATCTTTTCATTCATTCTACTTATATATTTCTGTGCATTCCTTTCCAATCTTAAATTTACCTTTTCCAAAATTCTTTCATACTTCTCCTCACTTACTACTTCCCATTTCCTTTCTGGCCGAACACCTTTCATTATAAACACTGGACTTTCACACGTTATACTGTTAGGAATATTATTTAGATAAAATTCTACTTCTGCTAAATGATTTTCCCACTTAGTATTATCTGTTTCCACCAATATTCTCAAAAATTTGTTAACTTCTTTTATATATCTTTCTGCAGGATTCGCCGCTGGATGTCTTATACTAATTGTTTTACATTCAATTTCATTCTTACTACAAAATTTCCTAAATCTTTCATTTGCAAAATATGTCGCATTATCCAAAATTAATTTTTCAGGTTTTCCACATTCTCTAAAATATTTATTCAACTTTTCCTTTACTACAGAAGATTTCATACTTTTTGTCGGATATAACTTAACATATTTAGAAAAAACATCTACTATAATAAAAATATTCATACTTCCTTGTTCACTCTTTATTAAATTGCTAATAAAATCTATTGCTATCACTTCTAAACATTTCTTTGCCATCACTGTCTTCACCTCATTTCTATTTCTCCTATTCTTTTCTTTTCCTAATTGACATGTATGACATCTCCTTGTTACCTCCTTGGCCAATCTTTGGTTCCCTTTCCCTATATAATTTTCCCTAAACACTAACCATAATTTCCTAGCCCCTACATGTCCATTATCAAAATGTAATTCTTTCAATATTTTTTTACTTAATTCTTCCGTAATTACAAATACCTCTCTCCCTTCATATCTTTTTACCAATACATTTTCTTTTTCAATTGTTCCTCTTTTCTCCTTATCTGACAAACCCCTCTGGTCTATAATTATTTGTTCTAACGAAAATAAGCCTTCTATTTCCTTCAACAAATTCACACCAATTTTCACAACTCTTTTATTGTCCCCCTTTTTTTCTTGATCTTCTCTTGTTAATGCATCTGACACAACATTCATGCTACCAGGAATAAATCTAATCTCAAAATCATATTCTTGTAAAGTCAATATCCATCTATGAATCCTACTGTTTCCAAATCTATTTTTCAGTATTGTAGTTAAAGCCACATGATCTGTTTCAACAAAAAAAAAACTTCCCCCCTAATAGATAAAAACGTAATTTTCCAACACAAAAAATATATACTTGCTAATTCTACCTCTGACATGCTATAATTTCTTTCATATTTTATTTTTTTTTATTCTTGATACATTGTTTAGCTAATCATTTCTTCTGTCTCTTGTATATATTCGTTCTGTCCATATCTCTATTCATAATCCATTCTATTCCTTAATTAATCACTTTCACTCCATTATCACAAATTCTTCATTTATTTATAATATCATTTCACATTTACTCTATAAATCATCATTATAATACTTCATTTTTTAATATTTCTCATAATACACATCATATTTCATTTATTCTCCTACAGCTTAACTCATTTTCTTTCTAGGTTTTCATCTTCTTTTTAATTCTTCCAGCTCCTTTTTCAACATAACTACTTTATTTTTAAACATAAATTCTCTTTTCCACTAATTTTCTAAATTTTATTTTATTTATCTATTTTCTTATTTTCATATAATGACTAGTTCCTTCTTCTTTTTCTTAATGCTGTTTTTTTAGAAAGATATTTAATAAATTTAGACTATTTTGTTATTATTTAGTTATAATTTTTTTTTTTATATTTTTGTTTATAATTATTACATTTTTTATCCATTATTTGAATTTATTTATTTAATTTCCTAAATATTATTCCACAATTTCTCTATTACTTAATTATCCTATCTTATGCGGTACATTCTATATTATTTTCTATTTCTAATAATCCGTTTTCCATAGCCTTATGTTCTTCTTTTTAAATTTTACATCCCCGTTTGAAGCTTTCTTTGTACTTTTCTTTTACTTTGTTTCTGACTTTTTCTTTTTCGGTCAATCCCCTATTTTTGGTTATGTTTCTCCATTCTTCTTTGATTATGTTCTTTCTTGCTAATGTCTTCTTTTTATAATCTTCTTCCATTTTCTTTATTCTTAGTTTTATTTTCCCTTTATTTTTTAAACAATATTTTCTCTGTTTTTCTTTTCCAAGATCACCATTTCTTATTTTACATTCCCTCTTATTTCTTATCATTTTGCTTCTATTGTCTTGGTTTATGTTTATTTCTTTTTTTATTTCTAATATGTTAAAATCCTTTCTCTTGGATAATTGTTTTTCCAAATTACCTGTTTGCTTGTTTAACTTCTGACTATATTCTTCTTCTATTTCTTTGATATTTTCCTTCATTTTCTCCAAATTCGATATCCTACCATCATTTTTATGTACACTTGTTTTAACACTATCTATCACTATATAAATCTTTTTTTTTAAATCCTCTTCTTTTTCTGTTATTATTTTATATTTCTTATCTTGTTCCTTTTCCACTTCATCTATTCTTCCTATCATTTCTATTCTTATATTCTTCTTATTTTCTTCAATTTTTTTGTCAGTGTATATTTTAAAATCCTCAAATTTCTTCATTATTTCTTCTTTATCTTGTTTCCTATTTTCATCCATTTTCTTACTATATTCCTCTAATTTATTCATTTTCCTGCTTATATCTTTATAGTTCTCATCCATTTTCTTATTGTTTTCATCCATTTTTTTATTGTTTTCATCCATTTTTCCAATGAGCACTTGCATAAAATTTTCCAAATTCATTCCTTCTTTCTTTCCTTGAGTCTCGACAATCTCCTTTTCTAATGTCGCTGTATTGTCCTGATTTTGTACTATTTCTCTATCTTTTTCTTCAAAAATTGTATCTCCTATATTTTGCTGTTCCATATCTCCTTGTCCTACTTGACATACACCCTCATCATCTCTCTCCTGTTCTTCCATCAAACCAACCTTCTTTCCTCCTCGCAAATCCATCTAATATATCACTTTCTCTTATATATAAGTTTAAAATATCACTTTTATCTTCTATATCACTATTAAACTTTCACCACTTTTAATACTTTACATTCCACGTCACACTTGGCTTTTAATGTTACTTTCCCCCTACTTAAATTCCACCCAAATTTCCTACACTTTATATTCTGTCAATGTATTCCTGCTCTTATCTCCTAAACCATACAAACATCACACACATGCAATATCTTCACCCTCTCTATATAAAAAATAGACCAAAATCAACAATTCAAATAAAAAAATTATAAACAATCTTACCAATTTTCTTCCAAATTCCTAAATTGCAAATATCCAAAATTTTGATCTCCCTCTAGAAACAATGCTCCACGTTGGCTGGCGACACTTGATATAGAAACCCCCTGTATATCAATATTTTAAATAGATTTGCCCAGACTCTTAAAAGGGGTGGTTCGGCTCTAAAAATTTACATAAAAATATTATTTACCAAATTTAATTAATAAATAAAAAATAAATTTTAAATTCTTCAATCTTCTCTGCGTCTATCTGTCTTCTTATCTCTTTTTTGTGTGTGTTGCTCGTATCTGCTTGTCTCTGACCCTACCTATGTGTGCTGTTTGTATCTATCTGCTTGTCTCTGTCGTGTTTCTTTTAATATCTCTCCCTGGTATCTCTCCCTGCTACTCTTTCTCTATCTCTGGTTCTATATAATATTTCTCACTTTCTAAATAAAATTCTTTACCTTTATTTTTCCAACCTTCTTTATTGTAATATCCCAGTCTTTAACATTTCTTTATTATTCTAATATAATCTTAATTTTTATTTAACATTTTATATCTATTAATCTTTTTATATCAATTTCCCTCTGACAACTCATTTCTTTCTGACATTTTTTACTAATAATCAACAAAAATCCCGACATTTTGATTTTAACTTGAATTTTGATTTCAAGATACTTCACCACCCCAGTATTGCTCAATTTAAATAATAAATTTTATGACGTCAGGAATTTCTATATCAATATATATATATATATATATATATATATATATATATATATATATATATATATATATATATATATATATATATATATATATATATATATATATACATCTTTATATCCTTTCTGAGCCAATTGTAGTTTGATACAAAACTGCTCCACTAGGAAAACGATGAGTTTTCGTCTATTTGTCCTCATATATATGTAAGTTCTTATAAAACTTTCCTAATTTTGAAATATATACAACAAAAAAACAATGTTTAGCAAAAAAGGTTATACAAAATAAATAACACAATCTTGAACCAAACGTCTTGTACTATCTTGAACCATTTATATAATTTAGATAAAATAAATAACACATTCCTGAACCAAACGTATTGTGCTATCTTGAACCATTTATATATTTTAGACAATGTAAATAACACATTCCTGAACCAAACGTCTTATGCTATCTTGAACCATTTATATAATTAAGACAAAATAAAAAACAAATTTCTGAACCAAACGTCTTGTGCTATCTTGAACCATTTATATAATTTAGACGAAATAAGTAACACAATTCTGAACCAAACGTCTTGTGCTATTTTGAACCATTAATATTAAAATTCTCTACAACTAAAAAGCAATTATGGTCCACAGGATATTTTAACACGTTGACTGCCAACATTTCATATTCAGATAATACATCTTCATGTAAAACTCATTTAAACGTATTTTATATTTCTAATTTCAATAATAGTTTACTGTGGTTTTGACATAAATTAAACACAATGCAAGAAGTATTTTAATTTATTTTTGTAAAGATTTCAGAGGCATTTAAAATTATTCTATAATTTTCAAACCAATAAAAATAACTAAAAATAGAATGATTCTAGGACGAACTTAAAAAGGTATTTATGGTTAAAAAAAAAAACAAAAAATAAAATATTCTAATAGGAATAAAAAAGGTACTAGGTACTAAATATAAAAACAAGTTAAAACCAACTAAAGTTGAGCACCTCGGGACTTTTAAATTAAGACCAATATCATGTTTTTAGGCAATTTTTATGCCAAGTTTAAAAATTGTATGTTCTTTGTTTTTATAAAAATTAAGTTGCATGCTAGTTTCGAATAAAGACAGTAGAGCACTGTTTGAATTTTAACTTACAATAAATGCTATTATGTTTAGACTATTTTTGTACAAAATTTAATACATTTTAATTCGTGTATTTTAAAAATATCAAGGTTTTAGAAAAAGCATTTAAAAACCCAAGGTGATTTTTTAGATTGTGTCAGAGTAATTTTTTAAAATACAAGGAGCAAAAATTGTGTAATTATGATAAACTACATAAAGCCTTAAAATATGGCATATGTTTCAGCTCAAAATTTATAATCTAAATATTTTTGTATACGAGCAAAAACTTTTAAAGGATATAAAAATAGTCGTAAAATAGACTATGAGAGTTCCCGAGGTGATCTCTTGCCTTCCTACGCATAATCAAGATTCTACACTATTTGACTTTTAATTTGCCGCTATAAATATTGTAAACGACTGCCTTAATGGATGTCCATTTTCTTTCTTTGAAATCCGGATATAGATGGATAAATTGTTTTACATCTGATTGTTTCGGTGGCTCTTTTCTTTCTATATTATCAGCAAAATATTTAGAAATTAATTGTTTCTGTTCATCAGTCCAAGATTGTCTTTCTATTTTTTTTTTATTGCTACATTTTGTATTGTTGTCCTCTTTAGCAGATTGAGAAGCATCGTTTGATATATCTGTTAGTTCGTTTACAGATTGTGGAGTATCTTGAATGAGTTGCTCAAAGAGGTTACAATTATCTACTACAGGAGTCAGTTCAACATCAATGTCATCCAATTGTTTTCCCTTAAATTTTTCAGCATTGCCTTCCATCATCAGTAATAACAACTTGGAGACTTTTGCTGTTTGGTAGATATTATCTGACATTCTGTATACGCTACAATGGGTTTTAAGCGTATGCCCCATAAACTTGGATAACTGCTCCATGTCGTTGTTAGAAAACTGCAGAAGCTGGGTAATAGTGGCTAAATGTTTGCGAAGAAGAGTAGCCGTTATGCTTTTTTCGCAAAGAACACCACATTTTCCTACATATTTACGTAAAATTTTTGTACCATCTATGAAACCTTTTCCTTTAGAATGAAAAATGTAATCGTTGCCGTTTACAAACATCTCTCTTTTACTTAACAACAATTCAAAATGTTGCCGCATTGTAGGAGATAACAAAACTGGTACTCCACGACCACGTTTTCCTCTTATAATAAAACGACTAAAACTATTTAATAAAATTTTCTCTGTTTCAGTTAAACAGGTCTCGAATTCTCTGTCTTGTTTTGATGTGTCCAAATTTATTGTTTTAAAGGTTTGCAATTTAACTTGTGCGACTTCACCAGGTCTACGCCTATTCAGAAGTATAATTTGAGTGTACAAAATATTTTTTAGAGCATAATATGCATCAGAGTTGTCCATTTCTTTTAATGTATTGTATTCTTGTTGGGCAGACTTCTGAAGATATTCATTTAATTTCTTCAAATCACTCGTCAATGGAAGAAGCTCTTCTTTGTTCCATTTATTTTCATTCAAATTTTTAGAAGCCTCAGCTGAAACTTCATCTGCCCATTGAGATATAATTAGATTTTTTAAAATATTTACATCTTCTCTTATTTTGTTGGTATTTGGCTTTTGTAGCAATTCTACAAAAGCCAAATCACAACATTTTTTAATCAGTGTCCCCATATTCATTGCCAATGTTGGTGAATCATATTTCTCAGTTTCGTGATTATACTGCGCCATTTCATTTACCCCATCAATGATTAATTTAAGATATTGTGGACGCAATAAATCAATTAGTAATTTTATGCTATTATCTCGATTATTTGCAAATTTTAATAATTTTGCTAGACGTCGAACACCTTGTCGCACAAAGTCTAGATTTCCCTTGCTTCTACGACCCTTTATATAGGAGTAAGCATACTGACAAATAAGAGGATCTTTCTTTGCAATCAAGGAAATTTCATCTGCTCTCATCCGGGGAAATAATTCTACATCCAAGAGTTTATCATATTTAAATATGGTTCCTAACAGCATAGCCGTTTGCCCATCACTTTGAGAAGTCTGTCTTTTTTGTTTTTCATTGTTTTGATGACATCTTTTTGTATGTCTATGTAAACTCTTTTTTTTATAAAATCCCAGACAATATTTGCAGGGTAGAAAATCTTCAGAACTTGATAAGGATTTTCCAGCATTAAGTCTTTTAACAGGTCTTAATTTAACATTGGTACGATTCCGTAAGAAATTTCCCCTTTTTTTTAAGGTTGAATACTGTCTTTTTTTTTCTTTTAAATCTGTTAGAGACATTATCCGAGCGACTTCAATTTCCGACGAATGCCACGTACAAACATGTCTCGCAAAATGGGAAACATCCTTTTCACAAAACATACAAAAATCTCTTCTATCCTTGTAATTTTGCTTCCCAACACTTTCTACTCCACCCTAAAATATAAATAATTTAGAATATCTTGAACTTATGGTTATTAAAAGGTGTTTGTTACCTTATTTAGGTTTACTGAAAATGGAACTTCAACTTTCTCAATAGAAGCTTCCAAGTTTTCAGTGTTTATACTTGGAAAAATCTCATCGCAGTTAGGCTTCATGGATATATCGTTGTTTGTGTCTTGTTCATACGAGATTGGGTCTTGCAACGGAATCTCGTAACTCTAAAAAAATAATTACTATAACATCAATAAAAATATAAAAAGAAAAACAAACCTGTTGTTCATCTGAAGACGGAATATAATCAGGATCTACCAATGAATTATCAGAACTAAAATCTTTATAAGTTGATGGAGAAACAATTGAACCACTCTGTCTGGTAGGCGATACATTTTCCTTATCTTCTATTTTCTTATAAATAATAACATTGGATAGAACTGTTATAGTTTTCTTTTCTGTTTCCTCTTTTTCTTTAATAATTATATTATCGGATATAATTTTCGTAGTTTCATTTTTTTTATCCTCTATTTCTTTATTGGTTAAATCATTGGATAGAACCGTTGTAGTTTTGTTTTCGTCAAATTCACTTTCCTGTAATGGAATTTTGTCAATCCAATCTTGAACATTTTTATGATACATGGACTCTGTTTCTGGTTTTTCTAGATTAGCTTTTGAGTTGATGTCTTTTTCCTCTTTTTCTTTAATAATTATATTATCGGATATAATTTTCGTAGTTTTAGTTCCTTTATCCTTTATTTCTTTATTATTCAAATCATTGGATAGAACCGTTGTAGTTTTATTTTCGTCAAATTCACTTTCCTGTAATGGAATTTTGTCAATCCAATCTTGAACATTTTTATGAGATATGGATTCTGTTTTTGGTTTTTCTAGAGTAGCTTTTGAGGTGATGTCTATTAAAAAACGAATATATAAGTTAAGGGTATGTTTTGACATGAATAGAAAATAGTAGGGTGAAAGGGGTAAATGTAGTCTAATTTATAATAGGTTAATTTATAATAAGTTCAAGTTTTATTCAAAATAAGTTACAAAGAACATATTTTGTATTAAATTTTAATTTATTTTAATTTATTTTAATTTATTTTAATTAATTTTAATTAATTTTAATTAATTTTAATTTATTTTAAGTTTATTTTAATTTATTTTAATTTATTTTAATTTATTTTAATTTATTTTAATTTATTTTAATTTATTTTAATTTATTTTAATTTATTTTAATTTATTTTAATTTATTTTAATTTATTTTAATTTATTTTAATTTATTTTAATTTATTTTAATTTATTTTAATTTATTTTAATTTATTTTAATTTATTTTAATTTATTTTAATTTATTTTAATTTATTTTAATTTATTTTAATTTATTTTAATTTATTTTAATTTATTTTAATTTATTTTAATTTATTTTAATTTATTTTAATTTATTTTAATTTATTTTAATTTATTTTAATTTATTTTAATTTATTTTAATTTATTTTAATTTACTTAAATTTAGATAAATTTACTTAAATTTAGATAAATTTATTTAAATTTATCTAAATTCAAATTTATTTACATTTACTTAAATTTATTTAAATTTATTTAAATTTATTTAAATTTATTTAAATTTATTTAAATTTATTTAAATTTATTTAAATTTATTTAAATTTATTTAAATTTATTTAAATTTATCTAAATTTATTTAAATATATTTGAATTTATCTAAATTTATTTAAATATATTTAAATTTATCTAAATTAATTTATTTAAATTTATGGAATTTTATTTTTATTTGCTTCTGCTCGAGGTATCAAGACATTAAAATTTGTCATTGTAAAGGTGTTGGGACATCAAAATGTGCCTATTTTTTAAATCAATTTACTTATTATATTTTTCTTGCTAGCCATAAGAAGTTTCACTTTAAAAATCAACACATTTAATAAATGTTAGCTCTTTAAATTCCAAATTAAAGAGTTTTGTATCGAGAAATTTAGTCGCAAACACGTTTTATAAAACTGTAATCCAATGTCCAGGTCAGCATAAAGCTTTGGAAGTAGTTAAAACCGGGACTGGAAGTGTGGAGACAATCGCCTTAAATTCACCTGTTCATCTATTTACCTGTTTATCTATTAATCTTCTATTTGAGAGCAACCTCTGTCGAATATTGTATAATTTTGGTTTTACATTTAATAAAGATATAATAATGTTCACTTACTTTGCAGACATCCTCTATTTGCCAACGAAACTAGTAATTCACTTCTCCTCATTCTTAAGATCACCTTACTCTAATGACGATTGCAAACGACTGCAAATGTGTGCACATGCAATGGGGGAAATACTAATAAGAAATGCCGCCAAACTTCTACGCTGGCAGTGTTGCCAGCATATCGTTTGAGAAATCCGCTATTAAAATTTAAAAAATTGCTACACGCTATTTTCTTGTTTTATTTAAGGTGAAAAAGAGAATTTTGCTACGTCTGGCAACTACACAAACGATGGTTCAGGAAAGTTGTTATACAAATATACACTTGTTCTATGCAGGGCACTGTTATTTTTTTTTGTTTGTAATCTTGAACCATATATATGGCTCAGGTTTGTTTAAGTGGTTCAGTATTTATATATGTAAGTTCTTATTAAACTGTCTTAATTTGAAAATTATACAACAAAAAAACATGTTTTTATCCCTAGAATTCATACAAAATAAATTACGCATTCCTGAACCAAACATCTTATAATATCTTGAATCGTTGACATAATTTAGACAAAATAAATTACACATTTATATACAAATTGTCTACAAACTAGCTATTCTGATCCAAAGCATATTTTAACACGTTGACTGCCATCATATCATATTTCTATTCAGACAAATATCTTCATGCATGCATGTCATATTTATATTCATAAAAATTATTGTTTCTTGCAAACCTTTTTTTAAACATATTGTTTATTTATAGTTCTGTTTAATGTACTAGGGTTTTGATAAAAATTGAACACAATATAAGAAGTATTTAAATTTATTTTTGCAAATACAATACAATTATTTTAGTACGAACCAAAATAGGGTACGGTTAAATATAAAACAAATTAAGTCAAACAAAATTAAGTTATTTAGTTCAAAGATGGAATGAAAATAAGGGCCCTTAGTGTCTCACAATTTCAATTTAATTGATGGATTATCAAGGAATCGATGTATTGAAAAGTAAAAATATTTAATACAAAAAAAAGAACATTAAACAAAAAATAAAAGAATTAAAGATTAAAGAATAGGGTTATTAATAATTTGACTTACCATAACATATCCATTACACACAAGCTACATATGTTATAAAAAGCATAAAAAGTATTAATGGTCACTGTCTAACTTTATATAAGGTAAAAATATATTTATTTTTTTAATAAAATACGAGAGACAAGTGCCTCTTTTTTAGTTGAGAAATTCACAAATTGTGAATGGGAAGACAAAAACACTTTGTTCGAAATTATCATGGCGCACATTATATTTAAAAGATATCTAATTTTTTAGAAATGTTCTATATTTATTTTTTGTTTCATATGTTTAAAAAAATAGCAATCTTATAATTTAAATTTTTGAGGGTGATACTCCCTTTATCACAGTTAAAGGGTGATAAATCGGGATTTTTATTTCTACTAAATATTGGACTATAAAAGCTCTTTCGTAGAACTTTTATCGAAATACCACTCATTTTGATCTTATATTAGCTCTTCCGCGGCTTTGCATGCGTGAAGTCGAGTTTTTATTATAAAAAAAGCATGATTAACCAAAAAGGGCAATAATATGTTTTTTTAAGGTTCGTGTTATATATGTGATAATATTATAGACTAGAGTTATTTGATATGTAAGCATAATATTCTAATAGTCTTTTTGTATACTACATTTCTGGTCCAGCTCTATTTGAAAATATCATTGCGAAACTGCCGTCTAACAGGCCACATAAAAATGTAAGTGAAAAAAGCATTTTTATTTATTTTTATGATTTTTTTTTATTTAATTTTGTTTGTTTTTATTTATTTTTATTTATTTTTATTTATTTTTATTTATTTTTATTTATTTTTATTTATTTTTATTTATTTTTATTTATTTTTATTTATTTTTATTTATTTTTATTTATTTTTATTTATTTTTATTTATTTTTATTTATTTTTATTTATTTTTATTTATTTTTATTTATTTTTATTTATTTTTATTTATTTTTATTTATTTTTATTTATTTTTATTTATTTTTATTTATTTTTATTTATTTTTATTTATTTTTATTTATTTTTATTTATTTTTATTTATTTTTATTTATTTTTATTTATTTATTTTTATTTATTTTTATTTATTTTTATTTATTTTTATTTATTTTTATTTATTTTTATTTATTTTTATTTATTTTTATTTATTTTTATTTATTTTTATTTATTTTTATTTATTTTTATTTATTTTTATTTATTTTTATTTATTTTTATTTATTTTTATTTATTTTTATTTATTTTTATTTATTTTTATTTATTTTTATTTATTTTTATTTATTTTTATTTATTTTTATTTATTTTTATTTATTTTTATTTATTTTTATTTATTTTTATTTATTTATTTTTATTTATTTTTATTTATTTTTATTTATTTTTATTTATTTTTATTTATTTTTATTTATTTTTATTTATTTTTATTTATTTTTATTTATTTTTATTTATTTTTATTTATTTTTATTTATTTTTATTTATTTTTATTTATTTTTATTTATTTAATTTTATTTATTTTCATTTATTTTATTTAATTTTATTTAATTTTATTTAATTTTATTTAATTTTATTTAATTTTATTTAATTTTATTTAATTTTATTTAATTTTATTTAATTTTATTTAATTTTATTTAATTTTATTTAATTTTATTTAATTTTATTTAATTTTATTTAATTTTATTTAATTTTATTTAATTTTATTTAATTTTATTTAATTTTATTTAATTTTATTTAATTTTATTTAATTTTATTTAATTTTATTTAATTTTATTTAATTTTATTTAATTTTATTTAATTTTATTTAATTTTATTTAATTTTATTTAATTTTATTTAATTTTATTTAATTTTATTTAATTTTATTTAATTTTATTTAATTTTATTTAATTTTATTTAATTTTATTTAATTTTATTTAATTTTATTTAATTTTATTTAATTTTATTTAATTTTATTTAATTTTATTTAATTTTATTTAATTTTATTTAATTTTATTTAATTTTATTTAATTTTATTTAATTTTATTTAATTTTATTTAATTTTATTTATTTTTATTTATTTTTATTTATTTTTATTTATTTATTTTCATTTATTTTTATTTATTTTTATTTATTTTTATATATTTTTATTTATTTGTATTTATTTTTATTTCTTTGTATTTATTTGTATTTTTTTTATTTATTTTTATTAATATTTAATAATTTTTAGTTATTTTTGTTTATTTTAATTTATTTTTATTATTATTTTTACGATATTCCCATAAAAACTTTCACCTCACACTTTCCCCTTAAAATACAAAAACCCCTAGACAGGTCATTATTTATTTATGATAAATTCCAATTTTGAAGTTCCTACCTAAAAAATTTATACTTCTATTCCAAAGCTCCGTTTCGCTCTTAAAATGTGAAAACCCAAAACCCTGAAATACTTCATTATTAATTAAGTTGTAAATCAAATTTTAATAATTTCGGTCATTTTTAGTATTTTATATTTCTATCTAAAAGAGCAGTCTATTTTTTATGACAAAATCTACAGGATAAGCGGTCCATTTTCTATGAAAATATCTACTAATAAGCGGCACGAACTATTTTACGAAAGGGTCATAACTGTTTAAGGCGATCCCTATGGACCGCCATAGTCTTGTACTTGTACAATGTTACCGCATATGGACCGATTTGGTCATTAACGTGTTCAAATATTGTAAGCCGCTGAAAGAATCTAATAATATTCCGCTACGGCTGCATACAAGCGATGGTTCAGAATAGTTGTTATACAGATATACAAATCGAGGCGACTAGAGCGCCACCATCCCAGAATGCGGAAAAAGTTGGAACTAAAGATTGGAGTTTCGTCAAAATCTGAGCCATTTTCAAATTTATTCCAGGCAGTCTACAGGGTGTTTTAAAGTGTTTTATAAGGGTCTCCCATCCTGAACCACATATACGGCTCAGGTTTGTTCGGATGGTTCAGGATGTTACTGTCGAATATAGGCGATTGGTTCAAGAAGATACTAAGGAGCTATATATATATATATATATATATATATATATATATATATATATATATATATATATATATATATATATATATATATATATATATACATAAATACATACATAATAACTTCCCTTTTTTCCCTCAGGTCTCGAGATTTTTTTAATTTAGTTTTTGTTTGTCTTTTACTATCTCTAAATTAATAAAATTTCAATATAGGAGATAGATTCCTTCTCTCAAAGTAATGGTAATGATAGTAACTCGGATGCGTTAGTATTTGAACCCGATGACGAACTTCTAGCAATTCTAGCAGAAAATAATCTAAATGAACCAGTTCAAGCCGATGTTGAGAAAGCTGGTCCATCAAATTCTATCCAGTTAGTCGTAGGAGACAGTAATCGTCAAAAAGAAAGTGTTTTTCCGGAGGTATATTTTTAATACTTTTTATTTGGTACTGTTTGCATGCAATACAGACTGTCAGTTTATTTAGTAATTAATTCTTTGAATTATGGATAAATTGGGTCTATTTTACCTTATTTTATTTGTTTATTTTAGTACAAAAATATATATATATATAAAAAAAAATCAAGGCTGATTTTAACATTCAATTAGGATCTCTAGTAAATAGTTATATTTTTGATCATTTTGTGTTTAATTTTCATCTGTTTTGATATATTGATAAACTGAAACAAGCAACTAATATTTTATTGACTAGGCTTAAAAGTTTGTGTTTAATTATCTTTCTTGAGTTGAGAAAGCAGTTATTTTATTTTTGTCCAACCTTCCATGGGATAGTAAATGTGTGTATAAAATTGCTGAATATTTCAGGGTTTGGAGCTAACATTAAACAAGTCAACTGATGGAAAACTTGTTCTATTGAATAAGGGCCACTTAAATAATAATTTAAGGCAGAAATTGGTACGCTGTATCGTCAACGAATTAATTAGAGTCTACCGTATTAAGTAAGCGACATTTTTTTTATTAAATAGCTGTAAGTGGTTGGAGGACAAATCGTGCAGTTTTGACCTCACAGCTGTTTATTTACTATTGATCTTGCCATTTGTTTTTTATATTTAAAATAACGGTTTAATAAAGAATAATATAAAATTGTTAATTCTAAGCTGCAGTGAGGTTAAGTTGACCCTCCAATTACTTACAACTATTAAAAATTGCGGCCTATTGACATTCTTGTTTAGCCATGAAATTAACCTTTTTTACTTTGGATGTAACAATAATTTTTTATAAGTATACATACCTCGCACAAGAAATGAAATAGTCATTGACATAATTTAGATATTTTTCATTCAAGGATCAAAACAGATATTTTTTTAAGAGTCTCCAACGAAATCGAAAGATTGTTCCATAACGAGAAGGCCGAATCTTATTTTGTACCGTACTTCCCTCCCGAAAAGAAACGGAAACTAATACAAATTGAAAACGAGATTGATAGTTCAATTGAAGAAGATAAAGGTAAAGGAGTGGGACCCAAAGGAAAATTGTGGAACAAATACCTTAATGTACGTCATGCATTAAACACTGCAAATGCATCGAAAGTAACTAAAAGCATAAACGTATGCGAGAAAGAGAATAAGGTCCCCGATGAAAATGATCAAGAAAAACAATTTCTTAACTTCTTAAAAGTCGCTATAGAACCATTCAATAAAGTTTTGGAGGCTTGGGAAAATTCTAGCAAACTTAGACGAAAATTGTATGGTAATGCCGGACTTACTGAAATTTATAAGGAATTTCCCTGTTTAAAACAAAATAATGGAATAGAACTAGTAAGTTATATATTTATTAACCCAGAAATGTATTATGTGAAAATGATGTTGAACTACATAATTTTTCAAAATATTAGGTTTATTATTGTCATCCAAAACTTTTAACTTTTTCATACCTTCCAGTGTCAAGTAAGAATACATTATAGCAATTTATTATTTTTTTTTGTTTTTTAGATTGAAACAGATTTTAATCTAAAATTTCCTGATAAAATTGATATTATATATACCACATGGCCCAAAGTTTCAAAAGCGATTCTTTCAGAAGCAAATGAAAGAAAAATTAATGTCACCAACAATACTAATTGCGGTAAGTTTGTAGAACTGTGTTCCCTTATAGTAAAATTACATTTTTAAAAAGCAAATAAAAAAATGTCTTAATTTCAACTCATTAAATTTGATGAATATATTAATTTGGTTAAGTTCAAAACTTTCATTGTACACTTTAAGGTTTATCATAGTGCATAGTTCATTTAAATAAACATTGCCTTATTTAGATGACGCTATCTTTTTTCATCACTATAAATGCTCCTTTAGATTTTTTTGTCTGAAAAATATAATTGGGAGAAATAATGAATGCAAATTTTTCGGGTACAACTGTAAATCTGATTAATAGAAAACAAATTTTTGTTGCACATAATTTATTATTCATTAAATTTACTTTTCATATGGCGAACTTTAAAGAAATGTTTTTTTTTTGTTTTAGAAAAGAGCCTCAATTCTTTAGTTGCCTTATTTGTGTCCTCCAGTAATGTTGAAAAAGTCAAGAAAAGGTAATAATTGGAGGCCTACGAGGAGTGAAATTCAAGAAAGTTTCTTTTCCATTTATGCAGTAAGTATTTAAATAGATTTTTATTATTATGGTTACTGTCAGTTTTAAAAAAGGCTTTTAATTTAATAATTTTTATACTATTTTTTTAAATTATCTCAATAACTGGTAAAAACTATGAGTGTTAAAATTTACAAACCTCATATACATTGACAGATGTTTAGACTGAATAATTTGAAGTTAATGGGTTTGTTTTGGTTCAAACAGAATCGGCGATTCTAGTTCTCAAATACACTTGACGAATTCGTTTTTTAAGATCACGTTGCGAGGTTATGATAACCTATTAGCTGATCGGGTATAATTCAGTGATTCTGAACTGGTTCCCAAAAGAACCAAAAAAAAACCCACATGTCATTTAGACAGTCACATTCTGTCAAAGTGTATAAGGCTAATACATTTTGAATGAACATTCTTGCATCTGGCTGTTGTAGAATTTGGCGTATTTCATCTATAGTAAATAGACCTAAGTCATAGATGATATACAATTGAGTTCTCTGACATAAGCATAAAAATATTAACATTTGACGTGTGTAATTTATAGAATCTCGAAGAATTAGAACAAAAGATTCAAGATAGAAAGAAGAAACTCCGAGAATATAACATAACGTTACAGCCATTTGCGGCCATTTTGGGTACATTAGAAAATCCAGAAGGATATTTTATTATTATTGATGAGATCAAATACAAAATTGGATCATCCATTCGCACATTAGAATGCCTCTTTAAATTTTTTCATGGGCTGGATGTAGCTTACCCACCAGAATGTGAACACATCTGGTTGGTAATTGAAGATCTGTTATTTCAGATGAAGCCTTCCAAGAAATTACCCTCCACTTCTACAGTAATATCTGACATTAAATATTATATTGAAGAAAATTAATGTTTTCTTAGGTTTTTAGTACCTGTATGATAATTTTTTTAATTGAATTTATTTTTATTTTAGTTTTTGGTGACTGGTAATATTACTCTAAATGTTTGTCAGTCCTACTTTTTTTTGATTTAATACTCTTTTGTTTATTGTTAGTTTTAGACTGAGTTAGTTTTTACGATTTTTTAATAATATGCCTCAGTGCAATTTTTGTAGTGACTCTTTTTTTAAAGTAAATGCTTTAATTACACATTTAAAAATTATTCATAGATGTGAAGAATATGGAGTTTTTGTTTGTGGGGAAAAAGAGTGTCATAGACATTTTCCATGTTTAAAAACCTTTAGAAGACATTTAAAATCACACGAATCATTGTCTAATAGCCAAATGGTTTCTAGTAATGATTCATTGTCTAATTTCTCGACAGTTTCTAACATTAACGAAGCATGTTACATGTCTGTTAATTGTTCACCCTCTTTATCAAATAGCATCAACGAAACCTCATTGATTGAATCGCGAGTATTTATTAGAGATGCTGCCTTTAATGAGTTTAAAGAAAAAATGACTGAAAATAATATCAATTTCATATGTGATTTATATTCAGAAAAAACTTTGTGTAGAAAAGATGTTCAAAAAATTATAGAAAAAGTAACTGTGTTATTATTAGATCCATTAAATATGTTTAAAAATAATCTAGGAAATATCTTGAAAAATCATTCAGTTTCCGAATCCGATAAATTTGAAATAAACAAATATTTTGTCGAACTTGAAAATATATTTGAAGGTTTTCACAGTGAATATCTCAGGTTTGCACATCTAGAAAATTTAGGAGTTTTTATTAAACCTTTAGAATTTACAGTTGGGGAGCGTTTAGAAAAAAACAAAAATGGTATTCTTATTACAAAGAAATATACTGCTCAGTTTATTTCATTAAAAAATGTGTTAGTCATTTTTTTCATTGTCTAATGTTTTGTCTGAAACATTGCAATATTTAAAATATTTAAAGACTCAGAAAATAATTCTTAATATAGTTCAAACAGAAAATTGGAAAAACAAAATATCAAATTTCAAGTGTAGTGATATTGTTCTACCACTCTTTTTGTATTATGATGATTATGAAATAGGAAATCCATTGGGGTCTCATTCAGGCATACATAAAATTGGGGCCATATATTATTCAGTTGCTTGCTTGCCACCATCAGTACAATCACGTCTGGACAATATTTTTATTGGAATGCTATTTCACAGTTCAGATCTAAAGGAATTTGGAAAAAAAAATAATGTTATCAAAATTAGTTGACGAGTTAAATACATTATCAAAGAAAGGCATTTCAGTAGCAATAAATAATACTAATGTACATATATATTTCTGTGTAGCTCTCTTTTGTGGTGACAATTTAGCTCTAAATTCTCTATTTGGTTTTCAAGAAAGTTTTGTAGCTAATTCTTTTTGTAGATTGTGTAAAAGTTGGAAATCTGATACACAAAAAGATGTGGTTGAAAATATTTCTTTGCTGAGAAATAAAACAAATTATTCTTCTGACGTATTAATAAACAATGCCTATTTAACTGGCATACGATTTAATCCTATACTCAATAATATAGAACTATTTCATGTTACTGAAAATTATAGTGTCGATATTACACATGACATATTTGAAGGGGTAGGAAATTATATAATGTCATATTTGCTTTTTGAATTTATTATTGTGTCAAAATTTTTTAGCATAGATATTCTTAACACTAGGTTAAAATACTTTGAATTTGATTCTGGGCATAATAAACCCCCTCTTATTACAATCGAAAATGTAAAAAATAAGCACCTAAGAATGTCTGCTGCGGAAATGAAATGTTTTATCCTAAATGCGGGTTTAATTTTTGGTGATTTGATTCCAGAAGGTAATAAATTTTGGCGTCTTTATACATTGTTAAGAAAAATACTTGAAATTGTATTATCTGATTTTGTTATGCCTGACATGTATGTCAAATTAGGAGAGTTGGTCCGTGAGCATCATTTTTTATACAAACAGTTGTTTGGAAATTTAAAACCAAAATTTCATTTTATGGTCCATTATCCATTAGTTTTAAAAAAATGTGGCCCTTTAGGTAAAATTTCAACCATTCGTTATGAGGCAAAACATCGAAATTCTAAATTATCAGGAAATGTTGTGGCTTCTCGAGTAAATATTTCCTACACTTTAGCTATAAAACATCAACTACAGTTAGATAACAGATTATTAAGAAAATCTGAATTGTGTACTGATAATGAGATACCAACCTGTCAAAAAAATCATAGAGTGCATGATATTGTCCCAGACTTTGACAATGTTGTTAAAAATTCTGCTTTGTTAATAAAAGATGAAACAATACCAAATCGTTTTTTACAGTTTGTTGCTAAGGTAAAGAGGGTTACAGTAAAAAATAAGGTATTTAAAATGCAAGATGTATTTTCATTTAATATTGAAAATCGGACTTTTCGTTATTTAGAATTGATAATTGTTAATAGAGATAACCAAATTTGTTTTATATTTGAAGAAATGGAAGTATTGTCTTTTAATGAACATTGCTTTTCTCTACATTTAAATAATACTAAGAAAAGAAAAAGTCTGTTTCTAGATGACAATCTTGTTATAAATATTCACAAAATACAATTAAAAGACAATAAAAATTTTATTTCACTGTTTTAATAAAAATTCCGCAAAGTTAAGCAATAATTGTTGACTAATATTCATGTATCATCCATATTTATTTTGTTATGTTCTTATCTATTTCATGTTTATTTATTTTGTTTATTGTGGTTGTCTAAATAAATGTTAATTGGCTATATATGTATGTGTTTTAATTGTAAATCCTTTCATTTTTAACTTATTAGTTTCTTTTATTATTATATAATATTGTTTGACACGTTTAAAACAAGGTGTTATTGTTGCTCATGTACGATTTTATCATTTTTTTGATAGGAACTGATCTGTTATTCACATTGCGGGATTAGGACTTTTTCAAGCTTGCATTATTATGAGGATTTACTTTGGAATGCGTCTCCTAATACAAAATATAGCCATGCAAACTTGTACGTATCCCACTTTTAAAGTTTTTATTTCTTTTTGGTGAAAAAAATACGTACTTGTAGTTAAAGGTGTTCGTAAAGCCACTTTTCTAAAGTTTGATTTAATTTTTATGGCAAACAATCTCATAATTTTTTAAACGATATTCTTCAAAAAAATCAAAATTTGGAACAGCGGCTCCAGAGGAACACAGATTTAATCTTTAACTTACGTACTTTTTTTGCTTAAATAGAAGATAAGAAATAAAAGTCGGATAATACAAAAAGTTTGCATGACTGTATTTCGTATGGAAGGAGACAATTACCTAAGTATATTTTCTTCTGAAGAAACCTTTTGACCACTAACGGATAGTCTTTTAAAGCTGAAACAGTTATTACTTCGTTCTTATACAAGTTTCTTTTAAGAATAATAAAGTGAACCTATTTATCGTGTTTATAAACCATTTAGTTGTCAATAGATAATCTTTTAAATTTTAAAACTGTTACCATTTTATTTTTATACACGTACCTTTTAACATCGATACAGTAAAAATATAGTTCTAAAAAAGTCAACTATTTCCTTAACAAAAGTTACATTATAATCTTGATAACATCGACATTATAACGATGAAATTTTAACTATTTAACTGTTATATCAATAATCTATAACACATTTTCATTTGTAAACGATTACTTTTTTATAGTAATACAAGTTTTTTGAAAAAACTACCTCTATGACATTGAAAAGGGAGCTAGGCTGGCGCCTATTCAATGCAGAAATCTTTTAATGGTTATAAGATTTCATTTAACGGCTAAAAGAAATTTCTCTCGGTGCAATATATTAAAAAAGCCACATATCGGGTGCTTTGCTCATACAATCAATCTTGTAGTACAAGATGCTTTAGAAAAACTGAGTGCATTAAAGAAGTCCTAAAAACAGTCAAAAAAATATTGTAGCTTTCTTTAAAAAAAGTTCTAAGGCTACAGATTTACTTTAAAGTGAACAGGAGAATAGAAACGCACCAAAATTAAAATTATTGCAGGATATATCAACTCGATGGAACAGCACTTACTATATGTTAAAACGTGTCATAGAAGTTGATGATTCTTTAACAATGGCTCAACTTCATTCTCAAGAAGCACCTGAGATTTTAGCAAGGGAAGAAAAAGAAATTTTAGTTGAAGTTATTAAAATTCTTGCACCCTTTGAAGTTGCAACCCAGCAAATATCAGGCTCGTATGTGATAATTTCTTTAATAATTCCCATCATAACAGGAGTTTATCATACTTTAAATAATATAAAGACATTTGTAGGAATAGAACTATATTCTCAAATTTTTATTTTATTAAATAAAAGATTGTCTTCATAAGAAAATAAATTAATACCAAAAATATCTAAAATTTTTGATCCACGCTTTAAGAAGAATGGTTTTAGAAGCTCTAAAAATGCTCAAGCTGATTTACAGAAATTAGCCCAGGCTAATATATCCCCTTTAGAATCTACTACCAGGGAATCTAGCACAAATAATGAACATTCAACATCATTAGCTTCCAATTTGGCAGAGCTTGAAATTAAAAAACAAAAAGTTGATTTATTTGAATTTTTAAATAAAAAAAAGAGAATTAAATAAAAAAATCATTTCAAGTTCCAAAACAGTCATTGCTATCGATTTTAAAGAAAATCCACTAAAGTATTGGTTAGAAACGAATAACTCTATTCTGAAGGAATTTTCACTAGTAATACCACTAGAGGTCAAATGATTTCCGGAAATTTTTTCGAGCTCATGAATATTTTGAAAATTTTCTAAAAATATTCATGAGCGAGAAAAAATTTCCTGATATTAATTTGACCTCGCGTGGTATTCGGTAAGAAAATTCCACGCCGAATTATGGTTGAAAATTAAATATTTTTAAAATTTATTTTTCGTTTCTCAACAATGCAAATTATTTTCTCCAAGTCACCAGTGAAACATAAAAGGTGTTGTCGCCTTGATTGTTGAGTTGTCATGGTAACTAAGTGAGACCCTAACCTCGAATATAATTTCAGTTTTGAAGTTGTCAAGCGGCCCGACGTAAAAAAATGTTTCGCTGCAATTATTTAGGCCTTCAAATTGCTTATTTCTACTCATTGTAGTTGCATGGGAATACCATTTGAAAATAGAAAATAGTATATTCTTTAATTTTACGTAAGTTTTGAATAACTACAAGTGGTAGAAAATTGTTTTTCTGCGTTTTTATTAACATGCGTTATGAGCGCTTTAAAATGGTATGAAATTCATAACCAGCGTCAGCAAGCATCAATCGTAGGAGGCTGTGATCATTGTATTTTGACAGTTCAAAACATTAAATAACTCGCGTTTTGTTGCGATAAAGAATATTGCACAGCAAGTAAAACCAACAAAATTACCTATTTGTTTAAAAATGAATCGATTTGAAAATCATACGCTATGCAAAATATGCGTGAAATTATCTGATGTAATGATCAATCATTGCACCATGACTTACTTACTCGGATTAATAGAGGATTGTGGCTCCAACTTGAAAAACGAAAATTTGTTCCGAATTGTCCACGAATATTTGCACCTAAACTACGCAAAATTCAAAGTGCTGAATGGGAACAAGGTGAATAAATTAGTGTCTAAATATTATATATATTTTATTAGACATAGACACATAATTCAAAGCATCCAAAGTCCTGCATTTTCGCCATTAAGAAGAAAAGAAGTGGCCGAAGAATATAGAAAACACCTTAGCATTGTAACTAAAATGTATCAAAACTAAACCTATTATGTGAACAAATAAAAACCAGTCTGTCAAAAATGGTCTGTTATTGTAAACGTCAAAAAATTTCCAGTATAATTCGCTGTTGGGTACCCCACGAGAAAAAAATTTCCACTAAAATACCTCCGTTGCCATGGTGATCTGTCAAAAACACGTATTTTGATTGGTTCAAAATTACAGGTGTGCAATTTTCTGTAAAATACCTATCTGTACCAGCCACGTCAGTACCTAGTGAGAGGTTGTTCTCTAAATCTGGACAACTAATTTCCACAAGAAGAAGTCGGTTAAAAGCAAAAAATATCGACATGGTTTTATTTATCAATGCTAACCATATTTTTCTAAATAAAAATTAATATTTTAATTTAGGAAAACTGGTTTATATATATACGGGATGTTAAAAAAGAGTGTACAATATTTATAAAGGTAACAGTATGGACCAAAATAAACAAAAGTCTCAATATAGATGGGTCCGCAAAGTAATGGTTTTGAAGATGTGAAAGATTATTCTTCTTCTACTTCCTTTTTTCTTTCGTGAAAACATGCATTTTTATATTACAGTTAGCTGATGTTTTGTGAAATAGCCTTGGGGAGGGAGCTGCAGCAACAAATTAATAAAAACAAATCCGAGCTAATAATACTTCGAATATCCTTCCGAAAAAGATGTCGTGCTTGCATAAAAATAGAAGGAGTGTGTAAATTTATTTTTTTGTTTGAAACTTCTTTTGTTTATGCATAATAAATAAGTAATAAATAATTCTAATTAAATGTTTCAAAAAAGAATACCATACCACATCTCTGAAACTATTACTTGTTACCCATGCTTATTAAGACTTTTTGTTTATTTTGGTCCATACTGTTGCCCATTTAAATAAGGTATTTTTCGCGGCATAAACCAACATAAAGTTTTATGATATATTATGTTATCTAGACGTATATAGACGTCCAAATAACATAATCTATCATAAACGTTCTTGTTGATTTATGCCGCGAAAAATACCTTTATATTTAACACTCCGTATATTAAAGTTTATATACCCTGGAAACATGAAAGCCCCCATTTTTTAATTAATAAATTTTTAAAATTTGAATATTTTATTTTTTCTGTCATATTTATAGGTTAATTATATTACCGATAGCACTATCGATAGTTCTTCAGAAAACGATCGTCACCAACGATAGTTATAACTATCGATATTTGGCTATCTCTAGACCTCTGGTCATCAAATAACAATATTCATAATTTATTTGACGTTTCTCCATTTTGACATTCTCGACATTGACAATGCAGAAGGCAGCAAAATAGAGGTACGTTCAGATTTGCACCAGTCGAGTATCGAGTGGTCGCCTCGTAATGTCGCGAATTATATCACAGAAACTGCCGAAGTACCCAGAAATTCTAAGAATCCCACCAGCCGGCAGCTCAAGTTTCTTTTATCAGCATACATGTGTTAACAATGATTATTTTTTACATTTTTCGCTATTTTTATAGTTCAGTGACAATTACGAACTTTCAACGTTTCGCACCAATTTCGAACTTTTCATCGCGAGAAAAGTTTTGTGGTGCTACCAAAGAACTGTACTGGAGACTTCCTTGGTTAAGACGACAGCCGGACCTTCGATGCAAACGAAAACCGTACTGTAAGTTTTATTTTTCTTATGTCAGACTCCTCTAACATTGATTCCTTATCCTTTAGTGATCACGAATCTGATTTAGAGCTAGATTTTGTAATTGAAAGTTTTAACTCGATTAATATTAACGGTAATAATTATCCAACTAATTTTAGTAAATTGACAAATATTTTAAATCAAACAATGACTCCTCCCCCTAACTTTCAATAAGTTCACGCGGAGACCATACCTGATTTTTATAGCGACGAAAACGAGTTGCAATTTTTCCTGGAAAGTATTGATAGCATAGTTACCCATTTTTATGATAACGGAAATATTGGAAACTATCAGAATGTTATAATATTTAGAACGATTATAAGTAAATTGCATGGACCCGCTCGCGAAGTAATTAATATTAGTGGAGCCACTAAAATAAAAGAAATTAAGGAAGAGTTGATTATGAATTTTAGTGATCCCCGAAATAAAAGTTGCTTATTGTTGGATTTAAATAATTTAAGGCAACCTCCTAACGAGAGCCCATATGAATTTTATGAAAAGGTCAGGAAATTATTAAATACTATTTCAAACTACCTCGGTTTGCATGAACTCAACTTAGATATAAGAAAATTTAAACAGAAATCATATAACGAACAAGCTCTTCAAGTATTTTTAGCTGGATTAAGAAATCCTTATGGTATCATGGTTCGTACCAAAGATCCCAAAACACTGCTCGAAGCAATTAATTTTATAAGAAAAGAGGATAATATTAAATATTTACAAAATGCGCATTCAAATAACTCTCAAATTTCAATAAAAAGCCCCAACCACCAACATAGACAGAATAAATCTAATAAAACTATTCAAAACTATCGCCTTAACAATAACAATCAGTTTGTTAACAGAAATCAAAATTTCAATAATAAATAACAAACAAATTTTAATCAACCTAGCACTAGCTATTATAGAAATAATAACAATAGTAATTATAGAGGTGCGTTTCCTACTGGTCCTATAAACATTCAACCTAGACCAGTAGCTAATCAAAGATTTTTCACAAACCGACAGGTCTTTGGACCTCAACAAAACGTTTGGGAACCAAATCCTAATTTTAATGAAAATAATTCACCTAGGCCTACTACAATGGGTACGACTTCCCGTCAAATTTCTGGCAATTTCAGAAATCAATTACCCCAAAATCGTAGATGGGTATCTGAAGAGTTAAATAATGTCGAACATTGTGATTTGGCAGATAATTCAATCGATTTTGTGAGCAGCAATTGCGAATACGAAATTGTAGGCTCTCCTTCTGGCGATAATTACCAAAATTTTCAGGAGCCCATCCTCCCAAATCCGAAACCATGATAGAATTTTATAATTCACTTGATAAAGGACAATTACCTTATATTGCAATAAATAACCCACCATTAAAACTTTTATTAGACACCGGGGCAACTCGATCATTTTTATCTCCAGAAGCTGTTGATAAATACTTTTCAAAAATTAAAATAAAGGAACCATTTATTATTTCAACTGCTTTTAGCTCCTCCAATCATAACTTTTCAGTAACCATTCCGGCATTCCCAGAATTCCAAACAAAACAGAATATAAAATTTTTTGTATATAAATTTAATTGCATATTTGATGGACTATTAGGAATAGATTTATTAAATTCATTGAATATTCATATTGATTTGCCAAATGCTCAAATAATTTAAAATAATAATATTTCTTTGCCAATTAATTACTTTAATTCCACGCCAATAGAAATAAAACCGAAACTATTGCATGGAAATTCTGTTTCGCGGATAAAAATCCCCGTTACTATTGAATCCAGAGAAATATTAGTGCCAGAGCAAACTATCGGTAATTGTACAATACCGAGTACATTAACATTTTCAATGAACGGTTGGGCAACTGACGAAATTTATAACAATTCGAACGAAGAAATAAATTCTACTGTATTATACCCAATTAAATGTATTTCAGTTGAGAATAATTTTGAAAGATATAACTTTACTAATGAATCCATTATAGATAATTGCGACAAACATGAAATTAATGATCTAATTAAGATAGATCACACAGAAATGACTATCGGAATTTATAAAAGACATAATGAACTTATAACTAAACAAAATGGTAAAAAATTAGAAAAAACTAATGAAGCCCTTCACAGAGCTGGGCAGCAGTTAACTACTAAGTAGTTTAATTAGTAGTTAAACTACTTTGAAGGTAGGTGGTAGTTGTAATTAACTACTTTTTAAAATGAGTAGTTTATTTGTAGTTGGAAGTATTCCACATGAGTAGTTGGTAGTTAACTACTTTATTCAACTACTTTAAAGATATTTAACTACTTTAAAAGTAGTTAACTACTTTCGAAAGTAGTTAACTACTTATGGAAGTAGTTAACTACTTTGGGAAATAGTTAACTACTTTTATAATAAGTAGTTAACTACTTAATAAGTAGTTTAACTACTTATTCAATTACATAATTTAAAATAAGCGTCAACTATTGAGATGCTTTTTTGTCTATTTGAATATGCGATGCGCTGCATTAGTTTAGTTATCTCCAGTGCTTCGCGATACAAAGACGTGTTGTTCGATTTATCCGTAAACAAAAGGCACGTGGGTAAATTCTGTTACGTGATTACGTCTAGTCTAATCTAGTCGATTAATGGTGCAATTAATTTTGTCCGAATTTATACTAAACAAAATGAAATTAACTTATTTATAAAGGGTAGTCATTTCACGCGTGTTGATATCTCGATTGGTTGTTATTTATTTGTCAATAATTTTTTTGTATTTTTAATGGCACAATAACGATTAATGCCATTAATATTAACGATTTTTTTATTGTTTGATAGGTAAATGATTACCCTAAAATCGGCATTGATTTATTATTATACAGGGTGTTGCACTTTCTTTTTGAAGTGAAGTCAAGTTGCAACACTTTCTTTGTCAGTATTATTTGATTAATTATAAACGTGTTGTTTATTGCACAGGTGGACAAAAAAAGAGTTTTTTGATATAATATGCTGTTTATAGAACGAGTGCGAGCGAGATGAGTGCTTTAAAAATCTGTAAATAAAAAAATATTCTTCATGTTTATTATTTGGAACTCTAAGTCTAGTCGTTTTTTATTACAAGACGATAATAGATTGAATTAATTTAATGAACGTTTATCATCAGAAAATTTACAAAAAAATTGTAAAGTCCGAGAAAATGAATTTAACTACTGATAATCATAAAACAACCTGTCTAATATTGATAAGAAATTGTATTACATTATTTTTTAGGATTCTGAAGAAAGAGATCGTTCTGATGAAAATATGTATTCTGACGACAGCACTGCTGATCCCGATTTTGCTTTATCAACATATGGGAAAATAAAACAAACAATCAAAGACTATTTTGGTTTAAACACCAAAAAAAAAACAATTAAAAGTGTCTTATTATAGTGACACCGACATGACAAACTTATCTCAAGCTTCAACATCTACGGTGAGCAGTGTGAGCACAATAAGTGAAGGTGGAGATCAAGATACCAGAAACAAGTTCAGCAATTTGGCATTATTTGATGGCACATTTTTTTATGTTATAACTACTACACAAAATTGTATAAAAGCTAAATGTGCATTGTGTGTTCCCCAGGAGATATTTATTAAAGGCCCCGTAACGACTACATCAAATTTTCTTAAACACTTACGATGTAAACATGGTGATCTTCTATTGAAAAATATAAAAGCCAGAAACGTGCCTGTCAAAATAAAATTAAAGAAACTGCAGGTAAAATGACATCCATGAATCCCATGATGACAGCCTTTAGAACAGGAAACGAAAAATTGTTACCTGCATTGATGAAAAACAAAAAAAGGATCAATGAAGAACGATTTAATGGAAAATTTGTCAACTTTTTTGTACAGACCATGATACCTCTCTCAATTATTGAACATAAGAGTTTTAGAGAACTATTTTCTGATTTTAATGTCTCTATTATAAGTAGAAGACCTTTAGTTCGAAGAGTTGATGAACAGAGTCGTATAGTAACTGATAATGTGAAAAAAAATATTCATAATTCAAAATATGTGTGCACAACTGCTGATATTTGGTCAGCAAAAAGACGTAGTTTTTTTGGTGTTACTGGTCATTGGTTTGATAAGGATCTTAAGAGAAAATCTGCTGCTCTAGCCTGTCGTCGATTTTATGAGACGCACTCATTTGATAGGATAGCAGAAATATTAGAAGACATCCATTTGCAATATGAATTAAAAAATGAAAAAATAGTGGCCACCGTAACTGATAATGGAAGTAATTTTGTAAAATCCTTTAAAGAATTTAGTTCAACCGGCAAACATTCAAGAAATTATTGCAGAAGAACGAGAAGAAGACCTCGAAAAAGACATTTTTTCGTTAGATTCCGAAGAATCTAAAGAGGAAGAGGAAGTTATGCAAAAGGCTGATATCTCCTTTTTGTCTTTTGACACACAACAATTTTGCCTTCCAAAACACGTACGATGTGCAACTCATACTTTGCATTTGTTGGCTACTACTGATATAAAGAACGTGATAGATTCAAATACTGCTTTTCGTACTCGACATGAGAGAGTTCTACATAAATATACGCTGTTATGGAAAAAGGCAGGCAAACCTAAAAGTGCAGAAATTATTCAGTCAGTATTGGGACATACACTTAGTTATCCGTGCATTACTAGATGGAATTATTTTTATGATGGTATAAGCCAAATACTACAAGAAACAAATAAACTCAAAGAACTATTTGATAAATTAGATATAAAAGATTGTTTTAAGGATACTGAACTACAATATTTAGAAGGTTATTGCAGAATTCTTAAACCCCTGGCAGATACTATAGATTTATTACAAGGGGAGGAACATACTTATTATGGATATTTGTTACCTAGTATACTCTCTCTGAAAGTGAAATTAGAAAAATTAGAATCTGATGGAACAAATTCCCCTGTATCAATTTTGAAAAAGACGCTAATTGAGAAATTGCAAACAAGATTTGCTGATCTTTTCTCTGTTAACGAAAACTCAAAATTGGCAGTAATAGCAGCTGTATTAATACCAAGTGTAAAACTACGTTGGATTAAAATTATTGTTGATAAAGATAACATTGATGCAACGAAAAAATACATCATCGAGATGATCGTTAACGAGGGAACACAATTAAACACCCCACAAAAATTATCGCATCACTAAAAATTTTGCAAAAGTTTGAATTATTTTTTTATCTGAACCGTTTGATCGATTTGAATGTTCTTTTCTTTGGATGATAGGTTGATTCCTGAAGATTAATAATCTCTATAATTCTGTACATAAAATTTAATTTTTGAATAAATACTGGGTGTTGCCATAATATAAGTTTTTTGATAGAAAATTTGTAACACCCTGTGGAGTGTACCAGTAATAACAGCATATTGCAATTACTAGCCGACTTTAGCCTCATCTTTTCGCAAAATGTTCCTTTTTGGTTCGTTTTATTATCTCTATTTTTAGAGGAAATATTCGAAAAAACATAACACTATAACAAGAATGTTTATTAAATCTTTAACAAAACAAAATTAATTTTAAAAGCCTTATTTAAAATACAATAATTTTCAATACCGAGTGTTGCCTCCTCTCGCTGCAATTACAGCTTGCATTCGTCTTGGCATCCCTTCAAACAGGTTGTGGATATAGCCTTGATCCATATTGTTCCAAAACATAACCAATTTATTTTGAACCTCATCCAGTGTTCTACATGGAATACGATCTTGTTGAATTGCCCATCCTAAATGATCCCATACGTATTCTATGGGATTCATGTCTGGACAGTGACATTAACTTCATTTAGATAATCGATGACTATTCTGGCCGTGTGTGGTCGTGCATTATCTTGCATGAATATGAAGTTCTCACCAACGAAAGGGACATATGGGATCACATGAGGTTCCAGAATATCCCGTATGTATCGATCGGCCGTCACCGTTCCTTGATTAACTACCACTAGCTCTGTGCGTCCATGGTAGGATATTCCGCTCCATACCATAGTCGACCCGCCGCCAAAAATTTCCGTATGACGAAAGTTGACTTGAGAATAACGCTCACCTGGCCTTCGATAAACTGGCATACGTCTATCTAAGGAATATAGACAAAATCTGGATTCATCAGAAAATAGTACATTGGACCATTCTGCAAGACCCCATTCCACGTGCTCTCTAGCAAATTGTAACCTGGCAACCCTGTGCGCCCTAGTAAGAAGTGGACCTCTTGCTGGAACCATTGCTCGCAAATTATGTTCACGAAGGCGATTCCTGACAGTTTGTAAAGATATGTTTACATTTCTAGGTGCTAGCAGGTCGTGTTGAAGCATTCGCGCAGTACAATGTCGAGTCCTTAAGGCCGTTACTCGTAAAAAACGATCTTCTACACCTGTAGTAATTCTTCTACGTCCTTGACCTTCTCTCCTAGAATATTGCCCGGTTTCTCTATAGCGCCTTACAACTCTTGAAATGGTACTTTGTTGAACCCCAATTACGTTAGCAACGTATCTTTGACTTCGTCCATCTTCAATCAGAGTAATTACTTTTACGGCCTGTTCTTCAGATAAGTGTCGTTGAACGTTCATTGTAATCCAGTTTAGTACACAGTTTAAATGTAAGTATTGTAAGAAATCACAATGAAAAGTGTTGAAATGTACCGCAAAAATTTATATACCAGCAAACTGTCAATTTGAATTTGGATGACGTTACGTATAATTTTTCATTTGTCAAAGCCTACCTTTCAGTTTATTCAATATATGCATGTAAACCTTTGTAAACTACCAATATGTGAGTCTGTAAAAAGAGACTGTGATAAAAAACTGTAAATCTCCTCTAAAAATAGAGATAATAAAACGAACCAAAAAGGAACATTTTACGAAAAGATGAGGCTAAAGTCGACTATTAATTGCAATACGCTGTTATTACTGGTACACCCCACAGGGTGATACAAATTTTCTATCCAAAACCCTATATTATGGCAACACCCAGTATTCATTCAAAAAGTAAATTTTAAATACAGAATTATAGAGATTATTAATCTCCACGAATCAACCTATCATCCAAAAAGAAGAATATCCAAATCGATCAAACGGTTTAGAAAAAAAATAACTTCAAACTTTTGCTAACATTTTAGTGATGCGATAATTTGTGTGGGGTGTGTATTTAGTGATTTACCAGAGAATATAGCCAATACTAGTACGATGGTAAGTTCAGCCGAAGATAATTTTTTTGACTTCGGGGAAAATCCTAAAAATGTGTGTGAAATATCTTCAAACAAGAGTTCCCTTATGAGTGCTGCTACCACCAAGAAGACTGATAACCTAGTTAAAAGTAAGTTTGAACTTGAATTGTTGAAGTACCTGGACGACGGTAGAAACACTATTGATATATTTAAAGAATACACTCTTTTAAAGGAACTTTTTATTAAATACAATACTTGTTTGCCATCTTCAGCCGCAGTTGAAAGACTGTTCGTTCGCAACGTATATAAACGCTCCCTGCCGGCATGCTTTAAATGATAAGTTATTTGAACAGTTGGTGTTAATGAAAGCTAACAAAAAGAGATTTTCTTAATACTTTAATATTTTGTCCATTTTACATTTTATTTTAGTTTACTTTATTCTTTTGTTAATCTTATCATTAGTGTAATAGTGTTTTTACAACAATGAATAAAATGTTGAGTTTTTGCTTCTTAAAACACTTAAATTAGTACTTATTATTTAGGGCCTGGCATGATTCGTGGCACAATGATAATTTTTCTTCATTTAAAAGTGATATTTTAAAAAGTAGTGGAAAAAAACGTTATTTAACTACTCAGTAGTTGGTAGTTTAACTATTTTTTTATGGAGTAATTAATTACTAAGTAGTTCAACTACTTTTTAATGTAAGTAGTTAGTAGTTGATAGTTAACTACTTTTTTCAAGTAGTTTTCCCAGCTCTGGCCCTTCAAAACCCTTTAACGTATGATCCTGTCACCCTCGCGTACCACAAATCTGTAGCACGCAAAAAAGATGGTCTACAATTCGGTTGTCGTCATCTTAAAAAGAAAGAGCGTCCCAAAGTAAAAATAAATAGAATAAAAAAACAAAAAGATCCGAATTCATTTGAAAAAGTTTTTCCTACACTTTATAAAAATAATTTAAAAATTTTTTTTATCTAATCAAAAAATGTACTATTACAGCATTCTCCTCATCATGGCTACGATTATCGCAGCCCAAGAAATTAGAATCACGAGTCTGGAATCCAACCCTGGAATATTACCCTATAAATTAGGATATGCTAAATTACAATCCACATACCATTCTTTTATCCATTATTTTGATTTAGACCCTATCGAAACCGAACTTGTTAAAATAAATAATCAATTCGAAAATGTAATTTTAACAATTGAAAATAAAAATGCGGTATTGACATCCGAACTTAAAAATAACATAACATTCTAATAAGAGACTTAAAAGAGGAATCTTAAACGGTCTAGGTACAATATTTAAAAGCATTTCGGGAAACCTAGACGCCGAAGACGGCAAAAGATACGACGACGCTATTGTCTTACTAAATTCAAATCAAAAAGATATAGCAAATACACTAAATAAACAGATATCCCTAACTACTAAAATAATCTATGATTACAACAAAAGTCTATCTTTAATAAAGCAAAACGAAATACAAATGGCTCAAAAAATTAATGATCTTAATAACGAACTAGAAAAATTCGTAAACGATTTTTCCGGATATTTTTTAGCAATAAACGCCTTAGACCAGGTACATGCAGTTCTCAAAATCTTAAATAATTTAGAAAACTCAATAATATTTGCGAGATTAAAAACAGTTCACTATAGCATTTTAAAAATAGAAGATTTAGAATTTATCATAAATTTGCTATTAAAGTCATATTCAGAAAGTAACTTATTGTTCGGTGCCGATCCACAAAATTTTTATAAATATTATGAAGTTATTACAGTAGACTCTTATTATTCTAACAATCGGATAGTATTTGTGATTCACTTTCCTATAACCTATCCAGAAATATATTCTTACTTTCACCTCTATTCAATACCTACCCAAAATAACTCTATCCTTATCCCCTCCAAATCTTTTCTGGCAATACAAGGAAATAACTATGAGTACGAGGACGAAGAATGCAAAAATCTGAATTCATTATATTTTTGCACAAACATGAAATCTATTGCCAAAGCTAATGCAGATGATTGTATCCACCAAATATTACAATTGAATAATCAAGACTCTCCTGCATGTGAACTTACTCCAATCCAAATCAGTTCTGAGGTAATCGAACCAATCAATTCTGCCCACTATATTGCAGTATTTCCTCGAGAAACCAAGATCCAAATCAGCTGTGCAAAGTCAGATCTCGCAGTTTTAAAAGGTACCTATTTTATGGAAGTACCAAAGGATTGCAGTTTCCAAACCCCGAAGAACAGATACTCAAATAACATCGACGTTATTCATGGACAGCCTTTACTTCTACCCGAAATTAAGATAAATAAAGTCAGTCAAAATCATTTCAGAAAAATCGATATTAATGAAATACCCCTCGACAAGATCCACCTATTGCAGAAGGAACAAAATTGAATTCGTCAAATAAGTCTTCAACCCCCTTCAAACAATACCCATCTGTGGTATACGCCACTGTGGACATTGGGTGTTGTTGCCCTCATCATCATGTTTTTCAAGATTAGGCAATCGACGCCCAGAAATCAAAAATTGATAATACCTGCCACCCAACAAGCCACTTTCAATATCAATACCGAAGAAGACGAATAACGACCCACACCCTGTATGGATCTCTCTGGGAAGGGAGGAATTATATCACAGAAACTGCCGAAGTGCCCAGAAATTCTAAGAATCCCACCAGCCGGCAGCTGAAGTTTCTTTTATCAGCATACATGATAATTTTTTACATTTTTAGTCTGATGTTAGCTTTCAATTAATAAAGACATAATTATAACTCTGTTTAAATAAAAAAATTTTTTTTTTTAAACGATTTTTCAAATCGTGTTATATTTTTCGCGTCAGTCGGTCCGGTCTCCGGTCGGTCTTTTAACTGAAATATAGTATTTTTGCGTACTATATATTTCTTCAACAGTATATAGACTCGAAATATAGTACAATAATATATATTATAGTATATATCTATATCTATAAAAGTATCGTTACGACCACTATCATACGGATTCGAATCGTTAGAAGACAATAAAATTGTTTGCTCTATTTCGATTATCTCTTCATGTGCTAAAGTGGCGTCACAAATATGTTCGGAGTTATTTGGATTATAAATATTGTCACTTGAAATAATGGATATCGGCATAGACCCAATTTCTTTCTCAGAATAAACATGATTCAATTCATCATTTTTGCTAAGAGCCTCAAAAATACTTTTCGTTCGTGAACTAATAACAGACATAATCGAAAGTAACCAAGCATTTATCTTGGCAAGATTCAACAACTTCTTTAAAAATCTGGTAGAAACATGCAATCTGTTTTTCATAACATTAGTTAAAAAAAATTTCTGAGATCTCAATGTTGAGCATCGAAGAGTACACAAGGAAAAATAAGTTTTTTTCTACCACAGACTTGAAAGTCGTATGATTTAATGCTGTTATATATGTTTTTCTTTCAGTCAAAAAATTTTCTAGACAATACTTTTAAGCCTAGGAGTAAACATTTTTTATTCCTGTTAACGACTTACTATAACGTCGTGACTTATTTTGTGACAAGATACTGTTTGACAGCTTTTCTTTGAGTACAGTTTTATCAGGAATTTCGTTTATTTAAACTTTAGGTATGTGATATTCGGATTAAAATATATTTTTATATTCGCAATGTTTGCATCGCTCGGCTACACTACTTTCGGCCTCGCAAAATAAAGATAAATGTTCATCAAAAAAGTATTACTTACGTATCATATATATAATGTAATTGTTTAAGATGCATCTCTTATATAATGTTAAAGTGGGTATTTTTAGGACCCCCTTTACCTAAACTTCAATATTAGGTATTATTTTTATGTTGTTTATTGAACCAAAATTATTTTGTTTTAATTAAAACATAGACCAACCAGATTACATTATAAAAAAACTCTAATATAGCATATTTCGTCTTTAGGTAGTTTAAAAACTATTAAAATCATTTAATTTTAAATACAAAATCCTATCAGCACTCTAGAAACATACAGGAGTTTCAGCTCAAGGTATATTGTTAAAGGTGAAAGAACAGTGAAAGCTTTATCGGCCGCTGCTAGTGGATAGTAAAAAATTACCCAATAATTACCCAATGGTCTTAACTGGGATGAGTGAAAAATAAACAGAGAATAAAAATTATAATGAAAAATCTGAAAACATGACACGTATGATTTTTCATAAATATGATGAGTATATTGAAAAAATGTGTAAATTCAGGGCAGAATAATTAAATAATATATTTGAAATCAATAAAACTGCTAAGCAAGTCAAAAATAGATTTAAAATAGTGTTAAAATGAAAAATGGGTGCCACTGTAAGTAATCATAAAAATGGCAGTCATCGATCAAAAATTAAATTTGAAGAGGAGCTTAATAAAATAGCGAGCAAGGATGATAGTATCGATCCCGAAATTATGAAGGAATAAAAGAGTACTATTTAAATTCACAAAGACAATATAAAAGGTGTAAAGAAATAGTCTATATAATTAACTGACGTCTTTATAAAAGACAAAGAAGTTAAACTTAAACAGCGGAATCAAAAGCATAAAGAAGAGACTTTGTAAGTACTAAAAGATTTGCTTACGGATTCTTAGAAATTAAACTATTTTGTTTTTTCAAGGATAGGGGAAGATGTTGCACCTTGGTCCTCTAATTGGCTTCTGACGATTTTTTTGAACGAAGTTAGAAATTATTATTTAACTCATCAATTTTTAGTATTTATGATTTTGTTAATCAAATTAATTCGTCTTTCGTTGTAAAACAAATACAATAAAAAGGGACAAGGGACAATAGCGAACTGTAACCATGCTTGACTACAACTTGGACTAATAAGGAAAATAAATAAATAAATAATTGAGTACTTAAGTGTTTTCTATTTATTCTTTATTAAATATAACTTTTTATAACAACTGAACTTTACAAAAAATACTGAAAGCATAGCTCGTGCCACGAGCTTTAATAAAACGAATGTGGGCGTCTTTTTTGAAAATTATAAAGGTGTCTTGAGCAAGTATACACTTGATTTAAAAGATATATGGAACGTTGACAAAATTGGTATAATGGCCGTCCAAAAAACAGATAGAGTAATTGCACGACGTGGAGAGGAGAACTCTAGTTAGGCTGGCTTTGGCCATGTTTATATTCGCGCGTAAAATATATCATGGTTCATTCGAGATGGTCCAGTTGGGTCGGTAGGAACTGCTAATGGGCCTGGGTGAAAGCAGAAAGATGACTCACTTTTTTCTTGACCATTTCAAGACTCATGTAAGACCATCAAAAGAGCACAGAACTCTGGTACTTCTGGATAACCATTCGTCGCACATGGCTTTGAAAAACATTGAGTTTTCCAGAGAAAATGGTATCATTTTGCTAACTTTTCCCCCGCACTGCACTCACAAGCTGCAGCGAATGGATCGTGCTATTTTCGGTCCTCTAAAGAAGGCCATTAATACAGCTTATGATAATTGGATACGTTTAAATGCTGGGAAAGTTATGTCCATCCATGATATTCCGTCAATAACAAAACAGGCATTTGATGCTGCCCGTTTCTGCGTTATAAAGAGTCAACTAACGCATAATATGCAGTTTTTGCTGCACAAACTCCTAATTCATGAGAGGTGGTTCTAATGGCATAACAACCCGATGCGAGTTTTTTTAAAAGTGGATTCACATGAGATTTGAATTTCAATTCCATGTCGATATTTAAACCCAAAAATTTTGTACAGTTTGTGGCTTCTACAGTATCCATATCTATTAAAATATCAGGAATATTACATTTAAAGGTTAGTATTTTTGTTTTTTTAAATTTAATGATAGAAAATTTGCAGTGCACCATGTTTTAAAGGATTTTAGGTCATTACTAATATTTGCATAAAGAATATTGACGTCTTTATTATGCCACAAAATAGAGTGAAGCTTCCTGAGATATTTAACTTACCTAAATCATTGATATAAATAAAAAACAGGGTGGGCCCAAGAACAGAACCTTGAGGGACACCCCATTTTATGTCACTTGTGTTCGAGTCTGAAACAGTTCGGACTAACTGTTTGCGACCCAAAAGGTAGGATTTCATCCAACTCAAGGCCACATCTCTTATGCCATAAACTACAAGCTTTCGCAGCAGTACTCCGTGGTTGACACAGTCAAAAGCTTTAGTCAGATCACAAAATACTGCAGCTACGGCCTCGTTGAAAATTTAAACTTGTATAAGCTAATTTCAAACAAGAAGAAACAGCAACGTTTTTGTTGTGTTGAAAACCGAATTGATTTATGTCCAATATATTATTTTGGTCTAGATATCTAACTAGTCGAGTTTTTACAAGTTTCTCAATAATTTTTCCCAGTGTCGGAATTAGAGCTATGGGCCTAAAATTAGATGGCTCAGTCAAGTCTCCTCCCTTATATAATGGAACCACGACACTTGTTTTAAGAAAAGGAGGAAAAGTACCTTCAATAAAACTTTTATTTATTAAAATGGATAAAACGTCTAATGCAGAGGTAGGTAAGTTTTGAAATATTTTTACTGACATTCATCATGTCCTGATGCAGTTTTGTTGTGTATGTCATTACAAACTTTTAATATTTCTAAGGAATTTATTTCTCTTAAGAAAAATGAATATTTAATTGATGATGATTTTACAAATTCTAATGGGTCAGTTGTTCTATTTAGATTTTTTGTTTGATTTTCAGCGATATTGCGATATCGTTAGGATTTATATTTGCATTGCATGATTTATGGGTACTTTTACCTCTCAATTCATTAATAATAGACCAAGTTTCCCTTGCCTTATTTTTTGAGCTCTCAATTCTTGTATGATATACATATCTTTAGCTTTTCTAATAAGTGTTCTATATAAAGATCTGTAGCGATAATAATAGTTTAAAAATAAATTATTTTTATATAATTGAGAGATCTCATATTTTTTGATGAACATCTTAAACCAGCTGTAATCCACGGCTTTTTTGGCTTAATTTTTATTTTTTGAATAGGAAAAGACGCATTAAAAAATTTGCTTAAATTTAAATAAAAATCGTTAAAAGGAGATATACCAGTAAAGCAACTGTACCAATTAAAATTTTTACATACTGAATGAAATTTTCCATAATTAGATTTACTAAACAATCGACCATGACGAGAATTAGTCTTGGGAAGCTTATGCTCAAGATATGTCGAAGCTAAAACGGCTTCATGATCGGACAGACCGCTGGGATTCACTGTACACGATATATTAGCAGGTTCGTAAGACGTACAGAAATAGTCAAGCAACGTTTCGGTGCATTCCATTATCCTTGTTGGTTCCTTAACATGCATACTTGAGTTAAAGGAAATTAATAAATTTTTTAATCTAATAGTAATATTGTTACACTGGTTTTTGGTATCACAA
The DNA here is from genome assembly GCA_927349885.1 of Psylliodes chrysocephalus. Lineage (NCBI taxonomy): Eukaryota > Metazoa > Arthropoda > Insecta > Coleoptera > Chrysomelidae > Psylliodes > Psylliodes chrysocephalus. Next base: position 101,984,302 of record OV651814.1, on the reverse strand, counting down.
TTTATTTTAATTCAACTTTACAATAACTAAATTCAACTTTACAATAACTAAATTCAACTTTAAAAATAACTATACAACTGATAACATTCACATGTAACGTCTATCATAAAACTCCCACTCTGACGTCAGGTCGTCGAGTTATATATAGTTTGCTTCGACCTTCTAGAACCTCCTCGAACAATCTGGACTTTTCTTTGACAAGGAATGACATTTCGAGAATATTCTATCTTCTTCGTTTACTCGTACCTTACTTATGACGACCGCAGAATGCTACAGGGTGCTGCGTAACATTGCTCCCTCCTTTCTAGTTATTCGCCCCGAATAACTTGATTACTGGTACCTGGCTGGAGCCAATGGGGAGGATCTGGACTACGGTATGGCGCTAACTTTTCAATGTAAACTACCTTGGGTTTACTTCCCGCTGAGAACTGAATGCGGTAGATCAGGTCGTTGATTTTCTGAAGGACGGTGTAGGGGCCTTCCCAGTTCCGTTGCAGTTTCGGACAAAATCATCTTCGGCGCTTGGGATTGTACAACCATACTGGATCGCCTCTCTCAAAATGTGTTCCTGTGGCGTGCATGTCGATTCTAGCTTTTGCTTTATCGCTATTGACTTTCAAACATTTGTCCTGCCATTGCATACATCACATCTTTTACACCAATCCGCTACATCTCGTCGGCAATTGACCCAATAAAATCTTCTCAGAATTCGTGCCAGTGTCCTCCTGAACGGCTGCTATGAAGCTTCTCCAATACATTTCTCACCTGTGACCTCGGCAGTATCACTTGGCGGACTACATGTACTCCATCGGGGCTCTCCCACTTCCGGTGCAATAGGCCATCGTGAAGATACAGGGAATCCCACTGGGTCCAGTAGCCTTGACTTTATTTTTGAGCCATTCTCGGACAACCTTTAAGTCATTGTCTTTCTTCTGTCCCTGTCTCAGACTTTCAAGGGTGATTTCTTCTTCGCCGCCCTCTGGCTTGATAGTCGTTGCCCGAAGGGTAACTTTATCAACTGGTTCCTCCCGTTCTCCGAGCCTCTTACTGTACTGGCATTCTCTTTCTAAACAGGGTCGCATGGAGAGAATGTCTGCGTTGCTATACAGATGGACTCTACGATGCTCTACTTTCTGGTTATTGTTAGAAAGCCGGCTCGGTGTGGGTGATTGGCTTCTTCGGAACGCATAGCTACTATAATTAATTCTTGTTGGTCTTAGTGATGGGCTTGGAAAGATTGATCTATATGATTTTCCAGTCTCATTCGCTGATTCTCGATTTATAGAATGGGCCATGTTTCTACAGGTTCTTTGAAGGTGTCTGACTCTTCCGCAATTGAAGCATCTCCTGCTTCCATTTTGGCTGTTTCGTTGTATATTTCGTAGGATATTTAAGATTTGGGGAATAGCATTAGTATTGGCCTCGTCACTTTCCTGGGATTTAATTTCCCTCACTTTTGCGCGAGAAGATCTGGATAGGAGTTTTACCGCTTCATATTCCTGGGATGCAATTAGTTTCTTCCTCAGCGTCCTGTGATTTTGTAGACGAAGGACTTGCTGCATTTTCATATCTTGTAGTCCATCAATGAATGCTTGTATTCTGAGTTGTTCTTGGAAATCTTTCGGCACCTGTGGATAGGCCAGATAAATCAACCTTCTTATATCAGCTTCGAATTCCTGTACACTCTAATTATGTTTCTGACTACGAACCTTTAGCTGGCTTTGGAATACCCGTTGCAAATGCTGCTGGCCATATCTTGTCTCCAAAGCTTGGACGAGAGATGAATAACTGGGTTCTTCTTGGAGAAGTAATTGAAAATCGGTTGCTGCCTGACCTTGCAGTGATACTATCAATGAAGCCGCCATCTCTTTCTCGGTTCAGCCATTGGCTCTAGCTGCAGCTTCAAATTGGAGTCGATATGATTCTCATGTTGTCTGACAGTCAAACGTGGGTGGCTAGTATAGTTTTGTGAAGCTGGGATTCGAATGTGGCTTGGTTCGGTTATGGATGAAGACAGGGTAGTAGTGTTTGAAGCTTCAATGCTGTTTACTGAAGCTTGGCTGTGAATTATTTTTTCTAACTCAGCCATTCCAGCTATAATTTGCCTTTCCAGCTCTACTCTAGCCTGTTCTTGTTGTTCTAAGTTGGCTTTCAAATTCTCTTGCTGTTTCTCTAAATAAGCTTTTAGGTGCTCTTGTTGTTGCTCTAACAGATCTACTTTAATTTTGAGCTGACTAACCTTTTGCTTGAATGTTTCCTGGATTTGTAGCAAACCGTTAATAAGTTCTGAAAATCGAGTAACGTCACTTCGTGATATTGACGACGAATTGTGGTCCAAGAAGCTCCTTGAAATCCTTTTGTATTTTTTCTTTTTTGTCCTTGACTGCTTTTTTATCTTCTGCACTTCTTGCTTGCCATTTTTTAATGGTAATTTGTATGATAAATGCAAGAGACCCTCAAAAAAACGTATTCTGGCACGAATAATAGACAAATCAAACTTTAGCGATTCAGTGTTTATTACTCGTGTAGTATCTTGCAGTTTGTTGAAATCTTTGGATTTCAGTCCACATATGTAACATCTCATCGTGGAAGCAGTATTTGTGGCAGCATTACAAATTTTACCATCCACCATTGTGGGCAATAAGGTATAATTTACTTTTACACCTCTATTGCAAATTGTTGGAACTAAATTTTTCGTTTATTCTTCTATGTATTTAATTTCTTCATTTGTAACGTCTTTATCTTCATGGATGAATCGAATACGAATAGGCCTACAAAATCTTACAGAGGAGGGCACGGGGTTTTGCCATATTATTTTCTTTTGGTCACCAGCAATTAGTCTAATGGGAACCAACAAACTTTGAAAAATATTTGCATCACTATCAGTAATTTTTCAAATTTTTGTTTGTATTGAGTTTGCTGCGATCCTTCATATCCCCAATTTACTATAAGTTTCATACTTTGCTTTTCGTTATCTGTACAGGTTGATATGACTTCTTTGGAATACTTGCATATGCGTAAAGTAGTGTGATCAAGTAACGCTTGTAGTTGAACCTCTGCACATGTTTCAGTTATACGTGTGGCGCTTTCAAGTGGATAACAAGCCTTTTTTGCTTCTTTCACTTTGGAGTTAGTAGGGTAAATAGTTGTGTTAGACCCGTATGTAATCTCCCATTGCCTTTTTGTGAAGCCACCTTCAACAAAAATAGATAAAGCTTCCTCAGGAGAATAGTACTAAATCAATCCAAGTTGCTTCTGTGAAGTAGTTATTGCTTTACGATATTTTTATGCCCTTGTAGGAGATGAAGTAATTTCTTTGATTATGTTTAAGGCCTCTGTATTACCAGTTGCTCGTTGACTTACACTAGCAGCAAAAGCCAATTGTTCCACAGGTATGTGCCCTCGTGAATCCATGGTTTTTCGTCGTTTACTGTGTTCACTTAATTCTTGAAATTCCTTCTGTGGTCGTCCTCTTTTGTGGGGAGCCCAAACAGGAAAATATAAACATCCCGCCAGCCATTTTTCATTATTTTTGACGAAACGCGAATGATTATAGTTGGACGCTATCCATCTTTTCTTAAAATCACTCTTAAAATGTTTGAAAGAACGAAATAATATGGATTTTTTCTCTTCCGGGCATTTTGTAGATTCTATTAAATGCTTTCAATTTTTCATCGTAATTTGTACCAACAAAGGATTGCATTGTATCATACAAAGCACTCCTGATGAATTCCATAAGTTTCCCTGTAACAAAAAAAACTTCGTTCAACCTAACATAAGTTCATTGTTAAATATTTTTAGCACTGCATGAACTAAAATATTATTATAACAAAATGGTGGAAAAAAGTGGAGAGATTGTATTCAGTATGTGTTAAAGGACTATTTATACTTTCCATATTTTTATAAATCTTAAAAAAACACTTTTTTTCATATTTTTCTGTTGAATTCTAGACAAATGACTATTAAAGTAATAGTAATATATTAATGCTTTAAAACAGAGTACATACCTTCTTTTTCCAAAATCCAAATCAATTTTGCTGCAGTTGACAAAAACTCTATTAACTTCAAAACAAACACGAGAAATTAGTATAGTTGAAAATAGCGACATGCGATTTACACAATGATTGTACGCAACTGATTGTAAGCGAGACAACGCACAATTAAGGTTTGTGGGGGGGGGGGGGGGGGGTCAGATCTACGGTACGGTTGTTCGAGTACAAAAAAAAATCGGTGTTTGGGAGCTGTAGTGCCAAATTTCGGAAATCGACTTTTGACCGATTTTTACCATTATTTACCCATAGTGCGTCGGCTGGGCGGTCTCTCTGGAAGCAAGCAGAGCCAGGTGTCAGGCCGGTGTTCTGAGATCCGTGGTGCTGCTCTGCAGCTGGTGGTGTTGTTCTTCCTGCAGGAAGAAAGGGATCAATCCTTCAGTTCTTTATTTTTTCTCTGATGATAATTCTTTTCTGACTTCTTTTCCAGAGTGTTCTTATGTGGGTCTAGGTGGACCTAGGTGGGCCTTGTTTTTGATGGGCCCAGAGAATTCGATGGCACCCATAACAGAAAATAAATCTCGAACAAATTTTGGATCGAATTTTTTTGGTCATCGATATAAAAGTTATATTTTGTAAAAGAGGAACTGATTGTCTAAATAAAACCCTGTATGTTCTGAAGAGATGTTTAAATAATTTGAAAGGTTAATATTATTGGATCCCATATCAGAAGTTTCTAATTCTTGCAAAACTGCAGTTAACATTTTTACTAATAATTTACCTGGACAAGAAATGTGGCAAAGAAAATATGCAAGAGACTGTTTCCAAGCCAAATACAAAAATCTCACTAAACTTAGGTAAACATGCGACAGTCTAGGTAGAATTAGCAGCAAAAGAGGTATTAAGGCATACGATAAATGGAAAAACCATTGTCATATTCTCAGACAGTCAAGCTACGTTAAAAGCGCTCAGTTCCATGCAGGTACACTCAAAGCTTGTGTGGGACTGTTTGGAAGCTCTAACAGAGGTGGGTAGTCAAAACAGACTAACTTCTGGGCACCAGACCACAGAGGGCATAATGACAACGAAGAGTTTGTTCTTTCAAAACAGTTTACTCAGTATAATTTTATTTTCGTAATGCATGGCCTAGAGTTCGAATACTTAAGCCTGTAGGCCGGGCGCAATAGTATATAACACGAAATGGGGCGCTGGGTCTGACTTTTTTATTTATGCTTTAAACAAATTTTGTGTAAAAAATACCAAAAACCTAAAATTAATGACCTTTATTTAATAGAAAACTAAAAAAATATTTTTAAAAACAAATATTTGAACTTAGATACTGTTAAAAAAATACAGTAAAAAAATTGCACCGCCCTTTAAAAAAAAAAAAACAAAACACCAAAAGTTTCAAAGTTTAACAAAAAATGACTTTTTGCATTTTGAGAACACCAAGCTTCAAGGTGGCTAAGATACAATTTTTTTGCATTTTTGGCAGAAAAATGTAGTTTTCGAGTCCTTTTTGCAGAAGTAGCATCTTTTTCTTTGTCCAGGGGAAGTTATCTGATGTGCCAGCAGCCTCCTGCCTTTTTTCTCTTACAGTTGGAGGTATATTCATGGCAAGGCCTTGCAACGTTGTAGGTTGCCCCTAGTTGGTCCAAAGTATTTACGCCGCCTTTTGTGTGGTTATAATAAGTTATTATTTCTGGTTGACACTGCTCATTTGTGGACGCATCAATAATGTCATTGTGGTGTAAACTAGAGATTAAAATTACATTTGTATACTTTTTAGGTACGTAGGATACAATTGTATTGTTCTCTTGAAAACCGAGTAGTGACGAATACGGTTTTCTTTCTTTTGTGTTTGTAAATTCCAGTGGAAGTTCTCATTTATTTTTTTTTGTGAGTTGCAGAATGAGAGATATATCCATATAGCAGATGGATGACAGTATGACACGACACGTGACATGACAGGTGGCATGTGGCTAGGAAAAGTTACTAAATTTTGAAAATCTAGTAATAAATAGTTTTATCAATATAAAAGCTAGTAAGAAAAATAGTGCTACTAACCTACGAAAAAAGTTACTAGATTTTGAAAATTTACTAAATCTAGTGACAAAAGTGCCTTTTCAGACCTTAGAAATTCCCATGATATTTTCCATAAGAAATGCACGATTTTGGTCCCAAACCGGCGTAGGTCCACTTAGGATTTCCCTCTTCCTGTAGAAATCCATACCGAGAATTAAGGTATACAAAATTCGAGGTACAGCAAGTACTTCAAGAGTCTTAACGCGACCACATAATTCGACAGCAAAGATATTTGTTTAACAACTGTTTGTCCACTAGCCACACTGCAATTGTCACTATCAGAAGGTTGTAACCAGTTCCCCCAATAACAGTACAGCTAGCGCCACTATCAAGTAGACCGATAAATGTATAACTAAAGATCGAAACATTAAGGTAAGGTCCGAGTATCTTTCTTCGCATGCGCAAAGACATAACTTAACAGAATAGATGTGTCACTTTGTGCCGTTTCGAATTTAGGATTACGCAGCCGACTTACTGAGATCCTTTTTTCCAGTTTTTTTGCATCTATGGCATGAATCAACAAAAAAATGTTCAAGACCACACTTGAAACAAAAGCGTTTTCGTGGCTCAGTGCATGCTCGAAACTTTGTTGTGCTGAAACAATCACAAAAAGTCCCTTTAAGAGACGATTGAGTCTGGTTAATAGCTGTGGAAACCGTGGATGCAGCAAAATGAGTAGAACACGTTTGTTTGCCAGTCTTCCTGTTAACCAACTCTGGTTCTAAGAGATTTCGATATAAAGTTTGTGGTGGAGTAAACGTTTGAATATGGCATTGGATAGCTTCTATAGCGCGAGCTGAACGATGCAAATCTGTAAAACTTGTAATAGATTGTAGAGACAATTAGGTCTAAATCTGAGGTAACAGGTTACATTTTATTAAATTATGTTTCTTTACGCGGAAGACAATCGAGTTTTCGAAAGAGATTTTCCATCACCGTTACAAATGTAATAACTCTTTTTTGGGCTCCCTACGTTCGCCTTCGTATTTCACCCCAAAGATTATCTTCATAATCGTATGGTCTGAAAGAATTTTGCAACTGTGATAACAAATTATCCCACGAAGTAAATTGCCTGGTTCTATACCATAACAAGACATGTTGAACTAAACTTTCTAGGGCAGAACGCAGTAGCTAGTCCTTGGGAACTCCTCTCATAACTTTAATTTCTTCGATACGTTCAATATAATCCGTCATACTTGAACTACCATTATACTTTAAGCAATACACATCAGGTCTATGTAGCGGAAAGGTCATTATATTGTGTAGGTGGTGGTAGTAAAAATTAAAAGGATTTGGTGAAGAATCATTAGCAGTGGCAATCACAGAATGGTTGTCTGGAATGTTTCCAATCTAAACATGTGGAATATTCGAAAGTTGAAAAGGAGAAGTTTTAGAACTTGACATTTTTATTTTAGTGAAGGCTAAATGGGCAAATATTTTGTTATATTCTTCGCCAGAAATATGTCGAGCATTAAGGTTGGACACACCATACCGATAGCTTGATCTGATTCTAATGTTGGTTCATGAACATGTTCTTTATCTTCAAGTGAAATTAAATCCTGATGAGTTGGTTCATGCATTGGTGGTAGAACTTCTGGAATCAGGGGTACCGATGATTTTTTTAGCCAAATTAAAAATTCTTATTTTATAGTAAGATGCTACAATTGTTTTAATGATAATTATTAAATGTTCATTATATGAATCTTTAAAATGATTATTTAATTCAACAAACATTTTTCTGGCATACAATTTCTGAGAAACACAATTAATGAAAGTAGCTGGTAATTCTTTTTCAGGTGGTAAACATTTCTTTGTTAATATCATAAGCCTTCTTATCTGGATCTCACTTTTCTGGCAAATATTTATAACAGACTTACATGGAATTATAAGCCCCGCTTTATTTTTTTCGAATAATTAACGATAATCCTTTTTCGTGAGCTAAGTATGATGCTGTAAGAGAATCTATGCATGGCTCGCAATGTATTTTTTTTATTGTTATTTTTACTACAAATCCACCAATATATGATACTACATTCATTATGTATTCATTAATGGGTAGGTACAATGAAGGATCACAATAATCGTGTTACATCATCCCCAAGAAAATATTTTTTTTAATGCCTACCTCAATAACATCGTTATTGGTGGATTGTAGTAAGGTGGTATCATCTAGGATATTACAATTACCTCACAAATCTTTAATATTAGCATTCAGTAATAATTTCCTAAATGTCCTAGTAAATTGTAGAGCATTAGGGTTATTGTTAAATCCACTAGCAACTCTCACCCTACAAAAGAATATTTCCAGGTGATCCTGACTGGTTTTATATGTTAATAAGTAATCAAGATCACCTTCTGTACCTTGTAAATAGTCGTCGTGTATTTCCATCACACTGTGACAACATACAATAAAACCTAAAAAAGATGTCTTTCTTGGAGTATTTAATAGTGGTTGTCCAAGACTGGTTTTACAATTGGTCAAATAAGAAATTTTTTTCAGTAGAAATTACTTAATTATTACTATATTTGAGGGTTTCGTTGGGCTTTTATCACTCATACTATGAATATTTCTTGAATTTAACACATCAAAAACATTATTCATTCTTTTGATAAAATCAATTGTAGCACCAACATTTTCAAAGGCTGTTAATTTTAAGTCTTTTTGTAGGAACTCTAGCGAGTCAGCTACACTATTACTCAGCACTTGTGCTACCAATTTTACTTTAATTTTTTGCCTCTGCCAGAAAATGTGGTTTTCTTGAAGATTATATAACTTATTAATGTAATTTCATTTAATTTCATTACCCTCAGGATCAATTATGATTTTCAAATGTGCCAAACAATTCCTTATAATTTTCAACATATGGCAAGCATCTAATAAAAATAAACTTTTGATTTTACATTGTCATTTGGATGATCAAACCAACTTTTTATATTATTAATGTTCTTGAAATTGCAACCCAATGACGTAGCCATGGCCAGATTAACACTTGGACCATCAGATGTTACTGATACCGTGGTCATACCAATAGCAGAGATAATCTTAATAAACACTCTTTTACAAAATTGGCTTTCTTATCACCAGAGGGAGATTTATTAAAAAAATATGCTAATGGTACCTTGCACGCTGCCCGATGGCATGTAACTAAAAAAACTAGAGCTTCAGTTGCCAGTGTTTGTTCATAATTGACAAGGTTAGCTCCAATGTCAACATAACCATGGCATTTATTATCATGGTCAATGTCTATTTTCTATTTTTTTTTCTGATGCTCATTTCATCCAACATCAATGAACATATTAATTGTTTGCCCTGACTGTTTCGTTCTTCTACTTTACGTTGTAAAACAGAAAAGGCTGCATCACAATAACCAGGTGTATAAATAATTTTATCACACAATTTTCTGACAGTAGACTGCAGGTAAGGCTAAATTAAACTGTTCGTATCCCCTAGGGGAGTAAAAATGTAAAGTAACAACAAGTTTTTAATTCCTCTGAATAGCGTTGCCTAGTATTGTACCCTTGAACTTTACTTTTTAGCATCCTACCCAAAATTCCCTTTGAAACATCACTTACACTGTTTTCTATCTGTTCCAATGCAATTTTTAAGGCACAATTTTGTTTTTTTAAGTTACCCAATATTCTTCAAAGTAAAATTTCTCTTTTTTAATATTTTACATATTTTATATTTTATAAGAGAGTTTTTTACCTTTGACTTATTTGCTTGTTTTTACTTTTCTAGGGCTAACAGCATATCTATATTCGATTTTGATTTTTTTCATCTGAGGTGCCTCATTTCCAGAAGACTTTTTCAAAGATCTTTTTTCTTTAAGATCCTCACCAAATAATGCAGTAACTGGTTTCCTTTTGCTGCTTCTTGAAGTTGATTCAGTGTCTGAATACTGTAACAAAAATTTTATTATAGCTTCCATTTAAGAATTTTTGTTTATAGTACATTGACTATTAACTACTGATAAATGACACTAGTTATCTCTTATGTAAAAAGTCTCATTGATTTCTAAAAAATAAATATTTTTTTTTCAAATGCAACTATAATATACACCTGACCTAAAGTTTTAATACTATTCTAAATCAAGACCCTCGAATAAAATTAAGGTTTGAAGATGTTTTTAACTTATGTCAGTAAACTCTATTTTTTGTCCTTGTGGTTCTTGAGTTTTTAGGTGCTAGTGAGAAATGAAACTCGTGTATGTGTGTGGGTAAAGTTTTCGGCACTGATCAGTGCCTTCTTCAGAAGTATTTTTTGTTTTATTTGTTATTTGTAAATTATTATTTTTTTACAACATCAAAAATCGTTCTACAAGAAAATTGTTTTTTTATAGTTAACATTTAATTTTTTAGAAATTATATTTTTGGCTTACCTTTAGTACAACGTTGGGGTGTGTCTTTATAAATAATAAAATGTTTAAAATCCTTTTTTCTTTATTATATATTTAATTTCTACTATGCTCGTCATGTCCGTTTTTGGTGCTTTTAATGTCTGTTCAATTGTATAGGTGTTGGCACCCTCTTTTGTTCTTTTGCGGGGAATCCGGCTTTTCGTATTGGGATTTGTAGCCAGTGACCGCTGTAAGTGGTGCGGTGTGTAATTAGACGGGGATGATCATTTTTGCAGAGTATTTCTTTTAGAGGTTGAATAGCAAATGGACACTTTGCTACAAACTGAGTTTTGAGAAGCTCGCACCATTTTCTCACCATGTTCTGTTTTAACTTATATGACGGTGAAGGGAAAAGGTTTTTTCCTTGAATTGCGAAGTAATTTGTACCAGTCTTCAGGAACCTCCATTCTTGTTTTGAGATTTATTAAGCCCATGTTCTTATCACATTCCAAGTACGAGTGGCCTCTTGTCGGAAATGTGATTTGTATAGTATCTAGTCTTTTGACCTCATGCACAATGAAGTGCATAAACCTAAACACATCAAAATTTTTATTTTGACCCCAGCAGAATCACAAAAAATATGTAAATGTTTAACGTCAGCTTCGAGATAATTTATTATGAAGTCAAAAAGAAAGGAGCATACCTCATCAGCGCCTTTTTTGGCTCAATGTTCTGGGTAAGTATAAAAATATGACATCACAGAAGATAAAACGTGAATGTTAAATGAATATAGGGTAAGTCCGGGTGAGATGCCCTACAATTCGAAAAAAATATTTTTTTCAATATTCAAAATTTATATGTCAAAAACAAATGACGCAACGGTAAAAGCAAAGTTTATTTAAGCATTTTTTAAACACAAACAAATTAATTTATATAACATTTAACGAAAAAATAATTGTTTATTAAAAATAGGACTTTGCCATCTCTCCCAGCTTGTCAGGGATAGATGGCTCAATCTAAAATAAAATCTTTGGATTAACACGTTCGCTGCCAGTCTGGGACTTAATACTTACCCTAGGAGCCGACTACGTTTTTTAGAATAACAACCATAAACTATTTTCGATATAACGTTTTCTAACCTGTGTTCAATATAGTTTTTAATAATTTTTGTCAAAAATTCATTATTTTTTCGTCACGCGCTCGGGCGTGACCGGCACTGAAGCCAAATTTTATTGCCGATGGCCGCATCACGCATCAGCGCGTGGTTAAATATAAAATACAAAAAATAAGAAAATAAATTGTTTTTTACAAGATATATTAGGTTTAATATATTATAACATAACATAAAATATATTAGTTATAAAACAGTTATATAAAAGCGGAAGTAACCAACTTCTAAAATAAAATCAAAAAGCTATTCAGCAGAAAAACGAGTAGGCAAAATATTAATAACTAAATGAGTAATACTATAAACCAACAAAATACCTATTCAAATCAACAGAAAAACATAAACGACATTTATTTCTTTTCGGGCGAAAAAAAAATAAAAAACTTATATAATTTTTGGTAAAACTCAGAAAGCATACAAAATAAATAATAACCCTATTGAGATAAATCGTAAAGTAAGCAAATAAATAAATAAATAATCCTAATAAAACAGGTCACTCATGAGTAATTTTTGCGCAGTCTAAACAGTAACCAGGATTTCCAGGACATACAGTGCACACATAAGTAGTATCCTTTCTTTTTTTTGCAAATAACAGTTTTTGCATTGCTTTCTCATTATTTTTCCTCCTTTCTTCTCCTCTCGTATTTTCAAAACATGCTCGCTGATAACCGCTGTGGCCGTAGGTTTGGACGGAGCCCTCAATAAACTTTTAATGACAGACAAACGAAAGTCGTAAAGAGGAATACGATTGCCAGAATATTTGTTGTAAAATTGATGGGCATTTATCATCATAAGCTGTAAAATATGTACAAAAATTTTCGAGGGCCATCTGATTGTTTTTCTTTCACACGGGTGGTAAGAAAGCATTTGGTCTTGCCTATCGATGCCAGACATATACTTGTTGTAATTTATAATAGGCAACGGTTTAGATTTTAATTCATCACCTTGTCTTCTCCTTCTAGTTTGAATTTCCATCATATCATTTTTATATTCATTTGAAATATACCAGACGTCTCGTTTGTCTTTCCATTTTCCCATCATAACACCATTAGAATAGCTTGCCAATGTTTCGCCTTTTTTTAATTTTGTATCTCTGACTTCCTTTGGAAATGTTTTTCTGTTAGATCTCATTGTTCCCGTGCAGTGAGTTTGTTTGTCAGCAAGGGATTTTGCCAATTCAAAAGAATTATAGTAATTATCCATAAAAACGCTATGTCCGACTCCTAAGTATCCATCTAATAATTTTAAAACAACTTTTTCTCCATGTCCTGTTCCTCCGCAATCGTCTAACATGCCAGTGTAAACCATGAAATTTAAAACAATCCCTCCTGGTGTGGTCAGCATATATAATTTGATACCATATTTATGCCTCTTGTTCTTTATGTATTGGCGAAAAGTTAGGCGACCACGCCATAATACCATCGATTCGTCTATACTTAGTTCACGATCTGGGTAATAAATTTCCGACATTCTTGCGTTGAAGAGGTTTACGATATTCCTTACTTTGTATAGACGGTCCGGTGACGCTGCCTCTCCTTCCTGAGGGTTCTGTGAAAAGTGCAAGGCTCTCAGTATAATTAAAAAACGGTTTCTACTCATATTATGAGCAAATACATCTATGTCAAACAAATAATCAGTCTTCCAATAATCTTGAATGCGGTTCAGCCGAATATTTCCCATGTGAAGTAATAAACCCAAAAAAGTTACTAATTCACCCCTAGTCAGATCTTTCCATGAAGTTATACGAGATTTTTCCTTGACACCAGGCCTAAAAAATAATTCGACTGCATACCTGTTTGTTTGCGCAACGATTTCATCAAGGAAACTGTCGGTCAATATATGCCTAAAATAATCAAGAGGGTCATTTCCAGTAACCGGTGCCACAAAATTTTCAGTCTTGGTAAAATGAAAAAAATTCATAGAGTCCGAGTCACTCTCCCAGGTTATCTCTTCTGAAATAGGCTCTCCTTGATATATTGCTTGCCCTCTCTCCATATTTTCCTCTGGATCTGCCTCCGAATTTTCGTCACTCGAGCTTACATTAGGCACAAATTCATCGTCGCTCCCAGAATCAAAATCCTCATCAACATGGTCTGACAAATCGCCCTCGAAAATATCTAGCAGTTCGGCATCTGTTAGAGCACGTTCCATCTCTCTTTTTGATCTTTTAGGACGGGAGGGCCCTGGCATATCAGTATTTTCTTCCGCCATGTTCAAATCTATAATAAATTTAAATAAAAAAACAAAAATCGAAACCAAACACGTGAATTACTTACCAATACCCTTTAGATAATGCCGACACAACTGCACGAACACACTGCTAATGCCCAACTAAATACAACACATAGAAACACCACTAGTCAAATAACGCGCTCGGGCGTGATTGGCGTCCGACGAAAGTACCGTATTACGCGCCGGCGCGTTATCGGCAGCGAATGTGTTAACAGAAACACAGAAAAATGTCTTTTAATTATTTTCGGCCGTATTTCCCACATGAGTCACACTTATTTTTAAATTTAGTGCAATTTTCGTACATCCAGCGATTGCAATCAATGCATCGGATCCAGTCATCTGAACGAGTTGTGGTGTTGTAGTCCTCCAGACATCCAACACATTCGTTCTCATTAAATTCCTCATTGATGTCGCTATCACTGTCTTCTTTGGATTCAAAATCTTCATCTGACTCAGAGGAAGGCAATGTAGGCTTGGTCTTCTTTGCCCTTTTAATTGGTTTTGAAACAGATTTTATTTGTACCACACCTTTACGTTTTGCAAGTCTTTCTTTTAATAATCTTGCCTTTTCTATATTTTCGGTTGAAGTTAATATAGTTGCAACTTTTCTACCTCGATTTTTTAATGCTACAGGAATTATAGGCAAGGGTGAGATATTCTCTAGAATTTTTCCAGCAGATTCAGGTTTATCGGATGAGGATGAGCAATGTTGAATTTTTGGTGACTGTTGACGAGGAACTGAAGGTGGACCAGGTCGAGGCTCAGGAGATTGGCGATCCGGTACTGAAGATGGACCAGGTCGAGGCTCAGGAGATTGACGATCAGGTACTAAAGATGAACTGGCTTGAGGATCAGAAGTTCGACATTGAAATGTTAAAGATTGGTTGGACTGAGGTTTAGATAATCCACAATCAGAACCTATTTCATTATCTTTAAAAGGTAGAGCACCTATTGCAAAAACTGCTGCAGCATCAGAAACATGATAGGCATGTTCCGGTACAGCTTCAGGGTTGTAAGGAAAAATTCCCGTGGCTCTAAATGAAGAAACTGCATTATCATTAGTTGCTGCTTTTGTCCATGCTTCGGCCAATAGTCTGCCAAATTGCAATCTAGTTATTTTTCGGCTTGGATTTGTTTTCATAAAAAGGTAACACGCTTTGTTAAATGCAGATTTTAATGATTTAAACACTCCACGATCCAAAGGCTGAAGGTAATGAGTAGTGTGGTTTAGCAAGCACAATAAAATAATATCATTTCTTTCCGCAAGTTGTAATACTTCGGCACTGCAGTGGGATGTATGACCATCGAAGATCAAAAGTGCTTTTCCTACCCCTTTTCTTGGAAGAAAATGATCTTTCAACCATAATAGAAAAATATCTGAGTTTACATACGCCGACTTCTGGTTCATGTAAATTACTGATCCGTTTGGCATGCCATCTTGGAATTCATCCTTTTTATACTTGCCTTTAAAAACACAAGCGGGGGGTAGAAAAATGCCTTCTGCATTGCAACATGCGATAACCGTTATGGTTTCCCCCTTTTCTCCAGATGTAATTGTGGATACATCTTTTGACCCTTTTTGGGCTATAACGTAACCCACTTTATTATTAAGCTGTAGCCCAGTTTCGTCCATATTATAGATAGATCCCGGTGACTCGAATAAGTTGTTTTCTTCTAGAATTACATGTAATAGCTGAAAATAAGCCAAGACCTTTTTACGGGACATACCATCACCTCGGGCTACGGAAACTCCTTCAGCCTTTCTCACAAACAAATCTGGGTGACGTAACAGAAACAAATTTAACCAATCGTAACCAGCTTTTTCTTTCTCATGGTTAAACCTATGATTCAATTTAAGTTTAACTGCAAATTCATATGCCATGGTCCTCAAATCATCTCGAGTGGGAGCAAATCCTCTGTTTTGTAGCTTTTTGATGTGAGCTACTAACTTCGACTCATTAGCCATTCCTAAAGTTCCTGTTGGCCCCATAGGTTTTTTTGATGAGTCATTATACTGCACCCGACGCCGTAATGTCCTTGATGGTATATTAAAAGTTTTGGAAGCCAAGTTTATTCCCATGCCATTTCTAACTGCGGTTATCGCACGCTGAAGAGAATCTTTCGACCAAGAACCTCTTGTGGAACCTGGTTTTCTAATATATTTCGTAGGCATCTGAAAACATATAATAATAAATATTTATAACATAGAGAATGACCATGTTTTTGAATTTCATTTCAATGTTTATTATTAAATATAGTGAGGCATCTCACCCGACTAACAGTGTGCCATCTATCCCAAATACCGGGTTAGATGCCCCACCCTATATTTAAGAAACTACGTGAGCTATTGGATTTACGAATAGCCCATTACATAACCTTAAAATACCATAACAAACTCTACTAAAATCACCTCTTAACTTAACAGCATTAAAAATGTACAAACATTTATATATTTATCTAAACAATTTCAAACCTGTTTAGAATATTTTAAACTTGATAACTCACCTTTATGATACACTATTGACACAGTACTCTTTTACTTATTGAGATGTGTTATTAAATGACGAACTGGCGTATCGGCAGCTCCATCTGTTATCGCCTAGCCGAATATCCCGGTGGGGCATCTCACCTGGACTTACCCTATGGATAGCTGCCTACTGTAGTATACATCATTAGTTGGCATGTTCGGCAATGATATATTCTTTTAAAAATCCATAGCAATAGCTGCAAAATCTCGATTCATCATGCTTCGTTTTTTAGCTTCTTTTCATAAAACCACTGTGCTTTTCTTTTATGAACCTTGTTTTCTATTTGCAGACGTCGAATTTTCGCTTCCGAATTAGCTTCTCTTTTTAGTTTGTTTATGTCTGCCGTAAAAGCGTCACATGTACTACACGTGTCGGTGCGAGGTTATCCAAAACCTATGTTAAATTTTGTGTTGAATATCCTTCTATATGTCTCATAAGAAACTTTTTCATTCGAATGCAGCTGATTAAACATTAAAAACATCTTTTTAATTTTCAGACTCTCAGGTAGATATAACCTCTTTAAATCCTTTAAGCTATAGTGCGAGAACCTTCCCTTAAATGACTTAATATATTCATATATTTTAATGTATAACTCATCAGGTAATTTGTTGCTTACCCTGCATATCCTTCGGTGGATATCCCGATTTCTTTAAAGATATCTGTAAATGTTCTAAATTCGCTTTTGTAATTCCATGAATGCTGATAAAAGCCTTGCTACAAACAGATATTTCCTCAATAGTCTGCCTTCTTTCAACTCTTATTTTGTATGCAAAACTACTCTGATGATTGGAAGCTTCTGTTTCAGGTTTTCGGCTTCTGCGCCTTTACACTGGTACCACTGAAATTAATCCACAAAGGTAACTATTTTGTTCATCATTAGACTTCATGCTGTTGAATTGTGATAAAACGGTATTTCGCTCCGTGTCACTAAGCACTTCAAAACACCTAAGACGTTTGCAGTGACACGGCTCCCCCTGTTCATGAGCAGACAATCGTATTTTTTTCATCACGCCTTGCATTCGTTCAGTTTTTGATCTTTTTTGGGCCTCACTTCATTAATTTCAGTCATTTTTCGATAATTCATCAATTATACGCACTGACAAAACTAATGCAATAAAATCACGTTACTTCTTCAACAAGAACCGACTGGTTAAAACAAATGCATAAAAACCTGTGAAATGATATCGATAAATAGATTAAGCAAGCCAAGGACATTCCCAGTTTTATTCGTGTCGCGCATGTATATCTCTAGTTTTATTCGACTACAGTAAATTTTTGTCTTTAGATTCCACTGACAATTCTAGTTTTGTTCCATTGATAGTTTTTACACTAATAGTAAAGAGATTTATCAACAAATTGCACTAGTTATCTCGTTTTTGGTAAAATATGGACAATACTTGTTTTATTCCTGTGCCCTTCAAGTATCTACATATAATGCATAACTGTTAATAGTAGTAATGACAAACCTGTAATAAATAAAGGTTAAAATGAGTATGTGATTTAGTCCAATTAAGTATTCTCAAACAACTAAACATAAACTGAAACTATTACTTGATTATATTTTTAGATTTAAACAGTGGCAACATAATATAAAATTTAAAAAAATGAAAAAATACAAGCGTGAATATTTCATCGCGACGTCGAAGATTATATCTATCTTTGGAATTTTCATAGGCCAATTTAATTCTGCGTCGGACATCTTGGAAGACTTCTAACAATGCTTCAGAGCGGATACGAATGTCTTCGGTGAAATCTTAAGGAATTGCTAAAGGATGAATATTTTTCCCAGAAAGTTGAATTTCTCTTTCGAAGACTACAAAATTTGGGGTAAGTTTTGTCGTTTCGTGAAGAACGAATTGCACAAGCTACTTTCTGTAGAAATTGGTCCCAGAGACGGTGATTCTCTGAAACATAGGAGGTTAAAGCTGCCTTCACTACCCTATGAGCTCGTTCCACTGGATTACTCTGCGGGTGATAATTGGAAATATGCCATGGTTCGATGTCATACCTTTTAAGTACATCATGAAATAATTTGCCGGTGAAAGGACCGCTATTATCCATAATTACTTTTTGAGGTGCTCCATAAACTAAAATGACATTATTTTCAAAATTTAATGAAACCTGTTTAGCAGTAGCCTGGCGCAACGGAAAAAGTAACAAAAACTTGCTGAAAACATCCTGAACAGATATAATATTTGTATAACCAGAAGTAGAGCGTGGTAACAAACCTACGATATCTACACTTAATTAATGAAATGGACGAGTAGCAGTTGGACCTTGACTTAACATAAGACGAGCTGGTGGGCGTTGTTCTGGTTTAGTCTGGAGACATATGGGACATCTACCGATATATCTCTTATTTTCATCATGTCATGTATTGTAGGAGTTAGCCAAGGTGCAAAAGATTTTGTAATTTTAGATTCAATGTGCGGCGCATGTTTATCAAATAAAGAGAGAAGGTAGGTATTAAATAATTTTATCTTGTTTTCAATATCATTTCCATATAATATATTTTCAAAAGGCATACTTAATAGATCTCTATTTAAGCTATCATGTGAAAAATATTTGTAAGATCTATATTTGATTATTTTAGGACTCTGAATTACAATTGATAGATTTAGACTGTAATACACTCCTCTGTGAAGAGAAATATCGTGATCTATCGTACCAGAAACTGCGACAAGGTCACCTCTATTTGTTAAGATAACGTCGAGTAAGGTTTGTGATGTAGGAGTAATTTTGGTTGGATCTTTTATTAACTGACAAAACCCATATGATTCTACAGATTGATATATCACATTATTTGAAAGTTGGTCAACATTTATATCCCCTGTAATTAATATATAGTCAAATTGAGGTAAAATAAATGACAATATATTATCAAAAAATTCAACAAAACTTGGAATACCACATGCGTTTGTTCTGTAAACAACCCCTATTAGAATCAAGTTTTTACTTAATTTAAGAGAAACCCACATATGCTCAATGTCTTCGATAGTACCAAAATCATGAAGAACATGCTGGTGCTGTATACAGTCGCGAACATAAAAACCAACTCCTCCACCAATTCGATTTTTGCGATCATTTCGAAGTATTTGGTATCCAGGAATATATACTCTCATCAGATATATGTTCATCTAACCATGTTTCTGTAATGCCTATAACATCAAGGTTTTGTTCATGAATTAAATCGACAAATGCATCAAATTTTGGAAAAATAGAACGCGTGTTAAAATGAGCTAATTTTAGTAATTTGTTAGGCATAGCGAATTCTAGTTTTTAATTTATCTATTTCATAAAGATAATAACTACAAAGAGGGCTATTTGCATTATGATTAGTACATACGTTTGTTTTATATTTGATATTCATAATTTTACAATTTGTGCAACAAATATCTTGAGATTGACAAGAATTTTTTTCGTGTGAACCAGAACAAAGCGGACATATCACTGATGTGCCGCGACAATCTTTTTTATAATGTCCATATTTCCAACATTTAAAACATTTAGTTACATTGAAATGTTCCTTAATATTACACCTAGCATAAAGCATAAAGAAAACCTTTTTTAATAATTTCATTAAATATCTCTGGAACTAATTCTAATATTACATTAAATTTGTTTTTAAACTTCATTTTAGTAATAAACTTAATTCCATCTGCCGGATTATTTAAGTCATTTAAATCATTTGAACTAATTAAATAACTCACAGTCTGGATCATCAGCAGAGACACTATCAACATTATAAACAATAACCCGCGGATTCAA
This sequence comes from Psylliodes chrysocephalus, assembly GCA_927349885.1. Classification (NCBI taxonomy): domain Eukaryota; kingdom Metazoa; phylum Arthropoda; class Insecta; order Coleoptera; family Chrysomelidae; genus Psylliodes; species Psylliodes chrysocephalus. The sequence continues at coordinate 101,964,195 of OV651814.1, read as the reverse complement.
TTTTTTTGGCAAAGAATCTCCAACTTCATGATTTAAACATTTTTTTAGTTTCTCCTACGAATTTGTATCACTGCATTTTATCATCAAACCATTTTTAAATCTCTTAGTTTCTAGAATATTTGCTTTTATTATGCTGGGGTTCACTTTCGATTTTATTTCGGTTTCAATTTGATCATTTGTATTTCCAGGGTTCATTGACTTTACTAATAAAACAGCACTATTTGTTTTGGTAGCAGAGGCGTAAGTTTTTGCGGTCTTATCATCAGCATCAGAAAAAAAGTTGCTTGAGTTTTAATTTTCTTTATAGAAAATTCTTTTTTAAAAAATTAAGAACTACTTTTAATATGTCTTTATTGATCAAAGTCAAGCTAAAGAATAATGTATATATTTACATTTAATCCACACCTATGTTTATCTCTAGGAAAATTTATAAAAGTATGATAAGATAAAAGTTATTTACAGGAAGTATTTATTGTCTATATAGCAGTTTTAGCAACACGTAACTCTTCCCTCCTTAAGTTTCGAAAAGAATGGAATGACTTTTCGAATGGGCTTCCATCGGAATTTCTTCTGTTTTTTCAATTTTCTTTTTTCTGCATTTCCGAATTTTGTTTTTGAATTTTAATATAGCTGCGACGATTAGGCCGGTAATTAAAAGTCCCAAAATTGTTCCAAATATAGGTGTATCCATTTGAGTATTTGAGCTTTCTTGAATCGGTTTTAGTTTTCTGGAGATTTCGTTGATTTCATACAGACTATCAAAATTAATTTTGGTAATATTAGATCTTTGATAATGTCCGGATGTGTGTATGTGATCCGTTTGAAATTTTGGCAAAATAAATGGTTTTCCTTGAGTAAGTTGAATGTCGTTAATGTACTTCTGTTCGTTGGCCCATATTTCGCAGGTTTTCGGGATTTTGATTAAAATCGGGTTCACTACTTCTAGATATCGATTACTTTTACATTTTAATAGAATTTGTTGCGCTTTGGCTGGTATTATCAAGACTTCGTCTGTGGTAACTTGTTGAACGATCATTTCTTGAACATTAACTTCTAAGATATGGCAATTTTGAGGGATATGACCTTCTAGTAAATTGAGGGTGCAGTTGTCCCTGGGAATAAAATTTTGTTGACAGTAGTAACAATTTTCTAGTGCTGGGCATTCTTCTTTTTCGAATTGAGTTTCCTTTTGTTCTCGTGCCAAATAGGGGAAAGTGGGAGTATATATTTTGTGATTTTGAATTATTGGATACAAATGATAAAATTCAAAAGTTTCGGGTTTAAAGATAGGAATATGAACAGCAAAAATTAATTTTGAATCGGATATTGATACTTGAATTCCTAGAAATTGGTAATCAGTTAAAATATTTTTGAATTTAGGAATTTGATTTTCATCGTATATTCCATGTAAGTGATTTATCATATCTATTATTTCTGAACTAGAAACTATGGAGCTATGCAAGGAGTTAAGTTTAGAGAATACAATAGCGTTTTCTAAATTATCGATAAATGTTATAGTTGCTTGACAATCTAGATTAAGCTCGGATAGAACACCTTGAAAGCTTAAATAACTTTCGAGAGTTTCTATTTTATTGTAAACTGATGCTGAAAATTTTTCCAAATCATTATTAAACTTTTCTTGATTTTTACTTAAAATAGTAATTGATTTATTGTAATGATCTATAAGTTTTTTATAGAGTGAAATTTGTAAGTTAGTTTCGTCAATTAGGTTTTTCTGATTCTTTTGTAATAAACTGATAGCTTGGTTATATTTGTTTTCATCGTCCTAATCTAGATTTCCAAAGAGCCATTTATTCAATTTTCCAATGCCATTAATTAGGCCTCTTTTATTACGGATATGTGGATTTAAATTATTAAATTTTTTCTGAATAACATTAATTAAATATTCCGTTCTTGTTAGCATGCTTTGAGATAACCCATGATATGATACGGGGTTTGTAACATTTACTTGCGTTATACTACCTAATACTATTCTAAAATGTTGAACTAAACTATCTATTTGTTTAACAAGGGTACTTAAATCTACGTAGTGTAAAAAGGTATGTTTACTATAAACTAATCTAGCATTTCCTAATTGGATAGGAAGAAGCAGGTTTTCTAATTTAGTAATTTGTATATCTTCTCCATTACAGGTCATTTGATGTACCTGAAGGACCAGGTAGATCATCAAGATCTTCGTGTTCATCGGTATCCTGTAACAATTGTTTTTTATTACTTTTCGGTTTTCGTGCAATACTTTTGTGATAAGTTCCTTTATTGGTTTTAATTAAGACATTTTTATTTTTCATTAATTTAGTAGATTTAAATTTAGGGAGTTTTTTATCTCTTGATTTAGTTTTAACGTAAACTATTTTTTGTTTTGAATAGTCCGGCGGATCGGACCTTTTTGTGTTCAATTTATTTATTATTTTTTCTTTAGTTTTTTTTGTTACGTTCTCTAATTTTTTCGTACAATTGTTTACTAGCTTCTTTGTGATTTTGAACATAGTGGGAAATGGATCAGTATTATTTATGTGACCTTTAATGACTTCAAAAGGTATAAATTTGGTAACAGAGTGAATCGAATTATTGTAATTTAAGATTGCGTGTTTTATTATTATTATTTATTTTAATTTTAACGAAATTAGAAGCGCAATTTAAATAAAAATAGGTTTATTTTTATTAGAGTAGTACTTAATAGTTTTTGAATTTTGTTCCTTTTTTCTTAAAGTTTGAAAAACATTTAAATTTTAGTTTCTTCCTGTTACATTTATATTTTCCTGGTTTTTTCATTTTGGTTTTAATTTTATTATTTGGCAATGAAAATTCTTTCTTTTCTTTTTTCTTGTATTTATGTATTGTATTTGTTCTAGTTTTAATATTTTTATTTGATAATGTAAATTCTTTTTTATTATACGGATTTATTTTAGAAAACTTTTTATTGGTCGGCATAACATTTAATTTGTATAGTTGATCGATATCAAATATTTGATCGTCATCTTTAATTTCTATTTTTTGATCTAATTTAGGAAAATAATCTACTAACTCTTCAAGAACTATTTTGTCGATATCATTTATATTTATGTCTAAAGATTCGGTTTCTGAAGTATTAATTTCATCTAATTCATTTTGAGATATTGTATTGTCTGCTAAATTATTTTTATATAAATTACTGTTGATTTTTTGTAGATTATTATCAATATTTTCACTTTCAAAAAGTTTAGACATGTTTGTTTCAAAACAAATATCTTCCATAGATTTGGTTTCAAAATTGTTTAATTCCGATATATTTTTATTAAGTTTAGAAGGAATAGTCCCTAAATTATTTTTAATATTTTGTTCTTTAACTAAAATTTCACCGTTGTAAACGCTGACTGGTAATTTTTTGATAGCTGTTTCTCTGGAATTCGCAGAGAATGAAAATTTTACATCGTCAACTCGTCTATATTTGAAGGGTATTTCTGTATTATATCCGACTAATTTTTGATTAGTGATGTCGATATTCAAGTTCATATTTTTTAAATCTGTTATTCCTAATATTCCGTCAAAATAATGATGAAAATCGTACAAAATGAAATTGATATGATAATTATTGCGATTAAATTCTGGGAATGCGGGAACCGATGCTTGATATCTTAAATTCTTACTACCGCAACTTGTTGTTATTACAACATTTGAGTGATAAATAGTATCTGGATAAAATGTTTCGATAACAGAGGGTTTAATTATTGATACGGAACTGCCTGTATCAATCAGTAATTTTAATCTAGGGTGAGAAATTTCTATGTACGGTAAAGGGTTTTTTGTAAAAAAATTATTTATTTCTATTATCGTTTCACTTTTGACAGGCTGGCGGCCCGAAAATTTTGATTTAAGCTGTCTTCTTCGTTTTTATGTTCATTAAAAATATGTTCATTATCAAATTCATGATTTTGACTTTGGTATTGATCTAAATTATCGCAATCATTATGGTACAAATCTGTATCATATTCAAATTTAGGGTTAGAATCACTATATTGATTTGAATGTAACTCTTCAAAAACAAAATTTGGTTTTGAATTTTGATTAGAGTTTTGGAAAAATTTATTATTATAATTAAATGGTCTTCTTGTTTGTAAACTAGGATTTCGCGATTTTGTGGACATCGGCACTGGTTTTGGTAACTGACTTTCAGAAATCTGATTTGGTTGAAAGGCATTTTTTTGTGGGCCAAATACCTGGCGGTT
>OV651814.1:100723470-100759469 GCA_927349885.1 Psylliodes chrysocephalus | reverse complement strand
AATATCTTAAATCAAATATTTTAAATTGAATATCTTAGATAAATTAAATATTTTAAATTAAACCCTTTAAAATAAATACTTCAAATTAAAAACTAACATATTTGAAATTAATCACCCAAATTATTTAATGTTATTTTTGTAAAAACATAAACTGTTTACATGGACGTAAAGATAGTGATAATATCTTTCAAACTAGGTATCACATGACCTTACTTTTCATTATAAAATTTAAAGATAGTAACGTACTCTATCCTACGTCTCATGCAAAGTGCTCGTTTTAACAAAAATATCATATCTTCTTCCATTTAAAAAATAAGAGAAGGTTATTATCGCATCGAAAGTTTTTTTAGAATATTTTAAGTAGTTTCTATTTCTTCAATTTGACTTATATGCCCCTCTCCTCCGCACTGTACTAGTCTTCTAAATTTATACACTATGTATCCGATTCTTTTAATAATTAATGATTATATATAGGATGTCCCGTTAGTAGGTAATTGTTCAATATTTTAATTTGTGTTACTGACACGCAAACAAATTTTACATAAAACGTATATGGTTTTTAAAAATATTTTTGGATGTACACGGTGTTGCATTTTCGCCTGGCAAATAAAAATGTATTTTTTTTTAAATATAACACCCTGTAGTTTCCTGGATTTTTAGAATGGTTTGGTAATACTATATTCAACCCTAGAATGTTTTTAAAAATTATTACAGTGTTGCCAAGCAATTAATTTTTTTTGATGCAGACCCCAAATTAAGTTATCATAATTTAGGTAGGTTTACATTGATTTCAAAATTGTTTATTATACAGACTTATAAGATACAAAGCTAACGAATAGTAGTGATAAAGCTGGTTTATTTTATACCGAGTGTTTTGAAACATGTCTTAAAAATATGGCTGATTTTAAGTTTAATTTACTCAATTTGTACAAACGCAACACCCTGTACATTATCTTAGCATAAAATTTCTTATAAATTCCTTATAAATTAGTCAATAACACAGGCTGTCCTACCGACAGCTCTCTTATTATTAGTAATACGAATAAATTTTTAATAACCATTATTATTAAATATACAAGGTGATCCATAAACGAGGTGCTGACCAAATCCATACTTTTTTAAAGTAAAACATCCTGAATTACACCGTCAAATAGTTTTAATTGACTTCATTCATTTGCTATGTTGTATATAGGGTGTGTCAAAACGTTGTATTAATTAATTGATTGTATAACATATCGGGCATTCCGTTTAAAAATGCGGGGTATTTTGACACACCCTATATACAACAGCAAATAAATGGAGTCTATTAAAATTGTTTGACGATGTTAAAACAATCAAATATGTATAACTACCTACAGGATGTGTTGATTTAAAAATGTATAAGTTTGGTATGTTCTTAGTTTATGGAACTCCTTATATATTTAAGAATATTTATTTAATACAATTTTTATTATTGAAAATAAGAAAAAAAAATATAAAAGCTATCGATCATTTATGCACTGATGGGACACTCTGTATATGTGTTATTGGCTAATATATTGGTATCTTGAATAGGTAAATTTATAAAGAATTTTATGCTAAAATTATATACATACAATTGCATTTAAAAATTGAGTAAACTGAACTTAAAATTAGCCATATTTAAGACATGTTTCAAAGCAGTCTGTATAAAATAAACCAGTTCTAGCGTCACTATTCGTTAGCTTAGTTTCTTATAAGTCTGTATTTTAAACAATTTTGAAATCATTGTAAATCTACCTAAATTATAATAATTTAATTTGGGGTCAGCATCATTATCTAACTTCAAAAAAAATAATTGATTAGCAACACTGTAATATTTTTTAAAAACATTCTAAATTTGAATACAGTATTATCAAACTATTCTAAAAATAAAATACAGGTGTTCTTTTTAAGAACATACATTTTTATTTACTAGATAAAAATGCAATACCCTGTATAGCCAAAAATATTATTAAAATATGTATTTTTCAAATTCATATAACTCTTATTTGAAACTTGTTTGGGTGTCTATAACACAAATTGAAATATTGAACACTAATGAGGCTTTTTATTATAAAAAACCTATCAATTTCAATATCCAGATATCTTAAAACTATTTGTTTCTTGTATTTTTAATATATTATAATTTTAAGTTAACGTTAGCTTTTTCAGAATGTTTGTTGTTACATGTAAAGGGTATATAATTTGTTTTTTCGAAATTAATTGTTGAACACAACTACATTTTTCAAGATATATCCGAATATTTTATAAGCATTTTTTTTACTAAAGACCATATTAATATGTATGGAGAATATAATGCGTCCTAGTACTGTTCCTTGTAGTACACAATATGTTACAATACATAAATCGCTTAGCTTATTTTCAATTTTGACATACTATTAGCTAGATTTTAATATATTTAAAGTTACTCCTCTGAAACCAAAGTCCTCTAGTACATAGATAAAGATACAATGATGTTGGAACAAGTTATTCAGAGTTTAGTTAATATGTGAACTTGCTTTTAGTTCCATCACAATAGGATTTGATAAAATTTTTCTAAAGCCTATTGAAGCTATTTGTAAATAATAATTAAAATAAACATACCCAACAATCCATTTCTTTTCGATCTGTCCTCCTCTGTGACAGGCTGTAATGACGGTTCCAACTTAACTTTCCCGTGCCAGGTACTAGATCTATTTCTAAAAGCGGCATCATTTTGAATACCATTACTTTCCATTGTGAAAAATCTGTAATTGTATCAAATAACGTTTATTTAAGTTTTTTAAAGGAAATGAACTGTAATATTTACCTTGTTTTAATTTTGACTGGTTCGTTTTTCTGCTTCAATTCAGGACAATGTCTTTTAATTTATATTCGAAAACTATATTTATCACTTATAAAGAACACACAAACGAAACACTAACTAGGAATATAATATCAGGAAGCTGTTGTTCCTACAGAACAGAAAATTGTACTGAAGAGAAAATTAAATTTTGATTAGTAAGTACCTGGGTGGAATCCCTCTTCTAATGTTATCTCCTAGGTTCACACCTATTTCCTGGAGTTCACAAGTCCAGTCATGAAAAGTCAATCTTAGAACAATCATTAGAGGATTAGACGCGATTCGTTCGGTCTTGCATCCTAGACGACCGGCGTCCTTTTGTTTAATTTTGGAAATTTGTCTCATAAAGGATTATAAGGTAGGCATTTTGAATACTTGAGGCTCTTAATGAGGTGGCAGGTAGACTTTCAGGACCCATTGGGATTCCCTAGTAATACTAATAAAACTGCTGGATTATTGCAAGAGGTTTAAATTTTGTATGGTTTTACTTTGAAAATTCGAAAGAAGAAATATACAGGGTGTTCAAATTAAATTATTACAGTTAAATACCGCCGAAAATATGCATTTTATAAAAAAAAAGTTTCAGGCAAAAGTTTTATAGTTTTTGGGGGAATAATTTTGGCTAAATCCATTTTTTTATAGCTGACTATAATATGGCCGTATCAAGGTGGACTTTTTTATTTCAAATTGGAACCCCGTTTTTTTAAATATTCTTAAAGTTCATAAAAAAATAAGAAACTTTTAAAGGAAACATTTTTTTTTTTATTGGACTTTTATCTATTGTGTAACACCTACTTGAAAATTTTGCAGGTTCAAAAAAAATTGGCTATATTATGAAATGTTTTATAAAAGGTGGTATTTAACTGTAACACTTTAATTTGAACACCCGGTATAATATCAGTAAAAGTATCTATTTTGTTAGAAAGATCGATAATATTTAAGTGTATATACATTTATGGCAGGGATGGGAAGGGATGTTTTTAAAAAAATTTAAATGTTTATACTGCCGTATTTAAATTAGTCCTAACCCCAAATATCGTGTAATACAGGGTGTCATGAAATTGGACGGTAATGTTTTAACAGCGTAATCTACATCCCAAAATAGGAGTAAAAGTTTATTGTATATGTATTATATTAAATTGTCCCTGTTTTTTTGTTGACTGTTTTTAACATTTTTGACAACACAATTTGGAAAACCAATATTTTCTATATAATAAAGCTACTTTTATTGTATCTCGCTAGGACTCACCATTTTCAGGAGAAAAGCATTTGAAAATGTCAAGATAAGTTGTTGTTATCTTATTCGAAGGTGGAAACAATAATTGGTAGGCTCGTGGAATCAGAAATTTTATTTTTTTTCTAATTTTGGAAAACCGGTGACTAAAAATTTTTTAAAAATATTTACAAAGATGTGCCATCAGGACTTCCTATATCTCGAAAACGAAACGTTTTCGGACCTATGTTTATATGAGTATATGAGATTTTACTTCTATTTTAGGATGTAGATTACGTTGTATGACCATCTAATTTCGGGTAACCCTGTATACTATTTTGTAGATCTCATTCATTCCTATTCACTATTTTGTTAAACTAACTTCTAGAATAACGTAGATGTATGTAAAGAATATGTTGATGAAAACGGTAAAAATTCTTTTTTTCATGGCATCTTATAGTTTTTTATGTGTACTTTCCAAAAGTGTGTTGCTTTATGTCCTGCGAAAAGTGTCTCATAATCGCGTTAAATCTCTTAATTTTTTGCCATCTTATAGATCTAGTCACATAGATTGCGAAAATGTATACAGGGTGTCCCGAAATTAGACGGTTATATTTTAACAGCGCAATCTACATTTTACAGCGTAATCTACATCCTAAAATAGGAGTAAAAGTTCATATAAACATAGATCCGAAAACGTTTCGGCATATTTTTGTAAATATTTTTTAAACTTTCTTTAGTCACCGGTTTTCCAAAGCTAAAAAAAAATTAAATTTCTGATTCCACAGGCCTACTAATTATTGTTTACACTTTCGAGTAAGACAACATCAACCTATCATGAAATTTCTGTTTCCCCTGTACTTTATCTGGGGACGGTTTACAGCTGCTAGTCGAGTTTTTAGTTCTGTTCTTAACCACCAGGTGCACATAACCTTCAAATCCATTGTTATTGTTTTTTAGAGTCCCGACCAAATTAAAAGCCAGGTATAGTAGTATAAAAACCTGCTCCAAGGGAGCGATTCCCGAATGTCGGAGCCCGTAAGGGCGGCCACAGACGCCACAGCATCCGGAACAACAAATACAGAGACATTATATTCACGCAGACATAGAGAGAAAATCAACAAAAGCCACAGTACGCCGAAAATTAACACCGACAAAACAGAGAAGGACAAGAGTCTCAGAAGTCCCATAACTCTGAAAATCAAAAGGACGATACATCATCCCTACAGGCATGTAAGTACGCCAAAACCGAAACCCTCATCCCACCCGGAGACAAAATCAGAGAAGTCTAGGGATCCAAGAAAACACTCATCATCCAGAAGACAAAGTTTGGAGAAAACTATAAACTATAAACTGTATCTTCCCTGAAGCAGATACGCAACAAAAAAAGCAAATGATGAGAATTTGCAACACCCCTCAGGGAGCGGTGAACAAAAAACACCCCCAAACGAAAAAAATATAACTACTTTTTCAACCATGGACAAAAATCCTTTTTTCACTCCACCCTCTGAGGGGAGCAATTCATCACATGTACACTCTCCAATGGCAACGGACGATACACCCAGCAGTGCGGAAAACACGATGACGTACCAAAGTGCGGAAAATTCGCCCTTAGACATTAGTGATATTTACCCCGAAAGTGCGACTAAACAAACCGAGAGTTCAAAAACCACAAACGCGAAAAGTGACGCTAATAATAGTGAAACACGCGATAATGCAACCAGTGAAAACCGCGAAAATGTGAAAAACGCAAATAACAGTGAAACCACCCTCGAAAAATTCGAATCCGCGTACAAAACACTACCTCTGCCGAGTTCGGTCACGGCCCGAGTACTAAATTTCAACGCGGACAAAAACACCCCCACCTCCAGTGAAGAGGAGAGTAAAAATAAAAATAAAAACAACGCTCCACCACCACAACCCCTAAGGAAAGGCATTTTCTCTCTCCCACCACCTATGCAAGTAAAACCACCTGCAACACTGGTAAATTCACCCCCAAATACCCAACTACTACTGCCAAAGAGAAAAAATCCATCCCCGCCTGAAATTACAAACACAGGCAACGACGGGGAAGATGAATCTGAAGGTCCGGACAACCAAGGGTTTCAAAATCCCAGAAAATACAAGAAATTCAAAACGAATTTCGTAAAACTGCTTGAACGCAAAGTAGCATCCACTATACCGCTAAACAACAGGTACGACTCCCTATCTGAAAGCGAAGCAGAAAATGAACAAACCACTGTCATTGCCCCCACCACAAAAGGCAAAGCCACCCCTAACCTACCAGTTAAGGGAAAATCAAATAAACAGAGTGACAACAACAACAAAACGGCCACAAAAACAAACAAAAAAGCCATCATTCCCCCAATAGTAGTGGACGGGAGAACGGACAATCCTCACCAACGACTTGAAAGCAATCGTAAAAGGGAAGTACTCAGTTAAATATACTAACTCCACCACAAATATATTTACTGAGGAAATAGAAGACTACGAATCCATACTAGGCAGCATAAAGCAAGCGGAAATACCGTTCCACACATATACAAGCAAATCAGAGAAAACACACGCTTTTGTGCTCAGGGGGCTTGCAAATGGTACTGAAAAGGAATCTATTGAGGAGGACCTAATAGCCTCGTATGAAATCAAGCCCAAAGAGATTTTCAAAATGACTACGAAACATAGACCACTATTCTTAGTGGTTACAGACCCGGCCATAACACTCGACTACCTGAACAGAAACGTAAGGGTAGTCGAAAACACTAGAATCATTTGGGAGCTGAGAAAATCTACCAGAAGTATCATACAATGCCACCGGTGTCAGGCATGGGGACATGCCACCTCAAACTGCGGTAGGCCCCCAAAATTCCTAAAGTGCGCAGGAGATCATTTAACCCGAACATGTCTCAAAACTAGGGAAACACCCGCCACCTGTGCAAATTGCCTGGGTGCACACCCTGCTAACTACACACAATGCAAGACATACACTGAACGAGCAGCCATAATGGAAGAGAGGAAATTGAGACAAAGTCAGCCACGAAAATTCAACCCCGTACCCCCACCAGCAGTAAATGCCTGGGACAAAAATAAAAACAAAAATAACCCCAACCTGGAAGATTTCCCTGCCCTACCCACATCGAGCAGGCAAACGGAAAGAATTGTACCAAATAAACAACCCCGTACCCAACCCCATACCCAATCCCAAATTCCCAACCAACCTGATGGTACAATGGATGATATTTTCGCCCTTAACCAAGAACTCATAGAATTAAATAGCATGGTAAATGTAGCAGAACTCACCCGTGCTGTCAGAGAACTCAACGCCCAATTACGCAAGTGTAACAACAACCCTGCACAATACTTAATGACATTTAACAACTTCATGACAAATTTAGATAAATTCAACATCAGGAACTAATTCAACAATGTAAAGAGAGACAAACTGAGAATTTGTTTTTATAATGTGCGCGGGCTGCTAAACAAGATCGGTCTTGTAAGCAATTTCATTCACAAGCATAAATTTGACATAATAATTTTGACAGAGACGTTCCTAAAAACAACGGACAAAGTAAGAATACGAGATTTCATAATAATTAGACAGGACAGACAACAACTACAACAAAGACAAGGAGCGGGAGGGGTAGCTATCTTGATTAAGAAAGACATTATATTTAAACAGCTCAGAAAAGCAAATGTATCAACTAAATTAGAGCATCTCATTATAGAGGTTAATAATATTATAATCATAGGTGCTTATCACACCCCTAGCAAAAATCTAATAGGTAGAGATCTGCACATACTGATGTCAAAAGGAAACAGGGTTCTTCTCGCAGGGGACCTTAATGCTAAATATCCGGAATGGGACGCTAATTGTGACATCCCCAACCCCAGTGGACTGCTACTGAAATATTTCGCTGAAGCGAACGGTTACATAATACAATACACCGACGAACCAACCTTTTTCCCTTCCTGCGCGACTCACACCCCTAGTACACTGGATATAGCATTAGCAAAAAATATTCCAGACATTCGAAACATGCGTACAATATCCACCCTAAGCTCAGACCACGATCCAGTGTACTTGGAAATCTGGACTACTCAAAAAATACCCCGACAATATAGGCAATATTACGACTACAAATCGACAAATTGGGCAAATTACAGAGACGAATTGGACAAATTAATTAAAATCAACAATAAAATCACATCGAAAGAATTATTAGAAGTCGAAACAAACAACTTTATTCACGCAATACAAAAAGCTAGAGACGCAACAACTACACTTAAAACACAAAAACAACACAACGACATATTGCATATAGAGATTACGGACATGATAAATAACAAAAATATCATAAGAAAAAGATGGCAACAACACAGACAGAGCGAAGATAGGGTTAGTATGTACAATATAGCAAAGACCATCAATAAAATGATCAGTGAACATCGTAATAATAAATGGAAAACCACCCTATCGGAGCTCAAACCACACGACAACTCATTGTGGAAAGTAGTGAGAAGATTTAAAAAATCGAACTCGCTGCTTCCCACAATGAAACGAGGACCCGACTTACTAAACACAGACAAAGACAAAGGACAAGCCTTTGGCGAACTCTTTCAGTCTAACTTTGTTAACGAACAGGAAAACAACCATGAACAGCAGCGCATTGAACTTGTAGTAAATGCGCTGGAGCAGTCGGAACCACAAGTAGTGCCACATTCCTTCTATACCTCCCCTAAAGAGGTGTGTGAAGTAATTAAGTGTCTCAAAAACAGAAAAGCTCCGGGACCGGATGACATCAGTAACATATTAATCAAAAACATGTGTAGAAAGGCTGTCGTGCAGCTCCACCATATAATTAATGCCATTTTCAAGCTACAACACTATCCCAGTGGCTTGAAAATGGCAAATATTATCCCAATTTTAAAGCCAGGCAAACCGGCCAATAAGGTCGATAGTTACCGCCCCATTTCCTTACTAAACACAATTGCTAAAATAACTGACACTGTAATTTTGAATAGACTTAAAAAAATCGAACAACGACTACAAATTATCCCACGGGAACAATACGGTTTCAGAGAGGGACATAGCACAGTCTCACAAGTCCTTAGAGTTGCGCATCACGCAAAAGAAGGCTTTAATAACGATCTCCAAACTGTCCTAGTAACATTAGACTGCGAAAAGGCCTTTGACACCGTATGGACCCGTGGGCTAATACATAAAATGCTTGCGAATGATTTTCCTGTACACATTATAAAAATAATCCAGTCATACTTAACGGACAGACAATTTTGTATTAAGATAAATTCAACAATAACAGGACCTTTCCTAGCGATGGCGGGGGTACCCCAGGGCTCAGTACTTTCGCCGCATTTGTACACAATTATGACCTGTGATTTACCCATGGGTGATAATGGTGTACAGACGGCGTTGTACGCCGACGACATCTGTGTTTTTTCTAGCCAAAGATCAGCTCAAGACGCCGTCAGGAAGCTGGACAGCCATATAAACGGACCGTTGATCACCTATCTAGACGAAAACAAAATTAAATTAAACTCAAACAAGACCGAGACAGTGCTTATATCCAAGAGGCGGACCGAAGGCATAGACACGCCCCTTCGAGTCCAAGATCAGCCAATAGAGCCAAAGACATCAATTAAATATCTAGGATTTCAGCTGGATAGGGCATTAACGTTTCGACAACATATTTTGGACAGGGTAGCTAAAAACTGTGGAATTCTAAGGACTCTCTAACCCTTATGAACAAGCGGAGTAGAGTTACCCTGTCAAACAAAATTCTTCTGTACAAAACAGTATTCAGACCAATACTAACGTATGGTTGTCCAGTTTTCTGCTCAATGGCACAAATACATTATAATAAATTACAAAATGCGCAAAACAGATGTCTGAGGCTAGTTCTAGGGTGCGACCGCTACACTAGAATACGAGACATGCACGCTACGACAAATATGCCACTCATTAGAGACTTTATCATCAAAACAGCCGAAAACTTCTACGCGCGATGCCTCCCTGACGAGTTAAGGGATAGCATCATTAACATACATCGGGGAGACGGCGTGCGCAGAAAGCACGGCTGTATTCATCAATGTTTGAGCATATACCGACGACAATAACAGGACCCTCCACTTAGCATAACGTACTAAACAACAATTCACCCGACATGGATACTTACGAGATCTAGTAGGACGGACGACTGAACGGTGAAATCGACTGACAGTGCCACGGCCGAGGGCAATGAAGGAGCAGGTTCTAGCCAAGGAGGGGGTGAACTGAGTAACTTCCAATCTGGCTATGTATCTACCCCTTCAGATGCAAACAACCCCTCACCCTTCAGTACCGATATGAACACCGGGAAAAGGGCAAATAACACATTCACCACGATACCAAGTGATCCAAGAATTAAAATTGGCATAATAAATACGGACATACCACCTACCCTAGCCAAAAGTATTATGGAATACAAAGCAGGAAGTCAAACATCAGAGGAAGAAAACAGAGACACAAATATGGGCACGCAGAACAGTATAGATGACAGAAACTTACCACACTCGCCAAACAGTGTTTTCCCCATTAGAACGGGGACAACTGTATCCCTGGAAGCAATGGAGACCAACACCATACAGAGCAATGAACCACCATATCAAACCCCTAAAAGGTTCAGCTCCAATTTCCAACAGCTTATAAGGGAAAAATCACTGAAAACAATAACTGCAACGAACAACAGATTCCAAGCCCTGACGGACGAATCTGAATCGGAATATGAAGATGAAATCAGGAAAATAGTTAAAAGAAAAAGGAAAATGGCAAAACAAGGGGATGAAAGCAGTAAAATAAATAACAATAATGCACCAACACAAAGCAAGAATGCAGAAAAAACCAACTGAAAGCAAAAGTAATAACACAAAACCAAGTATCTCCCAAAACACCCCCAAAAAGAAAAACCCCATGCCACCCATCGTAATAGAAGGTAAAACCACAAACCAAAGCCAACTTATAAAAGACATCAAAGAATTAGTAAAAGGGCAATTCTCAATAAAACACACAAACGCCTCCACCATATTATTTGTAGAAGGAAGAGAAGACTATGATCGCATGGTAAACAACATCAAGGCAGAGAAAATGCCATACCTACACGTCGTACGAAGACAAGTCACATGCCTTCGTACTGCGGGGGTTAGCAGACGGGACACAAATTAGCCAAATAGAAGAAAATCTCATAGAAGAGTATGACATTAAAACACGATCGATCTTCAAAATGAATACGAAAAACAGACCGCTGTTCCTGATCGTCACTGACCCCACGTTGACATTAGAGTACATGAACAAAAATGTAAGAAGGGTACTCTATTCCAGAGTAACATGGGAAATCAGAAAATCTGTGAAACAAATTATTCAATGCCATAATTGTCAACAGTGGGGTCATGCAACGGCCAACTGCGGAAGGCCATCTAAATGTGTAAAATGCGCAGGGGATCATCACACACGAACGTGTATAAAATCTCGTGAAACTCCGGCCACATGTGTAAATTGTGGGGGTGATCACCCTGCCAATTACACAAAATGTGTTAAATACTTAGAACGTCTAGAAAGACTAGAGGAGAAAAGAGTACAAAGGCCACAAATTAACAAATATGTACCCGCCCCCGTGCCAGCAGTTAACCAATGGGAAACAAGAAGAACTAATACTAACAGAGAGCAATTTCCAGCTCTGCCCACACAGAGGTCAAATCAGAGGTTAAAGGCCCAAAATGAAAACCACATTAAACAAATTAATGTAAAACCAAGCCAAACCAGTGAAACACCAAGGAACAACACACAAAATCAGACCATGAACGATGTCAACTCACTGAATGATGCATTTGCGGAGCTAAACAGTTTAGTAAATATAGGTGATCTGGTAAGAGCGGTAAGACAACTTAACAATCAAATACGACAATGTAGAAACGGACAAGAACTGATTGAAACCTACAATAATTTTATGACAAATGTTGACATAAACTTTAATTTGAGAAACTAAAGAACTAACTAACTACGTAGACAAGCTAAAAATTTGTTTTTACAATGCAAATGGGATGCGCAACAAAACCGCAATTGTTCGCAGTTTCATTCTCAAACATCAATTTGACATCATGCTCATCACAGAGACACACTACACACCGACAATTACTTTCAAAATACACGAGTATGATGTCATAAGACAGGACAGACCTAACCAAGCATGGGGGGGGGGTAGCTCTATTAATAAAGAAAAATTTAAAACACCATCAAATTCAAAACATAAAAATCTCGCAAGAACACGTAATAGCTAACATTAATGGTATAATTTTTGTAGGTATGTACAACCAACCTAGCAATATCCTAAGTAAACGTGAACTAACTAGTATAATGTCATTAGGAAACAGAGTCTTTCTGTTTGGCGATCTCAACGCCAAGCATCATCACTGGGATGCTAACTGCATACATCCAAATACAAGCGGAAGAAATCTTGACGAATTCGCCGAGAGCGAAGACTGCATTATTCAATATACTGAAGAACCATCATTTTTTCCAAACAATGGTAATACGCCAAGCACACTGGACATTGCCGTAACGAAAAACATACCAAACGTAGACAACATACGAACTATAACTACCATGACATCAGACCACGACCCAGTATACCTGGAGATCAAGCACAAAAGCGCAATCCCCAGGATACAGGGTCAATTCCATGACTATAAGACAACAGACTGGCACAAATTCAGGACAATACTTGACGAAAATGTGACAATAACCAAAGACATTGACAGTACTGACGCACTTGAGGACGAATTTCACAAACTAACAAACGCCATCAAACTAGCAAGAGACAAAACCACAAAAATAATCACTTACAAACCAAAAATAGACTATCTCCCACAAGACATAACAGAACTCATAACACACAAGAACAACATACGAAAACGATGGCAAACAAACAGGTTGGCTGAGGACAGGGTCTTACTCATTGACATCGGTAAAGTAATCAATAAAAAGATAACAGAACATAGAAACGCAAAATGGAGAAAGACCCTGGAAGCAGTCAACCCACAGGACAACTCACTGTGGAAAGTTCTAAGACGGTTTAAAAAACCATACTCGGAACTTCCCACATTGAAACTCAGAGACAAAGTGTGCTTGACAGATGACCAAAAAGGCAGCGCTCTCGGCGAATACTTTCGGGATAACTTCGTCAACAATCAAATTAATAATGATAAACATAATGAAATTGAAAACGTATGTAAAGACATTAAAAACATGAATTTAGTAAACATTGATCCAAAACACTTAACATCCCCTAAGGAGATAATTGATGCAATCAAGAGATCGCACAGCAGAAGGGCTCCGGGACCTGATGGCATAACAAATATTATACTTAAAAATTTATCAAAAAAGACCATCGTGCAATTACACTACCTAATAAATAACATCTTTAAACTACAATTTTACCCTGAAGCACTCAAACTAGCAAATGTAATCCCTATACACAAAAAGGGAAAGAATAAAAACGCAATAGAAAGCTACCGCCCAATATCCCTCCTAAATGGAATATCCAAAATAGTGGACAGAATAATACTTAACAGACTGACAACATACGAACAAGACAATACAATCATACCATCTAAACAGTACGGTTTCAGAGCCGGACACAGTACCAATGCACAAATCATCAGAATTGCTAACGAGTCTAAAAAAGCATATAACAAAAAGTTTCAAACGGTGCTAGTTGCATTGGATGCTGCTAAAGCATTTGACACCGTCTGGACAGATGGCTTGATATACAAAATGTTTGAGAATGACTACCTCGTTTTCATTGTAAAAACAATCCAAACATACTTACATAACAGACAATTCAATATCAAAATCAACAACACAATTAACGGACCTTACACAGCAAGGGCTGGAGTACCCCAGGGCTCAGTGCTGGCGCCACACCTGTATACCATAATGACCCATGACATGCCAATGGGTCAAAATGGAATACAGACGGCGCTGTACGCGGATGACACCTGTGTCTTCAAATCCTCACATTCAGCGGAAATAACGCTCAGAAGACTGGACATACATGTAAACAGAACGTTAGTCCCCTACCTCGAGGATAACAAAATAAAAATAAACCCTGAAAAAACAGAAAGCCTAATATTAACCAAAAGACAATCCGATAACATAAAAAGTAAAATCACAATTCAAGGCAACAAAATAGAAACTAAAAATAGTATGAAATATTTAGGTTTTATACTGGATAGGGGGCTAACGTTCAAGAATCATATCACAGACAGGGCTAGTAAAACGATCGAAGCAATCAAAACCATCTACCCATTATTACATAGGGGTAGTGGGGTTTCAAAGAACAACAAATTACTCTTATACAAGCAAGTGCTTAGACCCATACTTACTTACGGTAGTCCAGTCTTCTGTTCTATGGCCAATACTCATTTCGAACGTTTACAAAGAATTCAAAACAGGTGTCTTCGGCTAGCGCTGGGGTGCAATAGATAAGAGCGAATCACGGACATACACGAACAAGCATCCGTGGAACCAATTAAAGAATTTATAACAAAAACATCAGAGAGATTCTACAGAAATTGTCTTCCTAGATTTCTAAAGGAAGACATATTAACCCAAAACGAAAATGACGGAGTCATAAGAATCCACGGGTGCTTGCATCAGAATCTAGACATATACAAGAGAGACATAGACTGACAGATGCTACTAACAAGTCCACAGCAGCGAACATTTCACTGAAATGCTAAATCACTACGACCACTAGTTATTAACTGTGGTCGGACGGAAGACTGCACGGTGACGTCACGGATTTGTATTGTGATCGTCTATCGGCGGTGGCAAGCTGAATTCGGAGCGAAATCGTGTAGTCTTGTGATTTGGTATTACTCCTGACAAACTACAACGTGACGCACACATAGACAAGGACAACCCTGTTTTTTGCAACTGGTTTTTCAGGGAAGACACCCACAAAATTAAAATCAAACAAAAACTATAGACGTACTCAATTACTGATCAAGCCAGCAAACCTAGTAGTAGCATAATGCTTAATTAAGCAAGGAGGCGACTCAAACACACATAATGTATAAAATTAATACATGCATCATTCGGCTATGACAACGGCCAAGGCCTAAACATTTATTTTAGGTGGTGTAGGTTAGAACTTCCCGGCCACACGAGAAGTAACTACGCAATGATATTGTAATTAATTAATGTATAGGGGAGGTGTGGGAGACTTGGTACCCTGGGAGAGTTGGGACAGTGTTATTTTGTTGCGTTAGGTTGCCACTGTGAGAGTGACCTTCAAACTGTTCAATCATTATTGTGTTTACATTCAGTCAAGCAGCGATAGTCGTATGTATATGGTGTTTTCTAAGTCTCAGATAGTGAAAAAACGTTTTTGGTAATTAAAAGTAAGTTTTTTTTTTGTATATTTTGCTTTAGTTTTTAATAAATTATTCTTAAACAATAAAAGTTAATTGTGCATGTTGTTGTACCGTATTTTGTCTTTAAAATGTGATCTGCTGTTGTCAATTTACTCTAACCTAACAATATTTGGCGCTATTTTTAACTTCACCAGTCCGTCAGGGAGAGTTGGGACAATATTATAAGGGAGAGTTGGGACGTCCCAAGTCTCCCTGATTAAAGGTATATTCTTCTATTTTCCGTGTTGTAGGCACATTATTATTTTTGTTTTCTTATTTTCAGCTATGCCATTACGATACAAAAAAAAGGAAAAAAACCGTAGTATTCCCACGCAAATTATACAGCAGGCCGTGGAAGAATATAGAAATGTTGGAGGGCTAAGAAAAATTGCTAACAAGTATGACATACCAAAGACATCCCTAGCTAGGTACCTTAAGGCAGGCAACTTGGACAAACTTTTGGCAGTACATGAAAGTTATGGGTCGTCCTATCGACAATCTCAAATTTTTACCATTGAGGAGGAACAAATGCTTGTTAAATATATTATAACGGCCGCAAGAATGCACTATGGTTTGAGTAAAAATCAAGTTCGTCAATTTGCTTATCAATTCGCCCAGGCTAATGGAAAAAAAATACCGAAATGTTGGGAAAAAAATGAGAAAGCTGGAGAGGATTGGTGGAAAGGTTTTAAAACTAGGAACCCAACTCTATCAGTGAGAAAGCCAGAGGCAACTAGCCTTTCCCGCTGCACTAGTTTCAATCGGAAAAATGTTAATGAATTTTTCGATAACTTGGATGAAGTGGTAACCAAATATAAATTTCCGCCCAGTGATATTTATAACTGTGATGAGTCAGGACTTACTACAGTTCAAAATCCAGGTAAAGTGGTCGCTGAAAAGGGTGCAAAACAAATTGGTCAAGTTGTCTCTGCAGAGAGGGGAAGTTTAGTGACAGGTTTATTTACAATTAATGCGACAGGTCAGTGTTTTCCTCCTTTTTATGTATTTCCAAGGGTAAATTTTAAGGAATACATGCTGGCAGGCTCCTACCCAGGATCTGCTGGTGCAGCACACCCATTAGGATGGATGACCGATGTTAATTTTGCAATATATTTACAACATTTTTTCAAATACGCTAAACCAGCCGTCGACAGACCTGTTCTTTTGATATTTGACAATCATGATAGTCACATATCAATAGAGTCTCTACAGTTTTGCAAACAAAATAATATCGTCTTACTAACTTTCCCCCCTCATTGTTCACACAAACTGCAACCGTTAGATATTGGAGTCTACGCACCATTAAAAAAATATTATAGTGCAGAGTGTGATTCATGGATGAAAAGAAATCCTGGAAAGACAATTAGCATTTATGAAGTAGCCTCGCTCTCATCCCAAGCAATGATAAAAGCCTTTACACCGACAACAATTCAAGCAGCGTTTAAAAAAAGCGGAATTTTTCCCTTTGACCGTAATATTTTTAATGACGTGGATTTTCTGGCATCTGCTGTTACCGACAGGCCTAATCCAGAGGTATATGATGCAATTAGTTCAGAAGCGAACCTAGAAAACACAAACATTACAATTGACACCAATATTGAGGCAATTCCGTCCACTTCAAATGTTAGCGACTCAATAGATGTCATGAAGAAAAAAGTGCTGGTAACGCCTGAACAACTACGTCCGCACCTAAAAGCAGCAGCGCGCAAGAAACAAAATAAAGGGCGTAAGCCTGCTAAAACGCGAATTTTAACAAATACCCCCGGTTAAAGATGCAATAATTGCTGAAATTGAGACTCGCCTTAAAAAAAAGGAAAGATGTGTATCTGTGAAAGCCATAAAAAAAGTAACAAAACGGCTAGTTTCATCATCCAGCGAAGATGAAAAGCATGATCCTATAGTTTATGCAGAATCTGGAGACTCTGATTTAGAATTCTCGGAGGAAGAAGAAGAAGAGAGCAATGATTCGCATCAAGAAGATATACATTTTTTGGAATCAGATTTTGTAATTGTTAAATGTACAGGAAAAAAAAGCGAAATACATTATGTGGGAAAAGTTGTTGGGTTAGCAGAGGATTATTTAGAAATAGAATTTCTAAGAAGGAAACATAAAACATTTCAATTTGATTTTCCGCCAGTTCAGGAAAAGCGGACGATTGCAATTGAAGATATTTTTAAAAGATTGCCACTTCCTATACAAAAGCCTGGTAGGTACTGCTCGTATCCAAAATATGGGAGTTTAAGGCAAGATATTTTCAAAATATTAAAGATTTACGATAAAATATCACGTTAAAATATTTAATATTATGATTTTTTTTTAATAATCACTTATTTTGTTTTATATTACCATTGTAGATACTTTTTTGGTAAAGTGTTATTTTGAATTAAAATAGTTTTTTGTCTTTTTGGTCTTTATTTGGGTTGTCCCACCTCTCCCCATCACCGGACCCAACTCTCCCTTATAAAAGGGAGATATGGGACAAAATCATTACTTTATAAAAAAATTTATAGAAACATTAGTTGTTTAAAAAAATTAACAAAATGCTGTACATAGTTGGCAATTAAATGAAGGTATACGTACGTATTTTTATTTTATTAAAATAATAAAAATTAATCATTACAAAAATTTAAAACCAAAAAATGTCCCAATTCTCCCACATCTCCCCTATATATTGTAAATATTTTAAAATTGAATAAATGATGACGGACGAGGGCGATTTCCGTCCACGACTTTGGCGCTTTCGGGTGGTTTTACTGTGCAGTAGCCCTGTGAATTGTGACAAAAACGAAGACTATCGCAAGACCAACATACAACGCTGACAACCCTGTTTTTTCCTAGCTTTTTCAGGGGACAAAAACCAAACTAACCGCCGACAAATCTCTAAACTAAGACAATTACCGACTTCAAAGACACCACAACCCCCTAATAATGCAGTTCAGTTCAGTTTCAAAGTCATTTATTTACATTTTAAAATTTATCTACATGTCAAAAATCTATATATCACATTTCTTCTAAGGATTTCTTCCACTCTGCTGCTGGAAGTATTCCTGTATGGCTCCCAGGGGAGCCAGGACCGATGTCATGGCCTAATGCGAGTATAAAATTTCGTTTATCTTTGAATTTGTTGCCTTCTCCTTGCTGAGAGCAGCATTATAAGCCAATTTAGAGGGGCTAACTGGACAATAATTGATTAAGTGTTGGAGTTTTTGTCTGATTTTAATTTAGTGTGCGTTCCCTGAAAAACTAATCCGAAAAAACAGGGTTGTCCTTGTCTGTGTGTACGTAGGGTGGTAGTTTACGTGCATGTTTAATTAAATCACAGGACTACACGGTGAATTCAACACCCAGAACCGGGACCCAGGCAAGCCTTACTTTACTTTCAAAATCTTTATTCATTTTTATGTACAATATTTACATTACAAACAATATATAAATACATTAATTTATCGATAGGGGTACTTCCGTCTGTGCGTTGGAAGTGTTCCTGCCTATCTTCCTCCTAGAGGCACCGATGTTCTGGTCTGCATTTATTTATCGTTTTTCTTAATTGGAATATTTCTAAGCATCTCCTTATTGATTACAATATCATATGCCTTTTATGTGGGCTAGCAAGAGCGATAATGGAAAATTCGTCCACTTACAATAACAAAGTTCTAACTACACCTTTTTTCAAATTCTAAGTTTTAGTATTATAGGGTTCTAACTGCTATTTTCTGCCTATTTTTAATAAATATAGCGACATCTAAAAATCGTAAGATAAACTAGAATAAACGCAGAGTTCTATCAGCCACAAACATTTGTTATTTTTATTTCACATGGTTGTATCTGCCTACACTTAGAACTATATTATCCGAAAAGAGTAGTTAGAACGTTGTTATAGTAATACGGTATTGACGGCTGCTTGTTTTATAACCTTAAAAGTTAGTGTATCTGTGTTGTGTATAAAGACGACCAAAATTATAAGATTACCATGAATAGAAGTAAATTAATATTAAAAATGGGTAAGTAATAACAGCCTAAAAATATGATTTAATAAGTGCTTTATAAAATTTGAAAGCTTTCGTTATATTTGTTTCATTATTTTAAGCTCATGAGAAATGTAACGGAATTCCGTTGGCCGAAAATGGCAATAAAAGTGAGCTTTTAACTGTATCTCAATTGTCAGAAATCGTTACCAATGATAATGTAGCCGACAATAACTCCTTTCATTCGATAGAAGATATGATAGAAAACGCGGAAGTAGTTATGGACTGTGACCAATCTACCGTCACCTCTTCATTCATTGTTTCCAATCTTTCAGAGCAGTGTTTTACTAAGGCACATTTAGAAGACATGACCCAAGAAATTGATGTAGAAAAAAATCTAGTTCAAGTAATAAAATGAATTAAAGCAATAACAAACACAAAAATAACATCCCCTCTTTATTTTTTAGCTAAACGAATTAGAAATTCAGGTTTATGGAGAAAATGCCCTATTGGAATCAGCAGAAATCATGACAATTTCTGAACTTCCAGACCAATGTGTTGAAGCTCCTATAGAAAAGGTAGCCCAAGAAGTCGTTATTGAAACTAACGGAGTGCAGGTAATTAAATTCTATAATATTAAATACTCAAAAAACACATTTTTTTTTATTTTTCAGCTTCATGAATTAGAAATAAATGAAAATACTGGGCAAAATAAGATATCCGAAAACTTTATAGAAGTTTTAGAGACACAAGAAAAAAAAGAACACACGAAAACTAATTCAGAACCAAATGAACTAAATATGTCAAAACATGAGAACAAAATACTTGTAAGAAAGAAAGTAAGTAAACCAGAAACATGGAAAAATAATATTCGAAAAAACCTCTGCCAGGCAGGTAAAGAATATATTAGCTCAAGAGGAAAGCATGTTTGCGCTAAAACGATAGTGAATAAAAAAGACTGTCTAAATAACTGCAAATTCCAATGCTGTAAAAAAATTGGGGAGAATGCCAGAAAAAATTTGTTTCATTACTACTATGAATTGAATCAAAATGAAAAGTACGTGTTTCTTAAGCAAGTAACAGAAAAGTTT
This sequence comes from Psylliodes chrysocephalus, assembly GCA_927349885.1. Taxonomy (NCBI): domain Eukaryota; kingdom Metazoa; phylum Arthropoda; class Insecta; order Coleoptera; family Chrysomelidae; genus Psylliodes; species Psylliodes chrysocephalus. The sequence goes on along the minus strand of OV651814.1, from coordinate 100,738,891 downwards.
ATTAAAGGGCGCAAAACTACGGAAGGTGCGTCTCGTCGTGCCTATTCATTTAAATACTTTTTTAAGGTTCAAGAAGAGAAAATACAAGTATGCAAAAAATTTTTTTTAGGAACACTAAATATTTCTCAAAAACCAGTTTATACCGTACATTCTGCTGATAGTGACGTTCCAAAAAAAGATCTGAGAGGAAAGACCGGCAGTAGAAAATTAGATAACAAGAAAAGGCAGGTCGTTATTGATCACATTAAAAAATTTAACGTGGTCGAGTCTCATTATTGCAGACAGAATAGTCAGAAAAAATATTTGGAAGCCACATTAACAATTCCAAAAATGTATGATTTATATCTTAAATATTGTGCAGAAAATAACATAGAAAATCCGGTTAAAGTCTCAATGTATAGGCAAATTTTCTGTACTAATTTTAACTATAGTTTCCATAAGCCTAAAAAGGACGTTTGTGAGACCTGCTCGACTTATTATTTAAAGAAAAAGGAAAACAGGCTAAGCAACACCGAAGAAGCTGCCATGGAAAAACATATTGCAGAAAAAGAAGCTATGAGAAAGGAGAAAGAAAATGATAAGAAAAGTGGAATTCCTGTTTTATGTTTTGACCTGGAAAATGTCATAACTTGCCCAAGATCTTTTATTGGAAATTACTTTTATCTGCAAAAGTTGACTATGTATAATTTAACAGGTCATTTATCCACAACGAATAAAGGATATTGTGTATTGTGGATTGAAACCCTTCAGGGCCGAAGTGGAAATTGCCTGGCTAGTGCCTTTAGAAAAATTATTGAGAAGGTTCTAGAAGATAACCATTTTAATGTACTTATTACTTGGAGTGATAGCTGCGTTCCCCAAAATCGCAATTCCCACATAGCTTTTTGCGTTTTAGATTTACTTAGAAATCACCCAGATCTTGACTGTTTAACTATGAAATATTCCGTTCCTGGACATGGTGCTGTACAGGAGGTAGATAATATTCACAGCCAAATTGAGAGGCACATGTCACAAATAGAATTTTTTTCACCTTTGGGGTTCATAAAGGAACTTAAGCAGGTGAATAAAAAAAATCCATTTGTTATCATTCAGATGAAAGAATCAGATTTTATGAACTATGAGGAGTGTTCTAAACAACTGAAATATGATAACATACCATTTACAAAAGTTTATACTATGCAATTTTCCAAATCTGATCTAACAGAAGTACGTTTTAAAAGAAGTCACACAAATAATGAGTTTATTAAGGTTTCGATAAGTCCTGCTGTTCCTGCTCTCCCACGCCGTAGAACCAAAAAATTTGCGGAAGTAAAATCCCCTCCTGAAATTGCAAATTTAATACCAAAAATACTCTCAAGCAAGAAAGAAATCTCCAAAGAAAAAATTAATGCTTTAAAAAAAATGATGCCGTCAATGCCGCAAATTGACCAAGATTATTATAAAGCACTATTACATTTATAATTTTCATTACTTAATGTTCAATTATTTCGTTTAATTAATTATGTAGTTACTTTACTTTGATTAGTTTTAATCAGTATTTTTTTAGTGAATTTATTTTGATTAAAAATTAAATAAATTCTTTAAAAATATTCACATAGAACTTTGTTTTAATACCATGACTTATTATACACAGACTTTCTCTAACCTGACAAAGTTGTAAGTGACAGTTAGAACCATGTTCAGTTAAATATTTCTGAAAAAATAAGTTCACAAGGTTCTATCTTCATTTATAACTTACAAATTCGAGGTTTAGGTAAAGTCCAATCCATTATATTTAAGAATTAAATGATAATATAAGAAAACTTTGGAAATATAAAAATTATCCCGATTTAATAACATTAATGTTTTACTAATTATTAGATGCGCAAACTTTAACATTTAATTTCTCAAAATGGATGTATGTCCAGTTAGAACTTTATTATTCTAAGTGGACGAATTGTTGAGTTTTTGTCTGATTTTAATTGTGATTGTCTTCCCTGAAAAACCGTATAAAAAAACAGGGTTGTCCTTGTATGTGTGTTCGTCTCAAGTTAGTCTATGTACGTGAGAAAGCCAAATCTTTAGACTACACCGTGAAATCCCCATTCAACATCGAAATTGGAGCGCTAGCCGCAATTTCTGCATTGAATAGTGACGTCACCGAGCAGTCTTCCGTCCGACTAGAGTTGATAGCTAGTCGAATTCGAGATTTGTCTATTCAGTGTAATTCTCGCTGCTGTGAGTCAGTTAGTAGCAGCGCCCAGTCCACGTCCTGTCGTTAGCTGAGGGCTCTTTTTGTCTCGTCTGTAAGTTGTGGGTGCTTTATGCAGACATCCATGCTTCCTGTTTGCACCATCTCCTGTGCAGATAGTTTTTGCTAGTTTATAGTGTGTGTGTGCTTTGACAGTTTGCATGGATGTTTGCATATGCATGAGTTTTTGTATGTGGTGTGAATGAAGTTCAGTTCCTAAGTGTGTATTGATTGTCAACGTCGCTCATAAATGCATTGTAGGTCTCGATAATTTGTTGTCCGTTATTACATTGTTTTAGTGCAGCGTTAAGCGCTCTTATCGCTCTTGTTAGCTCACCTATGTTTATTATCCTGTTTAGCTCTGCTAATTCCTTGTTAAGGGCTGTGAACTCATTCATAGGGGTGTTAGGGTGTGATATTCTTGTCGTATTTATTGTTGATTCAGCTTTGGTGGCCTCTACTGAATTTGTTCTGACATTTTTCTGTCCCAATGCTGGGAATTCTTCATTTCTTCTTGCAGCATTATTGCTACTGTTTTTTCTAGCCTCCCAGTGATTTACCTCAGGTATAGGTGCAGGTACTAATTTACGCTGTGGCATTGGTCGCCTTTCTTCCATCCTAGAGAGTCTTTCTAGGTATGTTTTACATTTTGAATAGTTCGCGGGGTGATCACCCCCGCAGTTGACACACGTTGCAGGTGTGTCCCTGGTTTTGACACACGTGCGTGTGTGGTGATCCCCCGCACACTTTACGCATCTGGCTGGTTTGCCACAGTTTGCTGTCGCATGTCCCCACTCCTGGCATGTGTGACATTGTATGATCTGTTTGACCGATTTTCTGATCTCCCAGGTCACTCTGGTGTGTAAGATTCTTCTGACGTTCTTGTTCAAGTATTCCAGAGTGATGACTGGGTCTGTGACCACCAGGAAGAGGGGACGTTCTTTGGTTTTCATTACGAAAATTTCTCGTACAGTTATTTCTTGTTCTTCTTCTAGATCTTCCTTTATATCTTCCATTTTGGTGTTTTCGGCCAAGCCTCTAAGTACAAATGCATGTGACTTGTCGCTACTGGGGGTATATGTGTGGTAGGCCATTTTCTCGCTTTTAACGTTATTGAGTACCTTCTCATAATCCTCCTTGCCTTCTACAAAGAGAATTGTTGTTCTATTTGTGTGCTTGACACTGAATTCTCCTTGTACTATGGCCTTTAGGTCGGCAATTAGTTGGTTTGGGTTGGCTGTCTTGCCGTCAATTACTATTGGCGGCATCGAGGTTTTTTGTTTGTCTACCCTGCTTGTGTTTTTATTGTTATTAATGGTTGCAGCCTTGTTTATGTTCGCTGCGCTGGTGGTTGGCTTTTGTGGAGATAGCTTGGGTGTCTCTTTGGTGATGAAGGGCACAAACTTTGCGCCTTTTTTCCTCTTCTTAACTATTTTTCCTATCTCGTCGTCGTTATCTGAGTCCGACTCGTCAGTTAAGACATGATAGGAGTTTTGGGTAGTTGTTAATGTTTGTACCGCTTTTTCCCTGATCATTCTATGAAAATTTGTACTGAATTTTCGCGGTAAGATGTATTGCTCATCTTTTTTCTTCTGTTCATCTTCTGCTTTTTTGCTGTCTCTTTCTCTCTCGTAAGTAGCTCTTTCTTCTTCTGTACGAAATTCAAAAAGGCTATTGGGTGAATGTGGTAGTCTGTCAGCCTTATCAAATTTTTCTCTTTCACTTAAATTTTCTTCTTCTGAGGTGAGACTGTTGTATTGTAGTATGTTGGTTGTGACACTACTAGGTACCTCTTTTTTCTTGAGCCTGGGATCAGAAATTGCCCTATTTTTAGGGATGGCTCCTAGGGATTTGGGGGTATTGTTGTCCGTTTCCATTCTGACGGAGTTAGTTGGGTGTTGTTGTACTGTCTGTGTAGGGCAGTACCCAGCCGAGGAACTACTCGATCCATCCCTCTTTTGGGTACCTCCTACACATCCAGCAACTGTTGTATTATTACCTCCGAAATCTAGGGGTTTTGCTGCTACGTTAGCAGGCATTGCAAGCGTTTTGAACGGTCCTTTCGGCATTATCTCTCTTTGATATTCAGAGTAGTAGTTTGCTGTACTCTGGTCTAATTCTCCGGATTCTTTCACTGATGAGGGGACTACTGTGGTGTTCATATCAACATCGTCTTCTGATGATGAGCTATCTGATTTTTCAAGGACATTTATTAGGGTTTCTACGGTTTTATACTCGTTTTGGCTTGTTTCCTGTGAGTCTGGAGTGCTAGGATTGGAATTGCTACTTCCATGAGTGGAGTGATACTCCATGTCCTCCGATCCATCAGCTGATGGCTTTCTGGAAGTGTTTACACTGTTATCTGTAGTTTTTTGGTTTACTTCAAGTATTTGACGGTCATTTGAAGGTGAAACCGTTAAAATTTTGGCCAGGGGGTCCCCTTGGGTCGTGCAGCTGACCCCAGGGTTATTAGTTAGTGTCTCACTCTTTGTACTCACGCTTGTTCTTCTTTTAGACTTAGGACTGGGTTTAGGGCTTGATGGTTGATTGTCCAGGTGGAGTTTGTTCCTATATTTGTCGAGGTATCTGTACCGGCTTTTGAGCCTCTTTGAGTACTCCGTTTCGAAGCCCTTGGGCGTTGTGGGGGCCCGGCTGGGCTCGGACATGTGCCGAAAACCCTCTAGGTTACGTACTTACACTGGCGTTGGGTGGAAAAATGATAGGGGGAAAATTAAAAATATTGGCTTTTAATGACAAGTGACAACTGACGTTAGCTATTTCGAGGAATTAACGCTCTCACGGCAAACGACTCCTAGGACAGTCCTAGGTAAACTGACCCAGGCAAGCCTAGATTCCTGCAACTGAGCAGTGACGTAACCGTGCAGTCGTCCGTCCGACTGCTTTTGTCAAGGAGTCGACTTTGTGATTTAATTATTCAGTGTTGTCTTGTTGTTAAGGAGGGGTGTACGTTGATTTCCCGTCTATCTGTCACGTGTGTATATTGTGAGTGCACTATGCAGACATCCATGTCTCCTATCTGCACCATCCCCATCGAATATGTTTAGTATGTCTTCTAAAACATTATTAGGAATGCATTTACTATAAAAGTTCGATAATTTTAGAATATGTGCTTTAATAGGATCAATGGATGTCTCCACGTGCATGTCATTGATTCTGGCATAACGGTCGTAACCCAATGCCAGCCTCAGACACTTGTTTTGCATTCTCTGGAGTTTTTGGAAATGCGTGTCAGCCATGGAACAGTAGACTGGACATCCATATGTTAATATAGGACGGAGGACTTGTTTATATAATAAAAGCTTGTTTGTTGATGTAACCCCACTTCTTCTGTGTAACATGGGATATAATGTTTTAAAAGCTCCCATGGTTTTCCCATACCTATCAGCTATATGGTCCTTGAACGTTAGCCTCCTATCCAAGATAAAACCCAAGTATTTCATTTTGCTTTTAGTTGTAATTTTCTGGTCCTGTACTTTCAGGCCAGTTATGATGGGGTCTTTAAATTTCCGGGTTAATAGGAGGCTTTCTGTTTTTGCGGCGTTTATTTGAATTTTCTTATGTTCAAGGTAGGGGACTAACGTTCGATTAATATGAATGTCCAGTCTCCTAGTGGCAATTTCCGCAGAATCCGAAGATTTGTAAACGCAAGTGTCGTCAGCGTACAGGGCCGTCTGTATACCATTTTGTCCCATGGGAAAATCATGAGTCATGATGGTATACAGGTGGGGCGCAAGTACTGATCCTTGGGGCACTACCGCTCGCGCAGTGTATGGTCCACTTTTAGTATTGTTTATTTTAATGTAGAATTTACGGTCTTTTAAGTAAGATTGGATTGTTTTCACAATGGAAACAGGGTAGTCATTCATAAACATTTTGTATATTAATCCGTCAGTCCAGACGGTATCAAAGGCCTTAGCAGCATCGAGAGCGACTAGCACAGTTTGTTGGTTTTTATTATACGCTTTTTTCGCATGATGAGCTATTCGAATGATTTGAGCAATCGTGCTGTGTCCGGCCTTGAAACCGTACTGTTCCGACGGAATAATAGGGTTGTCAAGTTCGTACGTGTGTAGCCTAGTTAATAAGACACGATCGGCTATTTTGGCTAAGCCATTTAATAGCGAAATAGGGCGGTAACTCTCAATTTCGGCTTTGTTTTTACCAGCTTTGAGTATCGGTACGATGTTCGCAATTTTTAGAATTTTAGGATAGTTTTGTATTTTAATAATGGCATTAATTAAATAATGTAATTGTACTACTGCCTTTTTTGACAGGTTTTTTAGTAGTTTATTATGTATACCGTCGATCCCCGGAGCAGTTTTGCTTCTAGTGCGCTTTATAATGTCATAGATTTCTTTAGGTGAGGTTAGGATATTGCTATGAACTTCTTGAATGTTCATGTTTTTGATGTCCGTTACTACGTTCTCTATATTTTGTTGAGCTTCATTATTTATTTGGCGATTTACGAAGTTTGACTGAAAGAATTCGCCGAAGGCTGACCCTTTTTCGTCGTCTGTCGAGTATATGTCATTGTTGTGTCTCAATGTGGGAAGCTGCGAAAAAGGTTTTCGGAATTTTCTCACAAATTTCCACACCGAGTTGTCACGTACGTTAACCGCTTCCAGGGTTTTACGCCATTCGAGGTTTCTGTGTTCCGTTATGAGTTTTTGTATGGTTTTTCCTATATCATGTAATCTTACCCTGTCAGCGGCTGTCCTGTCTGTCTGCCAACGTCTGCGTAAGTAATTTTTGTTTTGAATTAGGTCTAAAATCTCTTGAGGAAGATTATCCTTGTAAGATTTTCTGAGAATTTTTTTAGTAGATTTTTCTCTTGCTAATATTATAGTATTTGTGAGTTTTCTGAATTCTTCCTCAAGAGAGTTTTCGTCTGTAATGTTGTTTGTAATTGTTATGTTGTCATCTAGAGTCTTTCTGTATGTCAGCCAGTTTGTAGTTTTGTAGTCGTAGTAATGTCCCTGTATTCTTGGGATTATGCGTGTAGTTCTAATCTCCAAGTATACAGGGTCATGGTCCGATGTAAGTGTCTTAATAGTCATAGTGTTGTCTATGTTGGGAATGTTTTTCGCTACCGCTATGTCTAGCGTACTGGGAGTGTTTCCGGAATAGGGGAAGTGGGTGGGGTTTTCAGGGTAATGTATTATTAGGTCATTATCTTCGGCGAATTCGTTCAGGTTTTTTCCACTGTTGTTTTGAAACCTGCAATTTGAATCCCATGAGGGATGCTTACAATTTAAGTCTCCAAATAAAAGTACCCTGGGGCCCGCCGACATTATAATATTTAGTTCTGTTTTTAGGATTTTATTAGTTGGGGAATTATATGCTCCTACTAATATCATGTTGTTTATTTGAATTATTAAATATTCCTGAGATATATCAAGCTGATGCAATAATTTGTAGGTAATTTGATTACTGATTATGAGAGGTACCCCACCACCGTTTTGATCAGGCCGATCTTGCCTTATTACTTCATAGTCTTGTATTTTAAATGTAATGTTAGGTTTGAAGTAAGTTTCTGTAATGAGTATTATGTCGAATTTATGTTTATGAATGAAACTGCGAACAATAGCTGATTTGTTGCGCATCCCATTTGCATTGTAAAAACAAACTTTGAGTTTTTGATTGTTACGTTCCAAGAGTTCAGTTCCTAAGTTTGAAATTTACGTCTATATTAGTCATGAATAGGTTGTAGGTCTCGAATATTTCTTGCCCATTATGGCATTCTAAAAGTTTAGCGTTAAGCGCTCTAACTGCTCTGGTTAGCTCCCCTATATTGACTAACCTGTTAAGAGTGGATAACTCTGCACTTTAGAAAATCAATAATGTTTTTTTTTGTAATTATTATCCGTTCTTTTCTAGTTAAGTTAATTTAAAAAGTTTGAAATTTGGAATCGTATTTCAATAATCATGTTAAGAAAATATGGCGTATTGTGCTAATACGACTTAAAAGTTAATACGACTATGAAAAACTACGTATTTTACAAATAGCTTTTGAATAAATTGAATTACCTTAAAGATAACGACATGTTAGTTAATTTTACCTATTTAAAGAATTAATAACTTGTAAGTTTTATCAAAAATTTACCTGTAGGTAAATGTAACATATTTAGGTCACATTATTTTTTGAAATGCTACCTATTAGTAAATTTCAGCCATGTTAAGTGTAAATTTTTGTTGAAAAATCAATTTACTGGATACTGGGGTAATTTGTTTATTTTTCACATTATACTGCACTTGAGATTTAAAACGTTTGACTTTACGAAAAAAATCGAAAGTACCTATTATTTATTATTTTTTGCATTTATTTATAGCCCTATCTAAATAGGTTATGTATGGCAGGTTTTAAATTGGTGGTTTATAATCGAAATTACTTTGTAGTAGATTTTTGAGGTACTTGATACAATAAAGTTAATATTTATTTATTCAGGATGACTTTTAGGTCAACTAAATGAGTAATGGACTATTTGGTTAAAATTAAGTAGAAAAATAAGGTATAATTTTTCTACAATATCGACCTAATATTACTTTAAAGTAGAGTAAATAAAGCATCCAGATAGGTTACTTTACAGGTATAAAGTTACGAAAAATGTTCAACCAAATCTACCTAGTAGGATATTCTACTAGCATGTATCGCACAGAGTAGACGTATATCACGGTGCTGCTACAATTTTAATAAATTCTTGTGGAAACAGTGCAAATATAATAAAATATTATATTACAGCTAAAAGAAGTATAATTAATAGTGTTGCAAATAGTGAATTCTGTTTTAAAAAGTGAATAAGAACGCAGTAAGTGCAATTAATTTTTTCACAATGTCTCCAACCCGGCAGCAGCAGAAAGGTGAAGACAAACTGCAAGCATCTATTAAAAATTTGGTAACAAAACTGTGTACTTCTAACGATTTTATCAGTCAAATTACTAAAACAATTACCGATAATATTATTGAATAGATGGATAAAAAAATAGATGATTTAAAAGAAGAAAACAAAACCATTTTAATTAAGTTACAGAAACAAGATGAAGTTCTTCAATCCACTATGAAGTGGCATGATAGACAAGATCGAATAAATCGAAGTAATAATTTAAGATTCTACGTTGTAAAAGAAAATGACCGTGATAATTGTTTAAAGCTCATTTTGGCTATATTAAACACAAAAATGAACCAAAAACTAAATCAGGAATGTAAAGACTCTTGTTTTCGAGTAGGGCAAAAAGAGAATATAAAAACATTATTTATAGAAATAAACGTTTGTTGAAGTCTACAAGCATATTAATAAGAGAGGACTTGTCATCTTAACAAATGAAAATCCTGCAGGCCTGTCGTGCAAGATTAGGAGATAATGGTCAAGTGTGGACAAATGCCGGCAATATATTTGTAAAAATTATAGACGACGAGTTGTCGTCAAAATGATTAAAAATGTGAATGAACTTGATTCTATTAGAAATTAATACTCATATTTAACTTGTAGTAAGATATTTTTATTTTTTTTTAAATAATTTAATATTTTCTTTTTTCTCTCTCTTTCTAACATTGCCTATTTTAATTTAGGATTGCTGTTTTTGTTGTTATCTTTTTTTTGTTTTTCTATTATTGCACATTAAAATATAACTTTCAATTTTGAACCACTTTTACGTATCAAATATTTAAGTTAATTTTTAGGCACTAAGGCACTAATTTTCTAAGTTTGGATTAATCTGCGGCACCAGGTACAGTTGCACGTATCCAAATATTTTGTGTATCTGCTTGAAAGAAACAGTACACTCGCTTCGTTTGTTTTTAATTTTTACTTTCCTATCTGTATACAGATATAAGGAAAGTAGAGGAATCATGATTTTTTTCGACCTCCAGCTTTCGACGGATTTTCACGTTTTGGGGTCCCCTGAATCCGTTTAGACTATTTTCGGGATGATGTCTGTGTGTGTGTGTGTGTGTGTGTATGTGTGTGTGTGTGTGTGTGTGTGTGTGTGTGTGTGTGTGTGTGTGTGTGTGTGTGTGTGTGTGTGTGTGTGTGTGTGTGTGTGCGTGTGCTTGTGCGTGTGCGGGTGCGCGCGTGTGCGCGTGTGTCATGAACCGATACAAAGAAAAACACCAAATTTTATACTTAAGCTTAATTCCGACCTGCGGTGAACTTATTAGATTTTGGACAGAGTCGGAACATTTGGGGGGTACTTTATTGGTGGTCATTTTTATATTTTATGGAATATACTCGTTATTTACGTTTGGAGAAGAAAATAGCTCAAAATAAATATTGAATATCTGATTTCACAATCAAATTAAAATGAGGATGTAACTCGTGATTATTTGATGTTAGGATCGGACCATAACTTTACAATGCAGTCAAAATGTATACTTATTTTAATTTTATTACTATGTATAAATTATATCCGATTTTGTAACCGGAATGTAGCCTAATATACCTACATAATGAATGTGTGATGTCACAATCAGTCTGAAAATTAGAATATAACTCTTGATTATCGGATCCTATCCAATCTGATTCAATGGCGAAGTCTAGGATAATTTGGATTGTAAAAATATATCCAACTTGGTAATTTAAATAAACTGATATCATAATCAGATTAAAAAAGAGGATGTAATTCATAATTATCCGATGTCATAGCTTGATGAAGCAGTAGAGGATATATACTTACATGATGAAAATGATAATAGTCTGATGTCATAAACGGATATAGGTATGGCTTCTAAATCATAAATGTATAATTTCACAATCAGAATATTCTTTAATAACATAATCAAGAAATATTTTAAATACTCTTAAAAAATATTCTTTTATTGTAACCAACTAATGTTATCACAACCATGAACCATGCCAAATATAACCAACTTTGGCGTCTCTTCCTATCTCTATTTGTCTATACATCAAGGCCATAACTGTCTCTTTTCCTTCTTGGCCTGCGGGAAACGGCAGAATTTCCAACGTTGTCGGTTGTAAAATTTGCAAAGTAACAAATAAAGTGTAGTAACAAATAAACGGGGATAGAAAAATATATTTTTTTAGATATAATAAAATATAGATAAAAATGCACCTATGTCATAATTATTAGATACTTCATGTGGAAGTGCATTCTATCTTTGGAAATATATTATTAATTAATATGGTATACAACATTCTATGATTTATTTAGTCATCTTATAATATTTAACTAAATATCTAGCAACGTCACTCAACCTGGCGTACGCCCGACAATCGGTATAGAAGATACCAATAGTAGTTAAAAAATAACCTTAGTGGTATGTTGTTATTACTACTAGTAGATGGCGGTATTAAAATTTAAAAGATAACTGCAAGTTTTTTTAAATTATTTTTAGTCAATGCCAACTAACGGTTATCCTGAATTATTAGCAAATTGATTGAATAACTGCTAAATAATTGTAAACTACAGATAAATGTTTATCTAATAAGGGTGATACAATGGTCACAGAAAGATCAATAAAATAATGGCTGGTTTTTTATCATCTTAGGAGGATGCACAATGGGCCTAATGAGGCCTAAGTGCTCCACACCCTCCACACGTTACAGATACAGATGGCAGGTTTTTTAAAAACTTGTTATTGTTAGATATTGAATTTTCTGTGTATTTTATCTCAATAACTAAAAAATATACTAACAATTTGTTTGAGAGAATTGCCACTTATTTAAAATTTTCAAAATAATAGTAGTTGGGTGTCCAAAATTTGAACTGTAATTGGTGGATTTAATTTTTTTGCAGTGTTCTCACCACCTAGAATGGATATGAAATATATTCGTTTAGTTGAACACAATATCATACTTTCTCGTTTTGTAATATGTGGGTAGATGAGCTAATATCCAAGTAGATGTAGAAAAAAGTATATATGTATGAGCTTGGCTTTTTTGGCCAGGGACTATATCCATCAGTCGATCTATTTAAAAAAGTATAGAATGTCAGTATATAATTATTTAAAAAAATATAGCTAACTTTGTAGATAAAATCTACTGTGAATTCATCGGGTGAAACCCGGTACAGGTAGATATGTGACCGTAAAATCAAAAACTGACGCCCAGTGTTTTAATTAATTGTTAGACAACAAGATTGAGAATTTGAATTTGTGTGGTACTGGTGTACATGACATTTATCACGTTTTGCAGAAAATATATTTAGCTTGTACTGTATTAGGTAACTAAATATTCTTATATTACTGATGATAGTTTATATTTTAGACCATGTACAAATATACAATATGCGTCCAAAAACAAATAAAATATTTTTTTGTTTCCAAATCAGCAATTCTGCACAAATTTTTTGATATTGCACATACTTTTTCACCCATCTTAATTGTGCCTGTAATGTTTTATTTTTGTTTCGTAAGTTTGAAGCAGTACTGTTGGCAACAAAAAAGTCTTCGTAATGACCGATTTTCTAGAAACTTTAATGTAAACAAAATATCTAGTTTTTTTTTTTTAAATAAGTATTCATATACAATTTAATGTATCAGCTTATATCAAATCCAATGTTTGATTTACTTCTTAATTAATGGTGACTCAAATTTTGTTGATAAGAATTTCAGAGTCATACCTGCTTGAACTTAATATTGAAGTGTATGAGGTACTTTTGTTCAAACTATAACTTTTTTTATTTGTTGGCAAGTTTAATATTCTTAAAGAAGGCCCATAATCAAATAATTTAGTATCTGTAGAAATTACTATACTAAAAACATTCAAACATATTATTGGTTCGCCAAATTAATTAAACACAATTTCTTCTATTTTTTTTAGGTGACATAGGTTCACCACTATTCTCTTTTTCCTGCTTTTTTTGTGTAATACAAAGTTCCTAAAAAGTAAAAAGATACAATTTTTAAAAGTGCTCGATATAATTTAGAAACGTACAAACTTATAAATATATTTGTTGCAGCAAAGCCGTCCTTTAAAAAGTGCCTTGAACAAATGTAATATATTCGTTCAACTTCTAACATTTCAGTCCATTCAAGTGCCTCTAACCATAAGTTTCTTCTAATTCGTATTTTAGAACACTAAATATAATAAAAAAAATTTTTTTTTAATATTCATATTTTATTTTCTTTTTTTTTTTTCCTAAAACGACGCACATGTTCTTCGGTAAGAAATAATATTAACGAGTGAAACGTATAACCTCACTTCTTCTTTTATATTTGAAACCACATAAAACACAAGTTTTTTCCTAGTATAAAATAAACCCTACAAACAAGAGTTTCTTTTAACACCACCATACTTGAACGAATTTAAGTAAAAACTTCAATAATTGTTTAAAAATAACTGAAAAAATAAATATAGAGATGGAGATATTAATCTATTTCTCTCTAATTAAAATCTTTAATGCGATTCTCGACCATATGATCAAGGCGACACAAACATTGTTTACTGTCCTCTCTGTACTACTCTGAGACTGTATCGCGAATGTATGTGTTGATCGCAGCTGGCTTGAACACAGAGGGAAGAATATTTGAAAAAATATATTTTTTTCCTATTATTTATTTTGGATCGCCTTGACTCAATAATTCCTTTTGTGCTGTTTCATTTCGAAGTATTTGTAGTATTTTAAGGTTAAATATAAATAAAACAAGTTCTTTTAATACAAAGAGAAATATATTGATTAATAAAATATAGTCTGTATCTTAAATACACATATAAACAAAAATCTATTTAAAAAAGACATTTTTTAAAAAATGGGTACAAAACGGATATGAAGTCAACATGTACATTTTTAACATTAAATGCGATATGCACTCGAGGTGTACAATCTTAATTTTATTAAAAGATTGCTACTTTAATTTTAAAAATGTAGGCTTTTAAATTTCAGTATTTAAAAAATTCTTAAGTAAGTACGTCTTATTATTATGTAGGAAGGGGCATTCACAATTTTCATACGTTTGCTTACGTAATATTTGAAAATGCCCTAGTGAGAATTGTCCCAAAATAAAACCGTTAAGATCTATTTTATACAAAATCTATTGTTTCCCCCATTCCAAGTTCTTGATTAATAACTTCATCCACGTTACATTCCAGTGGACTCTTCAGTAAGTCCACCTCACCTGGATATTATCGACGTCAGCAACTAAGTCTAAAGTTTCTGGTCTGACTCCTGCATGGATAATATTCATGGCATATTGGTATCCAGTGACATTATTATGATAAAAATTTTAATTTTCTTCCGCATTACGGTCGCCAATTTGAGCATTTTCCAATATTACGTTACATTGGAAATTTTTAGATAATAAATCTAAATTTCTTTCGTCTCTATTTTTTTTCAATTAATAGTGATTAATTGAAGAGCAAAAACAAGCTATTCTGTTTTATAAAGAAGCCTGTTTATGTGATTCAGAAAAATAAGATACCTGTAACTAAAAGTACGATGTTATTCATAAGAAAGTCGAATTCTTCATCTTCATAAAAATATAACACATTGTTGTAATTAAAGGTACGTTTACATCTGACATTTATTGCATGAGAATTATGTCTGGCAGTTGTTTAGTCAGTCCAGTGTAAACACACAAAAAATTCTGTCAGAGATATATGTATGAGTGTTTACACTGGACTAAACAACTGTCAGACATAAATCTCATGCAATAAATGTTAGATGTAAACGTACTATAATATTTTGATATAATATTTTACCTTGGTCTGAACTGATTATCAATTTGATAGGGCTGGTAGTGGTACTGCATAGGAATATCCAATCTCTGGTTTGGTATATTAACGAGCACTTCTTCTGAAGGTATAGGCGATAGCTGGCTATAAGTTGACTCGTCGGACCAAGTCCTGGTTCGAAAAACCGGACTTACCTGGTAGCCGGGAAGGACGTACGGTTCTGCGGTTTCCATAAGTTGCGCATTAGAATATACCGCAGGAGATATGTTGGTATTATGGGCCGCTCTTTTAGCTCTTTGCTGTTTAGAGTTCAATTTGTTGGTTTCCAATGAACCAGTTCGTCTTCTTGCTGCAAAAATATACAAATAAAGAAATATTGGATACAATAGAAATAGGTTTAAAAAAATAACTTTTCCATGAATCGTTAGGTGAGCATCAAACAAGTTTAAAACCAAATTTGTGGAATATAATTTTTTATTTAAATTGATTTTTCACGAAAATGATCGTTGTAGTAAAAAAAATGTCATACAAAAGTTGTAATGAA